>PVHY01000417.1:0-239452 GCA_004024945.1 Uropsilus gracilis
CCCCCCCCCCAAAAAAAAAGAGTGACATTTGCAAATCTCTTTACTGTCTAGGTCATTAGTAGATAGGATAGCTGTATGCTCATATTTGTTTATAGAGTCAATCAATTGGAATATAAGACATCATTTAGTCTCTTGAGAACTCTGTTCACGAGACAGGAAGAGTAATAAAGGTAGTTAATGTCATTTATGAATATCACTTTGTAGTCTCTAAAAAGGGTCTTGTGGATCCATAAAAAGCCTTAACCACAGCGTGAGAACTACTGTTCTACTTCCTTTGTGCCTGAAAGAAACTAGTGAAAAAGGCTGGTGAAAAATGCCAACTTTTGTGCTATTTTTAATTTACAAAATCAAAAATTTAAACTACCAATTCTTCATTTACACCATCTAGATGCTGTGCTTAAGAATACATCGTGAAATATTTATAACAAAAATGACTAAAAGTTATTATTATATTACTTGATAAGAAAAATATCCTAGTAAAAAATTGGATAAAAGATGACCAAAGATTATATATATGCTGGTTTTACAGTGAACATAAATTTTGTCAAAAAAAAAACTTTTTAGAAATATGTATGGAGCCAAATTTTAATTACAGCTCTATTTAATGTACATTTGCTAAAAACTGTAGTCTATGAAAAGACTGTTATCCTAATTATATCTCTCATGTTACTTTTCATGCTATTCTATACTTTGTGCTAGCTATCTTGCTCACATCCATGACTTCAACTCTCATCTCTCTGCAGATTATTCCCAAAGGTCTCTGTCCTCTCCTGATCTCTCTCTCCTGTGTTTTGGAACCTTCCAGTTGCATGGCCTTCTCTAGCTAGAAACCCCAAAGGTGCTTCAACTCCGCTTGTCTAAAACTGAAGTTTTCTCATCTCACCATTCTAGAACCTACTTCTTAGTTATTTTAGTTACTTTTGTTTTATCAGATTCTCCAGGTTAGAGAGTTTTGAGGAACAAAATCTTTATCCTTTATTTTTTCATACCTCATTGCTGTTTCTTTCCTTGAATTTTTTTCTTATCCTCCTCTTTCTTGAAAATTCCTATATTCAAGCCATCTCAAATGTCACTTCTGTATATCATTACTAACACAGTAAGCAGATGCTCTTACTTAACTATCACATAATATGTATGACATGATTGTGTGTGTATAAGTATAAACAGAGCATTCTTTTTTCATCTGTCTGCCTTGATAAACTCTTAGGCTTTGTAAATTGGATACTGTGTTCTATTCATCTTTAGTTCTCCAAGATGAAGCCCTGCCACCGTCCTTGTCTTTCCCACTGCTCACTCTCAAACCACCCACTCTCCTTTTCTTCTCTGGAGTTTCTGTGAGTTTCAAGATTTCAGGGGGAAAAAATAGGCTACGGAATATTGAACAGACCAATATTTGTGTCTGTGTTTGTGGGAGAGAAGGTAGTATCAAGTACCCATTTCTAAGTTGTTTGGGTTGGTTCACTGCTACCAATATGGTAAATTTTACAAATTGTGATTCACATATCCAGTTATTTTTTTCTAAATCAAAGTTCAGTTTTCATCAATGTTACTAAATGTTTTGTTCTTTATCTTTGCTAATAAATACTTAGATTTGAGGGTGAGGACTACCTGCATTTAAAGGCTTACCATTCAATATAAAGTTTTCTAGAAAATTATATATCTGAAATGTCACATTACTCACTATGAACCTAGTTTAATGGTATTTATGAGTGGAGTTACAGTGATAGTATGATGTGAATTCTTAACAGTAACTAATGTTAGGTTTCAAAATATGTTTTTGAATAAAAGTTTTAGTATAGGGTAGATACCTATAAGTACATATTAGAATTTTATACACTAATGCAGTGCTAACTTTGTTGTTGTAGAGCTTCTTGGTATACATGAACAAGCGGCTGTAGGATTCTTAACATTAATGGAAGCTTTAAGATACTGTAAGGTAAGCTGAATGCAAGTAGTTTGAATGTTTTTTGTTCATATGTTCATGATTGTGCAAAATAGTTTTCTCCTGTGGCAATGTATTTGAACTTGATACTATTATTTGATAGTGTAATTCCTTCTGTGATTTCCCTTCCTAAATTGAATTTTATTAAGGATAGAATTTAGCTGGCTGATTATGCTGAGTTTCCTATTTTTAAGGTTTATTCTTTTTTTGAGGATTGGGAGACAAAACTCAGTATGAAATAATTTTTAAATGGAGAAATTTACTACTGAATATAAACTTCTTTGGTAAATTGAGGGGAAAGGATACGTTGTTTCTTCCTCACTCATATTTTTCCTCCAAGTAACTAGTAATACTTTATAAGACAAAGAAAAAGAATTGCTAAATGCCTGAAATTCTAGCTTTGTCTATTCCATCTGAAAAATGATTTCACACGAAAAAATTCCAAGCATCCCAGCTCTGTACTCTTTACTAGCACATGCTAAGATTAAGAATTGCCATGAAATAGATCTAACATTGTTTCCTTAACACAAACTTGAATGACTATTGGACATTTCACATAATTTTAAATGAGATTTGAATTGTTAATAATTGCCCTTAATAAGATTCTGATTTTCTTTTCCAGTTAAGAATGGTGGTCCCAGTGTAGTGATTCAAGTGTTGGCAGCAATTATTTTTAGTAACAAGAGTAGTACTTGCCCTTTTTCTTTTCCTACCAGGTAGTATTCCTAATTCATGACCACATTTGGACAGAGGTGATATTATGATAATCAAGAAGTTTTCATCCTCCCCTTGTTAGTAGCAATCATATTGCTTAAAAAAAAAAAAAGTATTTATTGTGTTTACAGTGACTTTAATGATACAAGCTAAAGTATTCTGAAACAGCTTGTCAACCTTATAATCAAGCTATTTTCCCTTCTCCACAACATACATACGCTCTCTGATCCTCAACGAATGTTTGTGTGCTCACATGCACATAGATAACTATATAGAGGTAATGGACTTTTTTTTTTTTTTTTTTGTCTCGCTATTTTTTGCCTGTGGAACTGCAGGCTCTCGTTGCCTGGGGTACCACAGACTCAAGCATCCCCAGCCTCAGCTTCCCATGTAGCTGGGATTATAGGCATGCGCCACCACACCCAGCTATTTTTTTTGGAACTAGGTATCTGTGAGCCCCAAGCAGGACTCGAACCGCGATCCCTAGCCCGGCCGCTTCATAGGCTGAAGCTTACAGGCTCGAGCCACCATGCCTGGCCTGGTAATGGACATGTTAATCAGCTTAACTGTGGTGATCTTTTCATACTATGTTCATTTATATTCACAATGTTGTATTTAAATATATACAATTTTTGTATGTCAAAGATATTTTAATAAAGCAAGTTAAAGTGTGAGTGTTTTTTTCAAGAGGCTACATAGGGTGTGGAGATAACACATTTTGAAGTCTTCACTGTGTGCCTTTAAGACCCTGAGGCTGTAGGCCCCTCTGGCCTGGCTATTACATTGTTCCTACCCTTTGCTGTCTCCAGCCACACTGTGTTTCTCAAAGACACTAAGCTCCTTTTTGCCTGAGAGGCTCACATACTTGCTACATTTCTGCGTGGCATATTCTAGTTCTTTACTAGATGGCTCACACTCCCCTTCAGATCCTCTTCAAAATGGTTCCTCAAGGATTTTTTTCCTTGACAATTTCCCAGTGATTTTTTTCACATTTCTCGGGGATAATCATTCTGTAGTGTCTGTAGTAATTTTTTGGGTGGGGGGGGTGTATTTATTGTTCAATCTTGAATTTGTTTTCCTGTGGTCATCCCTAATGGAATATAGACCCTTTAAAAGTAGGTACATTTTCTTGCTGGGTTAACATTATATGCTCATTAAATATATCCGTTAAGGGAAAATTCACCAACATTGTTGACTTTTAAAAATTTGTGCTTTTTCTTTGTTAGATAGAACAGGAGAATGTCTGTGCCCTGACCGCAGACCACAGCACGTTACTAATGAGAAATCAGTCACTGCTGTGCATTTTCCGGCTTACATGTTTAGCAATGACTGTGATGTCTCATAAGATGTAAACATTTTTTCCCCACCCTCAGCACAAGATTCTTTTCATGGAGGGATAAACACACAAATATGATAAAAGACTTGAAATTTTTGTTACATACAGCTCCAAACCAGAGGTTACCAGGCAGGACTATACAAAGGTTATAGGGCAACAGCAAGATAAGAGTAGGCAACCTAAGAATGGGAATTGAGATGGATTTAAGCTGTGAGCTAACATGGATTGGCTTGTTTAAATAGTTTCTATGGCATTTTGTATGTAGGAGCTATGCTAGTTGTCAGGGAGGTTAGGGCAATGCATAGTAAGTAGTCTGGCATTTAGGGGACCTGAAGGAAAAGTAGGGATTGTATGAACCTAAGCAGCTTTTTTTATTTTAAGGGAATTAAACAACCTCTAGCTAAGATCTCAAATATGAGTTCAGAACAGCATGTCATTATACTATGGTACTCATTTGTAAACAGCTGTTGCTATTTTCTTCAAAAATATGATACTTTGCCATATGTTTCACTAAGGAAATAGAACTGTTTGTATTTGTTTTGTAAAGCCAAACTTTTCCTATTTTTTGGCAGTGTAGCAGATTGCCCTTTAGAAATGAAAATGTTTTGCATATCCTTGTGACCTTATGTATTCATTAACACAAATAAAACATTCTCTACCCCCCCCCATGTGTTTGTATGTGTGTATAGAAGTTGCCTCTCTGCTTTTTAAATATATATATGTGATGTCATAAAACTCACCATTTTAAAGGCATTTGTTGCAGTGGTTTTTCACATATTTAAATATTTCACTATCACCATTGTCTTAATTTTAAAATGTTTTCCTTCCAAAAAAGATTTTCTATAAACATTAGTAATTATTTTCCTATTGCTTCCCACCTCCTGGAAACTTAATGTTTTCATGGGTTTTGTTTGTTTGTTTGTTTTTATTGTGGATATAAATGGAGCCATGCAGGATATGGCCTTTTAAACATAGGGTAGTTTTTTCTGTGTTCATTCTTTCTGTGTTTAGGCTTTAACATATATTAGTACTTTTATGACCAAATAATACTGTTATAATGTCAATGTTGTTTATTCTTCAATTGATGGACTTTAAGGTTGTTAAATACTGCTCAGAAGAGTATGAGTGTATTATAAAACATTTCATTAGTTCAGCATTCCTTAGGCTTTTGATCTTACTTTAGGTAACTTTATCCTTGTTCTTTATTTCTGCCTTAATTTAAATACATACAATTCACACAGACACACTTTTTTCTGGAAGATAAGTTAAGCAACATCTAAACTTTTACCCATGAAAATCATCATAGTATAATAGAAAGCCCCCGGATCAGGACTCAGACATGAATTGTGCCTCCAGCTCTGTGTTAGTTTCATGAATTCAGAAATGGCAACTATCCCATGTATTTCTTGTGTTTTCCTTATGTAAATGTGAAGGACTTACACTGTGTACACCTCTGGAATCCCCTTGTACTCTGAACCTGTGATCAAAGCTTTTCCTTTTTCTTTGTTCTTTTGATTTCATTCTTGTGCTGTCCCCAAACCATCCTTCCAACTCCAATGGTTTACCATTGCGGTTAGCACATCCAACTGATCCCTCCCAGCATGGACAAAAATACTAGTCTTTCCAGTCATTAATTCAAAAGTTGTCTATTTTATACTTCCCTCTCATTTTAAGAATCAATTCTGTAAGTAGTCTGTACAGGCAGTCTGTACAAGAAAATCAGTGAGATCAGTGAGTAAATCAGTAAGTTTAATTGGCTAGTAAGTGAGTTGTTTTTTAATGAGTCTCTGTCCCCATCGAGTTTGGAGTTGATTGGTGTGTACATGATTAGATTTCACAAGTATTATTTATTGAATCTTTAACTTTTTCTTAGTTATACATACAAACTGATACTTTTTAAATTTTTGATATTATATTTTTTATAAATCAAGTAAATAACCTTGAAAGTAGGTTATAAATGTGAGTTTTCATACAGTGTAAGGAGATATTCTATTGCAAAATCTTAAATTTCTTAGCGAAAAGTCAAATGACAGAATCTTTATTCTTAAATGTTTTCGGTTATATATTTTTCTTGAGAAATTACTGTATTTAATTTCTTGATTGTTACATTGCCCTAAATTTTTTCAAGACTAAGATTTTTTCAGGACTTATTTTCCTTGTTTATTTAATCATAAACCTACTCATTTGCTAGTTCATACTTATTCTCCTCAAAGTAGTATCAGGTCAAAAATCTAGAAGTCATAACTTTAGGATCTTGACTTGAGCAAAACCTGCAAAATGATTCTTAGCTCTAAACTAATTATTTCTGTGCTGAATCTACTGTTGTTCTGATGTAAAGGTGCAATATAAGCTTAGCACTGACAGTCTTTATATATAACTTTCATTTTTACATTGAGCATTTGACTTTTCTGTATAAGGTCAAATGTATTTTAGGCACACATTATTTCATTTAAATACAAATTGACCACTTTAGTTATACTAAAGATATTTGTGGGCAAATGCTTAATTGGCAGTATAAATTTTTCATTTGTTTATTTTGCTACATTTATTCTAGGTTGGTTCTTACTTGAAATCTCCAAAATTCCCTATTTGGATTGTTGGCAGTGAAACTCACCTCACCGTATTTTTTGCCAAGGTATGCTTACAAGCATGATTTTTTTTTTTTTTTGAAGTATGAAACAGGCAAACAACTAATATAAGTTCATATTTAGTTTGGATATTGTACAATCTTCAGTGTATTTTGCTCTTAGCATTATTGTCAGGCTTAAGTATAAAATATTTAACAATCTAGTACAAGTTAAAGTGCCCAAATAAATCTTAACCTATTGGCGTCATCATCATCTTCATAATTCTGTGACCTTTCATTAAATATCACTGGTATGCTTAAGTAGAGCTGTTTGCTTTTGTGAAGGGGAAAATCTATAATTGTATTTGTAAGATTTCTTAATTCTAACGTATTTTCACGATTATGAGGTGTTTATTTAATCTTATACTTGCTGATGTATTTTTGTGTTTTAAAAATATGTGTATAAATTGCACTGAAGACTGGGTTGATAATGCTAGATTTTTGGGCCTATTTCCTTATTACTATATTTATTTTTATTGTGCTGGCAGAAACCAGCTGGTGGATTTCAAGCAAGAGAGGTGAATACTTTTTCTTAAACAGGGAAAGGTATAAAGTGCAACTCTTAAAGTATGGACGTTATGTTGTTACACTTAGTTTGAAGTTTTCGCTGTTTATTTTCTTCCTAAAGTAGAAGAAGTTAAAAGCAAAACACTAACTACACTTTCTGACTTCTGAGTAAGGAGGTCATCATTTGACTAATTTTTGTTTCAAGTGTTAAAAATTTTCACAAAAGAAAATCAGTTGCAAATTACCATAAAAATGTATCTTCATCCCAGTTATTATTTTATCTCTCACCCTATTCTTTGACTTCGAGAAAACTAATAAATGAACTATACACATTTTAAATATAAAATATAAGGTGAAAATATTTCAAATCTTTTATGGTATTTAAGATAGGGTTTTAAATATCACAGGTAATACAAAAACAATGTCAGTTGAGCTATATATACTGCAGATATTTTGTATTTAAGCATCTGAATAAGTTAAGTATGTTGATAATCATGCTATGAGTTAGTACCCACCTTCCTATGTAATATATATTTCCTACCTCTTTGTCTTGGTGTTCTTTGTGATACCTGTAGCACTTGGTCCGTTGTGCTAATGTATATATTGCATAAAACTGTACAATTCTGGTAGAGGGGAAGGAGAGGCACTAAGCAAAACTAGAACAGAACTTAAAGCTTCTTGAAGGAGCTAATGTCCTATCTGCCTGTTTTTTTTCTGGTAAACCAGTCATCTGGCCCAAACTGATGTTAGTGGAACCTAGGATGGAAACCCCTCCCACAGAAAGGTACTTCACATCCCATAGCAACAAGTCCTTGGATCTTCTTTGCAGACCCAAAGAATGGAGGACTGTAACACCATCTCTCACGATGGTTACTTTGTGTTCATGTGCTATAACAGAGTTTATGTGATACAAGAAATCTGTACTAAAAAATAAGAAGTAATGTTTTTACTATAAAATTGTTGTTATCCCAAGAAATTATATTTCAGCTAATACCATTTGAGTAAGAAGGTATTTTTCTGGATTTATGTAGATGTTCATTCAGTTCTTGTAGAGTAATAGTTTATGTTGGCTGTTTCTTAATGAAATACAGTTGTTAAAATATCAATAGCTTTTCTTGGTCTACTTATTCACATAAATGACAAGACATAAAATGGTTTGAGATGGTTTTCTCAATTCTCTCAGAGTCATAAATAGCATTTCTAGACAACATAGCAGAATCAGTATTTATTATACAAAGTAGACACCTTGGGCTTTAGGGGTGAATATCCTGCCAAATTCCTTTAGGAAGAGCTGCAAGGAGTAAAGTGAAATGTGCAGGTATGATAACAAGGAGAGAAAGCATTCTATTAATATCTGTAATGATTACAGTAAGACCCATTGGACATGCTCCCTCCTACAACAGTATTGCTATTTGTTCCATCAGAATTTATTTTTCAAAGGGGGGGGGGTGAACCCCAGAGATCACAGAGATGTGAAATTTATATATAAATAATTTTTTTTGAAAAAATTGTTTTTCTAAAGGAAGAACCAAAAGGACTCTTCTGTGTTTCCTTCCGTTATGCCCCGTTACTTCAACACATTTACTTGCTAAATAGCAGTGGGATAGTGTTTGAGGGATAAAGTTTGAGACTTTTGCATATTGCTTAGGAAATACTGGGAGAGTAAGAAAAAAATCCTACTTTTAATTGATAAGGGATTAACTGAATTCTGTCTCTAGCACTGATACTGAAAAACATACACATGAAAGCAATTGATTTAATTTTCGTTTCACAGTGGTTCTGAACTTAGTGAATCGGGGAACTTAAGTGAACTTAAGAATCGGTGATTTTTAAAGTAATGTTTTATTTATATTTAAAGCTTAAAGGTAAATCATATCACTTGATTTTTTTTTTATCAAAAAATTAAAAAAACCCTCTTAGTCGCACAACAAAATGTTGTCCGCAGGCTAAAATGAGACCATTTGTGAAATTAGGTAGGGCTCTGAGAGGTTCTTTGATTAATCTGAGAGCAGATTGTTCTTGATAGTGATGAAGGATATAAAGAACAAACTTTAAAGACCTATTCAGGAATGAACTACTTTTACCCAACTAATGAACTAAACACTGGTTTGCCTTAAATTTCAGTCAGTATTTTGGAGGATAGCTAATGTTACAACATTTGAAAGGGGGTTATGTTGAAAAGTGAATAATTATGCTGATAAGCACAGTTACGTGAAAAAGATTGTTTCATATCTATAGGACATTAGATATTCCCATTACAGCTTGGTTTTGTTCCCTTCTCATTGGCGTCACTCTGACAATAAAAAGAGCTGCGCGAAACAAGAAATTGAAAGCTGTATTGTTGAGCAGTCCCTGTTGACCAGTGAATTGAATGAATAGAAATTGTTTGAACATTTCTGTGATAAAAGCTTCTAGTATATTTGACTGATGTTGAGAACTGCTTTTGCAGTAAATCAGTGTAAATATGGCTGACTAAAACAATATTTTTATATTTGATGCTTTTGATTAGAGCTTTTTTTCCTAGTTTGCAGGGTATGGGACAGAGGAGAGTACTTAAAATTTCAAATGCAAAACACATTGAAATTTCCTTAAGTGATATAACTAGGAGTGAAATAAGAAATACAGGATTCTCTGCTGACTTGAATAACTTGATATTATAATTGGAATGTGTAATTCAATGGCTTTGGAGGGGGTAGTTGGCTAAAATATATTTGAGTTCTGTTTTAGAAGGCAATTTTATTACTCATGAAAATAAACATAGTACTGTATTTTTCTCTTTTATTAGATCATAACCTTGAATGTACATATTGTTTTTACCATCTAATAACTTGATAGTACTCAAGTTATTATTCAAAACATCGAGAGTATGAATAGTTATAAAGGAAAAATATGTGACCTAAAGCCTGTTGCTACATTAAGTCTTGGAAATGGAAAATTTTAGGCATAGAATTCTCTGTATTTGTTCTTCAGACTTACACAGTTATCGTTTAAATGTTATTTTGTTTCGCCCTTTATAACTAAATTACTCCTAGACCTGTCCTGAGAAAAATGTCAGTTAAGTCTTTCTTTATAAAATGTTTTATTCAGGATTGTAAAGGACTCTTAGTTGAATGGACCTCTTAGTATTTGCTGTTCAGACTTGCTATGCAAATACTAAATATATTTAATAATGTCAAATCTGCAACATGGTTAACTCTGCTAACAATCTTTGCACTAGGAATCTTGTTCAGAAGTGTTTAACTTAAACTCATAAAAACCTGTTTTGGAACTTGTAATGTTGAATTGAAAGTTTGAAGGACTTCAGCATGGAACATCAGTGGGAATAGAAGATGCTTTTGTAGTTTATTCTGACTCTAAACATCTAAACATTCTATAGCTTAAACAAGTTTTAAGAGATCCCTTTCTACAATAGTCTCTAGAGAAGTATTGTAGATGCTCAAAATAAGCAAGCCATTACTACAGAAGACTGTAGTATTTTTGGCTTGTGGATGAAAACTGTTGTAACATTTTCATGGTATAATTTTCTTTCACTTCTCCAAGACAAAATTTATTAATAATGACAATTAACAGTGGGTGGTCTTATTATGTGACCCTTTGCTACTGGGATGTTTTGGAGAGGAAAAGAGAAATTTCTGCTTAGGTTGTTTACATGAGGTTTTTTTGTTACGGCTTCCTCACCTACAAAGTTTTGAGATACTTGTTTCATACTTCAAATTTCTGCCAGTAAGTTGTCTGTATTCTTTTTTTGGAAACAGTAATTCAGATACTATGATGTAATCAACCTTTGTCCCATTTCATTATCTTGTCCTTGTAGGTTATCCAGCCCTAACAGCCTGTGGTGCTCATATCCTATTTATTTTTTACCTATAAGAAGCTTACAGTTAGCAACCATTGAATGTTCATTGTTAAGTGTTAGGATAAATTCATGTGTCCTACTTGGGATGTTTAGCCATCACCTCCATACTCTAGATTTTCAGAATCAAGTTCATTTTCCCATCAAAGCTGACTTTCCTTCTTATCTGCACCTTTTCTTTCATAGTTCTTAGTCATAGTTGATAATTTCAGCTACCCTGTGTGCTATCCTAGTGTTCTGTCTAGCTAGAAATCTTGCTCTTTTTTTTCCCCTTCAGATGAGAGCCAAAGTATCTTCTCTATAAAATCTATTCTACTGATTAAGACATATATATGCCCCCAGATGTATCCCAAAGAAGACATTTAATAGAACATCGGGGGGATATATATTTTCAGAATTATAAGTCAGTAAAATATGACCCACAGGCCACATCAGACCACTACCTATTTTTATAAGATATTTATTAAACCATAGTCATACTTTTTTGTCTATGTATTATTGTATTATCTTTCTGCTGAGAATGTATGGCCTACAGTAAAGCCTAAAATATTTAATCTCGGGTTCATTATTAAGTCTACTTTAATTCTTTCTGCAGTAGATTAGTATATTTTTTATATGTGGCACTGAGGACTTAGAGAAAAAGGCATCGTGAAGTTCATATTAATTTTTGTGTTCTTGCATTTTGTGTAATCTTTAACTCCATAGAATTTGATGTACTCTTTTCTCGATGGTTAAAAACTAAAATCTTATGTCCACAACTTTATAAACAGCGATAGTTTCCAAAAACTTTGTTTTGTGGGAATATTAATGTGTGAATTATATTCTTCATCATCTCTTCCTCCTGAAAATTTTCGTTTTTTGACCAAGAAAAGCAACATTCCCCTTTTCTCTATTTAGATCATAATTTTAAGTAACATTTAGAATATTTGCAGTAATGTTTTTAAACTCTTCAAGAATTCCCTTATTGCTAGTAAGAAAGGTTGAAATGCAAATGGTGAATGGAATGATTATAATTTCATCTGTTCCTGTTAAGTTTCCCTTTGAGTAGAAATCTCATTAATGGTTATATACCAGCTCCTCAGCCAGAATTTCGGTGATGGTGTACACTCAGCTTCCAGAAGTTACTTTAAAAGGGAGAATTGAGGTAAAGGTTAGAAGTAGTTAAGAGGACTAAAACTAATAGTGTATTAAATGTTGAACTTCTTACAGTTAAGGTTTGGGAATGATAACAGCCACTGGTGAGTAAATAGTCCCAACTGCTCCCTAAAACTAGGAGCTGACTGTAATCCTAGCTTTGATACAGAGTTAATTGTAGCACTCAGGCTATATTAATAGGTGATGTATTAGGAAAAGGAAAGTCTTAAGAAGTATTATTCAAAATAGATCAATGAATAAATATAACCCAAGAATCTGGGAGTATTTGCCAAAAGTAGATTCTTCTTTTGACTCTTATAATCTTTCCTTCAGATGTTAACTACTCATGTATACAATTGTATTTTAGATTTATTTGGTGCAGCATTGTTTATAACAGCAAAAGATTAGATATAGGGCTGGGCAGGGTGGCACATGCCTTTAATCCTAGACTAAGAAGGGAAGCTGAGACTAGGAATTGCTTGAGTCCACAGGTTGGAGACCTGCCTGGGGCAACATAGGGAGACCTAGTCTCAAAAAATAGCTGGGTGTAGTGGCATGCTCCTGTAATCCCAGCTACCTGGGAGGCTGAGGATCGCTTGAGTCCATGGTACCCCGGGCAACAAGCCAGACCTAGTCTCAAAAAAAAAATTAGGTATGCGTCAATCAAGGAGGACAAACACATGTCATTCGCAGCAACATGGATGGAACTAGAGAGACTCGTATTAGCAGAAGTAAGTCAAAAAGAAAAAGAGAAGTACAGGATGGTCTCACTTATATGATGGATATAGGGAAAAACAAACAAATAAGAAAAAATGAAAACAATCAGTGGGACTGAACCATGGAGTGAGAGAGGAGGAGGGAGGGGGAAGAAGGTGGAGGAGGTGAAGAGCACAAAAGATCAGGCTGGTTAACAAGTGTTAGTGAAGTGGGAAAGCCCCGTGGCACACAATAATGGAACAATGTAATATAAATATACATATATATGCAAATTAAAAAAAAAAAAACAGAAACCAACTGGTTTCACTATTATACAGGACATAGGGAAAAAAAAAAGCCACAGAAGATAAGTCAAAACAAGTTCACAACCAAATGGAAATGCACAGCTCAAGGTGGGGTGGGAGAGGGTGGATGAATCCCAGTGATTACAAGAATATGAAATTTATATATAAAAATTAAAAAATAAATAAAAAGATTAGGTATAATGCAGGTAGCCAGCAATAATGGAATAGGTAATGAAATCAGAAAGACACAAAGTTAGGCTAGAGGAAAAAACACATTACCTGGCATGCATGTCATCTGCAAATCAACATTGTAAATACAAAAAGTTGCTGTCAATGGGTAATAAATGGGAAGTAATTTTACGTTTCTGAATTTTACTGTCATTATCAGAGTTTTAAAAAATGACTGTCTTTTAATATCAAAAAATATGTAAGGGCTTCACATATACATTTGGCCTTATTTTAATTCCCATTTCTCTGTCATGTAGATTGAACATGCAGTTAAGGTGTCCAGGTGCCTAGATTCATGATTGGCAAGAAATAATCTAATTGATTCTTACATTTCTTCCTTTCTGGACAGAATAGGTTTTCCATGATAAAGGTTTGCACATTTCATAACAAAAATGTGTTTCTGTGGAAGAATAGTGTTGCAAATTTTATGTATTATTTTTCCCCATAACTACTTTAAATGGGTTTAAGATGGTATGAAAGGATACTTGGAAATTTGTTCTCTGATCAAGTTTGTCTAAGTAAACACAATTACAGACAAGGCTTAAATCAAGGAAATGATTCTAAGAAACCTAGATTCATGTTGATCCAGAACTAGAATTTAAACATGTCAATTAAAGATTTGTAAAGAATGTAAGGTGCTTAGAATTTTAGTAAGTAACAGTGTCACTTTCTGTGTGAAGCTAATTATAATAGAAAATTCTTTTCATCAGAAAAAGAAATGATGCGGTCTTTTGATACTTTGAGATAAGAAAATTTAAAATTCTGGACTTGTAGAACTTGATTGTTGGTCTTTCACTAGGTATGACAGCAAATGCAGACTAAAGTAGTTAAATGAATTGTTTTATAAATATTTGCTATTATCTCTGAATTTTTAAATATTTGAAAATGACTTAAATGTATTTCTGAGAATAATATAAAGAAAATAATTTTTGCAGGTTCCACTTTTCTAGTAAATACTGTTATCATTAGCATTTTCAAGTTTTTATGTATTCTCACAAATTTCTCTGTGATTAAACTAATATTTTTAGGTGTAAAATTAATTCCCAGAGAGCTTATTAGTTATTACTTGTCTGGTCCCATACCTATATAAAATGTAACAGTCTTTTGATACCAAATGTTAGCTTTTTTCACCATTCCTTAGTATTTGTTTTATTTATTTTAAATGCCATGATATTTTAGCTGACAAGAAGCATGTTTTTTCCCCCCTCAGGATATGGCTTTAGTTGCGCCTGAGGCACCTTCTGAACAAGCCAGACGAGTGTTTCAAACCTATGATCCAGAAGGTAAAAGAAACTTTAACATTGACTGTTTTGCATCTTTACATGCTTAAAGTCACTTCCAAAACCAGTATCATTGAGCTTCTTTCTTCAGTGTTTTCTAGGAGTTTCATGATAGTGGGTCTTATGTTTCAATCTTTGATCCATTTTGTGTTAACCTGTGTGAGTGGTATGAGATACGGGTCCAATTTAATTTTTCTGCATGTTTCTCCAGTTTTCCCAGCACCGTTGTGTAAAAGACAGTCCTTCCCTCCTGGACATTGTTGGCTTCCATAATGTTTGCATCACTATGACTTTGCTCTATAGTTTGAAATTCAGGAGTGATTGTTCTAACTTTATTCTTTTTTCCCCCTCATGATTGCTTTGGACACTCGGGGTATTTTGTGGTTGTACCCAAATTTCATTATAATTTCTTTGCTGTTTTAATAGAGATTGTAATGAATCTGTAGATGACCTTAGTAGTGTGATCATTTTAACTCTCTATGAATAGGGAATTTACATTTGTATGTGTCTTTAATTCCTTTCCATGAGTTCTACAGATTATATTTTTAGCTAAATTTATTTTTCACCTTTGATTTAATTTATTCCCAAGTATTTTGTTTTTGATGATATTGTGAATTTGGATAGTTTTTTTTCCCTCAATGCTTAACCATTAATGTAAAGGAAATTTCATCAATTTCTCTAAGTTGACTTTATAAGTTTTTCCTGTCATGTCATTGAACTCACTGAATAATTCCATCAATCTTTTGATTGAACTCCTTGGGATTTTCTGTGTGTAAACTCATATCAGCAAATAGCATTTTATTCCCATTTGGGTTTCTTTTATGCTGTTTGCCTAACTACTCTTAAAATTCACAGAACTGTATTGTTGTGGAGTAATGAAACTAGTCAGCTATGCCTTGTTCTTGATCATCAAGGAAAATACTTTGAATTTTTTCCGTAAATATAAACTGTGGGTTTGTCTTACAGTACTGATTTATCAATTTATTATATTAGGTGTGTTTCTATTTGACTAAATTGTTTATTTTTAAATGTGAATATTGTTCTTTAGATAGTATCCACAATTCACTTAGACTTTCTTCTTCATTGTAATTTCTTTATCCCCTCCTTACTGGACAATATCCAAAGATCAGTCTTCAAACTCAGATTTTTTTCTGTTTGATTGTTTCTGCTTTGAAGCTACTTACTGCATTTTGTTCTTGTGGTTTCTGTTTGTTGAACTTACTGTTTTGCTCAGTTTATTCAGTTGTTATCTATACTATCACTGAATTTCATTAAAATAATTCTTTTTAACTATTTTCAGATAACTTCATTTCTTTGGGACCAATTACTAAAAAGCAATTTATTTTGATGGTACCTTTTTATTAATTTTGCTTCTTCTAGTTTGGCATAGTTATCTACACATTTGCAGGTACAGTCACCTTTTCCAGTCTATTCAGTGGTGAATGACATTGTTCTCAAGTTGGCTGTAAGTACACTGGCTGGATATAACATCTTTTGTTCTTGAGAAGGAATAGTGGCAAAATCTCCATGCAGTTTCATTTGCTGAGGTTAACACTGGACAGGCTGCAGGGGTCTCTTTGGCCAAGGCTGCTGTTGCCTTCCTGCTCTTTATTCACTTGTGGAAGGAGGTTCTAGATGAGGAGATGCCCTTAGTGTCTGGTCTGGTATGCTGGCACTCAGTTCCAGAGTAGGGTTCATGTGGAAATACCACAGCATCTGTGTCCTGGGACACAGATACACTTGCTGTGACTGTGGCACTAATGTCTAGAATGTGGCCATGTTCTCACTATAGTAACTTGGGGTATCAGGGTGAAATGCAATAGCAACACCAATCTCATAACAAACACAAGGCACTGTGATTACTTGGGTTCAAGCAGGTGTTGAAATGGCAGCAGGGCCTGGATGGTATGTCAGAGTTTTGACTGCTGACCCTATCTGCAGTCATGAATCACAGTTACAACTGTGAACAGCACAGTTATGAATCTGTAGATGACTCCAGCATCAGCATTTGGACTGGAATGACAGCAACACCATCCAATTGTGGCACTCATTATGTGACCTGAGCCCAGGAGGCAGGGCACAGAGTACTTGCCTTCAGGGTTGATATGACGTGATGTACCCAGTCTCAGAGATTGCAGTAAGCAGCAGCTGCTCAGGTCTTTAGGAAAGGAACTGTGGGCAACTGTCAGCTAAGGTTAACATTGGTGAAATCTGTGAAGACCTCCATTACAAAGATTACAAAAGTTCAAACTAATGAGGTTTGCTGGGATTCTCGTAGTCTCCTTTCACCCAATGTTGTGAACTTTCTGAAGGAATCTCTTCTGGAGCTAAGCTGCTCTTGAGTAAGATATGAAGTGGTGCAAGTACTGTTTCATATGTACTTTTCTAGGAGATCATCCTCAATTTTTTAGGTCCTGACATTTTTTTGCTCTTTTTTTATAATCCAGAACTTTCTCTGAGCTCTGCTCTTAAGTTTGTTGGTTGGTGGGTGATAGGAATGTCGGTGACTTAAGGCTCTCCATCATCTTGATATGACTGCCCAAAATATTTCTGTATAAATTGCTTGTGGCAGGAAAAAGATACAGAAAAATAGACTCTTTTGAGCCTGGGTTTAACTGTTGCACCTAACATAGCTTTGAAAACTGCACATTGATATCAGTTAAGTGACTTGGATCACTTTTGTATTCACATTCTTAGGTGACAGTAGTGAGTATAACTTGTAATAGGTAATTCATTCATTGTTGTACTACAACTTTAAAACCAGGTCAGGACTTATATTTCATTATGGACTATAGTGTGAAGGCTACTTGAAGATATTTCTGTGAAATTCTGAGAACTCCTGAAAGGATTCAGTCATCTTCATACATGCATTTTTTTCTATCTTGAAACTTGTTAAACTTAGGGATCTCTTTCCTTGTCTGAAAATATGAATCATACAAATCTAGGAACGTATCTTATCTCCAAGATCTGTAAACATGTTTTCTTTTACATCAAAAGAAAATAACTACCACTGTTTCTTAGAGTCATTATGAAGGTTAATGTTGTGGAAAGCACCTTCTCCATTCTTAACATGTAGTAGGTACTATATAAACAAGTTCCTCTCCATTCCTCAAGGTAATTAGTGCTCATATAGGTGAATTGACTTTGAGTTTCCTTCTTTCTTCCACTATTGCCATTTTCCTAATTAAAATTTGTTTTGTTAATACTACCTTAAATTTTTGCATTACATTTCTAAATCTTTAGATGGGAAATAAGAGATTTACACCTTGCTATATTTTCTGAATGAAATTAGCTTTCTAGTTAATCACTGGTTTTAACTTGAGTCATTCTTATGGGTAGCACTTTAAACTAGGTCATGGACATTCTCTTACCAACTTGAAATCTTTCATGGAAAGACCAAGGATGAACCATTTCTTTTTTTTTTTTTGAGACTAGGTCTCTCTGTGTTGCCGGAGATAGTCCCGATCACCAGCCTCAGCCTCCCAGATAGCTGGGATTACAGGTGCCTGCCACGGCACCCACCTGCATAAACCATTTCTGATCCTAAGTGTTCTCAGTATATCTTTAGCAAATTTAGAGAACAATATTTAGAAGCTATAACAATATGAAAATAAAGTTGATACAAATAGTGTAAGATTAATGTTATAGTGAAGTAAACTTATGTTAGAGAGCTGTCATGAATACCTGAAAAGGGAAAGATCATATTGACAATTGGAAGCAGAAAGAAAAACTGATGTATCTGTGGACACAGGTAGGAGATACTATTTTATATACAAGGAATAGCCAGAAAAGTGTCTTGTGGTGAAGTCTTATAGTTCAGCAATTTACTGTGTAATAATCTTACATATTTAAGGTATTAGTTTTTCCCTGTTTTCTCTGACCGCCTTTTAGATCTTACCTTTTCTATACTTCATATTCCAATGTACACGACTGCACACATGTACATGCTTATTTCAGGATATACTTTAGGGAAATTTTTCTACCATACTAATACTGGTTGCAGTATGAGAAAATCCTTCTAGAATGGCATATGTAAGATGAAGTGTGTACTGCTGCTTTTTTATTTGAAGTGATTATATACAGTTTGACAGGCTATATGATTACTAGGCAAATTTCTAACCTCAGTTTTTTGTTAGATTTATTTTTTTAAATCCAGATTCTGTCTAGCTCTTTCTCCCCATTTCTCTCTCCTCTTGTATTCTCCCTTTGTCTTTTCAATCTGTGTCTTCCTATCTCTCATCTCCCTCCACTCCTCTCCCTTTCCTAATCTGTCCTCCATCTCTCTCACTGCCTGTCTCCTTAACTGTCACACTCTTCTGTGCCATTATTCCTCCCTCTGTCTCTCCTTGCCTGTTTCTCATTTCCCTGAGTTATATTCTTGCCCTGTGTCTCTTTGTGATTTTCTCAATCTCATTCTGTCTCCCACCTCTCCCCGACTGTCTCCGTATGTCACTCTTATCTCTCATGCTGTCTCTTTCACATTTCTTTGTCTCTTTCTTCCTATCACTTGGGCTCATCTCTTTCATTTAAATATTTTCCCAAAAAAATTGTGTAGTATAATTTTTATTCTTTCATAAACAAAACACTTAATTCTATATAGATGGTATTTGAAATGGCAGTTCCATGTGTACACATAATATGGTGGTTTGCTTTCTTTTTTCTATGTCTCTCTTCTCCTTCAACCTTCCCTTTATAGTGTTTTATCTCAGAATGCAATCTTATTTGGGTAATGCATTCTTAATTTTGATTTAGAAAGAACACTTTACTGATACATTAAGTTGCTGAAATATTTTCACTTTTTTCTGAATGACTTCAGCATGTGTACCTTAAGAAAAACTACTGTTGTAGATTTAGTGTATACTCCTTAGGCATTTTGTACTAACTGCCTTTTGCTTGCTCTTTTCTGTTCCTTTTAAATGATGACATTTGCTTCTCACCTTGCCATGGTCAGTGTTCTGTATTCTGCAAGTTTCCCATCACATAAATAGATTTCGCAAGAAAGCTGATTTTTTTTTCTGAGCTCCAGGCATGAAATACAAAATTGTTACTTGGACAGAGTAACTTCAGGACAGTCCTAGGTTTATGAAACTCCGTCCTGCAGAAACACTAGGGATAGCTGAATTATGAAAGTATCTTCACCCATAGTACAAGTCATTCTTTTCAGTTATCATTATGTGTTGTTCAAGTTGAAATAGTAAGTTGCTATGTAAAATACAGTACAACATATAATAAAAATATTCAAATTTCAAGTTATCTTACTGAAACAAATGGCATTAGGTCTTCCTCAGCTAGACCTCTAATGTTCTTTTCTAGTCCCACAAAACTCTATTCTGTGAGTGTACTCAGCAGTTTCCAGCTTGAATGTTGGAAGCCCCCATTCTTGTCTTGTGAATTCAGAATTGCTGCCATTTGCTTTCTTCCCCCAGCCCTCAGTTTAGCTTGTGCTAAAGAGAGACCTGTCAGACTCCCTTAATTGGTAGTTAGAATTGGTACATCTTTCTCTTTAAAGTTCAGCTCTTATTTCTTCAAGATTAGGAAATGATTGTCATATCCAGGAAATTACTTAACCAACTTTTGTTCTTCTCCATCAATAGTCTTTTGCTTGGAGTTACTCCCTAACCTCTGGGAGCTTGGCATGTTTTAGTCTGTTTGCTGGTTTAAAAAGCAAACAAAATACTTTTTTTTTGAAAAAAAAAAAAACTACTTGCCATCACAAGTACTGGGCCCTCACTTGCTCTCCATACCTCAGATTCCCCACTCTTCTGGCCTGTAGAAGTCCAATTTTATATTCATGTTTACAAATGCATTCAAGTTCTTTGTCTTTTAGTGCTTCTTAGAGCTGTTTGACTAGCCCAATAGTAATTGCATATTCCCTTTGCTTTTGAGATTATATCACCATGCTGTCTTTATTTCCATATTCTGCAGGGACTCAGTTGACTAAATGATACATGATGTAGGTTTCATCTGTTTTTAGCATAAAGTATGACTGACTAAAAAATAAGGTAGCATCAAAATAAGTCTTTTTTTTTAAAGATTGGCAATTCTAACCTTTGGTATATTAAAAATCTTTGAGGTACTGAGAAATAATCTTGAAATTATGAACAAAATGTTGATCCTACTTTTTTGGTATAGTTATACATTACAGAATGTATTTACAAATTAAAGATGTGTTGAAATGTTTAAGCTTGTTCTCATTATGAAACCAGTTAGTTCTGCCCCAAGGGTGGGAACTGAGTTTGGGGGTTCTGCTATCAGAAGGTAAGGCTGCCTACCACTATAAATGTGTATCATTCAGTGCTCCAAGAAAAAAAGACCACTTTTTTCAAGTGGGTGTACAGAAAGAACCCTATTTAGATAATTTAATTGTTCCATAAAAGTTTATTTTATGTTTGGAGATGCTGAGGTTTTAGCTATGAGTTAACTAAGTAAAATATTTTTTCTACCATTTGAACTCATCAAAGCTAGGTTTATAAAGTTTGACTGATTCCACAAGTATCAAGTTCTTCTTTAGTGTCCCTAAACCTCAAGTTATTGGTAACTGACAAATTAAATGATTCTCAGCCTTTTAACCTAATTTCTTTACATGGGTACATCTCTGTTTATGAGGTTTAAGAACAGAAAAGATATTTTTATAAACGCCTAATTTATTTCCTTCTTGATAGAGGCAGTGTACAAACTACAGTCTTTGCTGTAGTTTGAGTCTAAAAGCAGGGCTTTGGACATCTTGTCCCCACACAAGATTATTTATTATCTAATCCCTGAAAAGGGAAATTGACTGGAAGCTGAGACAGTGTTCAGGAATGAATAAATGGTGAGAGGCACTCGGCTCTGTACATTTAAGGAATAAACAACTTGCTTGTTTAAAATACTATGATTTCAAACTGCCCTACCAGCTTTTTTGTGTCATTTTATTGCATCAGAGTTTAGCACCGCTATTTTCTTAACAAGGAAAAATATTTTCTATCAGGTAGTTTTCATCAATATTTGATTCTACTCTACATTTCAGCTTGAATATTTCCTGTTAACAGTAGGACTTTAATTTACAAACTACCAAGCTATTGTAAGGATATCTTTTCTTGGTCTTATATTTATAATGTCACTTATCTAACAATGGATATTTAACATTGAATCAATAGCATTCTTTCAGATTCCTTAAAGGGAATTTAAATGTTCATGTTGTTTATTGAAAGTTATATCTGATAACTGTTAAAATTTCAACCATATAAATTTTTTCTCCTACTTAAATTTGTAAGCCTGTTTTATAAGTTATCTGGATTTAAGGGGTGTTTTGGTGGGGGAACTTGCAGTTTTTAAGTAGGAATTATATTTTTATTACAAAACAAAAAAATCTTTGCCTATGTTCTGAAGAAAACATATATATAGGGAGAGCATTGTCTAATAGGTATAGTGCCTAAAATAATGTACTCTTCTTAACTCTTTGTATCTTTATGATTTTTTTCCAGCAGAATCTAATCAGCAATTATAACATGTCTTGAAGCAAATTCTTAGTTCCAAATTGTTTCTGCTACTTTTCTCCAGATAATGGATTCATACCAGATTCACTTCTAGAAGATGTGATGAAAGCACTGGACCTTGTTTCAGATCCTGAATAGTAAGCACAATTAAAATAGGAAGTGTTATTTAACCAATTAATAAGTATTCTGTTCACATTAAAACAGCTATATATTTGCCTTTGTAAAGCATAGCACCATAAGACAAAAATTTAAGAAGAAATGAGACACATAGTGAGACTTGACGAGCTTCCGTTTCCACTCCACACTTACTATCCAGGTTTTCCTATAAATTTAATTTTTTTCTCACTATGAATCCTTTTCCTCTTTTCAAAATTTTGTGCATGACTTTTAAGTAGCTTCACTGAAAATACTAGCGTATCTCTATAATGACATCTTGTTTAAAGAACCAACAGATGTCTGACTTTAAGATACTGGACTAATCCAATAACAAACATTTCTAAGTGACTATAGTTTTTTAATATATCATTGTCTTCATTTTCACCTCTGTAACTTCTTCCATAAATTTGAACAAATGTTCGTATACAGAACATTGGAGGAAAGGATTCAGCAGAAGCAACAAAAGATTCATACACAGTTTTTCCAACTTGATTCTATTTTTGAATAGTTCAGGCGTAATTTTGAAAGTATGAACCACTTACAAACATGCTTACATGTGAGCTAGTGGTTTTTAGTCTCACTACTTAGGCCTATGATGTTAACTATTCTTATTTACAGCTGAAAGGGAAGAAATTAGAGAACTGAGCTAGACAATAAACTGCCAAGAGAGTCATTACCATATTTCTTTACTAATTTCTAAACAAGATCATTTTGTTTGCATTGCTCTTACAAAAGAAGCTTGAATTCAGGTAACTTTCCCTACTAAAGAATGATAAAGGGAAAGTTAGTAGAATTACTGTTTTTTTGTAGAAGAAGCTGAAAGATTGTACTGAGTTTTCACTCGTTTGGCCTAGTAACATTTTCAGTATGTGGTGACCAGTAAACTTACAGGGCCTAATTAAGGAGGAATAAATTTAGTAACTATAATTTTGCCTTCGTTTATTTCATGTCACAACCTCTAGTTTTACTTGGGCCCATTAAAATGTCCTATCCTTTGCATGATTATGACAAGGTATATTTAACTTAGCATTTATAGTTAGGAGATAACATGCAGAATAAAAAGACCAATTTTGTTTTTAAAAGCACACAAATTGCTGTGCACTATTCTGCCTTTTTTCTAGTCATGCATATACAGCACTTTCCACCAGTGTTGGCTACACCTAAATAAATGGTAAGGGCTCTGCAAACACTGTTCTAGACTCCTGCTGTAGCAGTGAAATACATGTACCACTTACTACCTACCATTCATTATACTTCAGTGAACTAATTAGAGAACCGACTTCTATCTCTCACCTTCTTGTTACATTGTCTAAGGATTTTAAGACTCTACACTTCATTTGATTCTTGACAGCTTTTTAGAAGTTTTTAATCCCATGTACCACTATTTCTTTAATGTTTTTCTTCTTAGACTTAAAATAAACAAGTTAAATGCTTCATTTGATTGTTAAATTCAGGCATCCAGAATTCGCCATTGGAAGATTATGAGATTGCATTATAAGCCTCATTTTTAAGTTAAGTTTCCTTACCTAATAAGGAACAATAATTCAAAGTCATCATCATCATAATTTAAATTCTAAATAGTAACAGATTACTGTGGTTTAAAAATAACCAAGTTTTGGCAAATTATATGTCATTCCTGGGTATGTGTCATTAAGAGTCTAAAAAGAACAGCTTTTAGGATTTTGGCACTTGGATGTGTTACCGTACCAGTAATTCAATTGTAAGAAAAAAAGTTTTTCCCTTTGGTATCCACTATTCTTTTTTTTCCCCCTCCACATAGTATAAACCTCATGAAGAATAAATTAGACCCAGAAGGATTAGGAATCATATTATTGGGCCCATTTCTTCAAGAATTTTTTCCTGATCAGGTAATGTAATTAAAGAAAAATGGAAAAAATATTTATTGTTTTGTACCATTGGAATGCAATTGTTTTAGCATTTTTCGTATAAAATGTTCTAACACACAGAATAAGCACTTTTTTTTATACTAGCTCATATAGACAGGCTAGAATGTGTACAGATACTGCAGAACTTTCATTGAGAGGCGATAGTGTACACATTAATAACACGTATACTAATAGCAATATTGTTTTCCTAAAGGAGGGATAAAATTCAGAAGAATGAAGTATAAAGATTCTCACCCCTCTTTTCCTCCCACAGGTGACTATTAATAGATTTGAATATATATATATATATTTTGAGACTAGTTCTCGTTATTTTTGCCCATGGAACCGCAGGCTCACGTTGCCCAGTTCAAGCAATCCCCACCCAGCCTTAGCTTCCCAGGTAGCTGGGATTACAGGTGTGCGCCACCAAGCCCAGCTGTTTTTCCCCCAAGTGGGACTTGAACCGCAATCCCCCACCGCTTGTAAATACTAGTAAGGAAGGTAAAGGAACCTCTGCTTAAGAGCTACTGCTGAACCCAAGTTTCAGGAGAATTTTCCTTGAATAACGTGAAAGTCCTTTGGATGGAGTAATGTTTCATGTTGGGACATCTCTTCCACTGGGTTTTGCTAAGATCTCAGTTACAATTAGCAAGACTATGCTAACCTTACTGCCCTTCCTTTAGTTATGTCTTTGGCAAGCCTTTTTTTTTTTTCCTATCTAAGATGAAGGATTTTAACACTGAATTAGTTAAGTAGCTAAAGTTCATTTTTTAAAAATTCCTATTCCACCTCATTATAAGTGAGATGTATTACCAAGTAGAAAAATTGAAATGGCAGAGGGAAATGTCAAAATTCAGTCAAGGTTACTGTGAGTAAAGAGTAAATTCTCATGAAAAATTTACTTTGGATATACCTTTTAGGTGGTGCTATCTGTATAGTCCAACTATTAAATTTTTAAGTTTTTTGAAACCTTAGATCTTAAATGGTTAATAAATTATAGCACTTCAAACTTCTTGAGGCAGTAATTTTACTTTTATGTTCTTCAAACTGCTGTCAGAACATTTTATAGAAATCATTTTGAAATAGTACTTGGGAAATACAAACATTGAAATAATTACTAGTCTTTAGAAATATATCTGCCCTTGCTTATGATTATTCTAAGGACTTATAAATTGCCTTCAACAGATGCGGCTACATTTATTCAGCATATGCTATGCACCAAACATTTTGTGCCTTTTAAATTAGGTACTCATTTTGGAAAGTAAGGATCATAGAGAGAAAAAAATTGCTTCAGGCCCTACAGCTATTAAGTGTCTGATTCAGGAATCCCATCATGTCATCTCTTAGAGAAAGGCACTCTACTACTGTGTTACACACCTTTTGTTGTTTTATGCCAATGTTAACAACAAATATAAATTACTAAAGCTGATACAATACTGTAGTTAAATGTAAAGCATTTCTTTTGTAAGTTAAAGTACATTACTTCTGAAAATCTAATTGCAATACAGAAAAAAGTGAGTTTGTGCTAATATCTATAGAACTCAAGAGATGATACAAAGTTGTTTGATTCTAAAATGAAATTTTGAAACAGTGGTTATAAAGAACCCAACTAGTATACTAAGAAAAAAAATTATAGAAAACCTTAAACCAAGTCTTTGAGTTTAAAAATTCACAAATGTGCAGAGGAAATGAATGTTAATGCTTATCTGAAACAGAATCCAGGCAGGTGAATAATTGGAGAGAAAAGTGAATAGATTAGGTCCTGGCATTTTAGGATTCTTAGTTGCAAATCATAATACCCCAGGCTGAACCAACTTAAGGAAGGGGAGTTACTGAAAATTTGAGGTAGTTCAGAGGAATCAACAAAACTGAAGCAGCAAGCATCTATTCAGAAGTTAACTCTAGGGGCCTCTGAGTCTGTATGGTTGTCTCTCATCCTTTCCCTCAGAAGCTGAAAAGGTCGTAGTTCTGGCAGCTCTCTTCCCTTAGTTCCAATAGGGAAAAAAAATCCTAAGGAGAGATGCCCCAGAACTACATTCTATCCTTATCAGTTATGGTCCAGGACACTCAGTCATTGACCCGTAGGGAAATCATTGGGGACTATTAGCTGACTTGGAGCTATGCCAAAAGGAGATTTAAACTTGATCTTCAGTGTAAGAATAAAATGACCAGTTTTTCGTGAACGCTTAATATAATTGTTGTTTATAGGATTAGCCTTTATTGAATGTTATTCAAGTCTCTCAAAACTATACTTAGGTATTTTCACTTTCATAGTATCCTTTTTCACTACTTAAAAGTTGAAATGATATTCTGGAAATGGAGACTCTTATTTGCTATCATGGACCAAATTAGAAGTCTCCGTGCATATGTGTTAGTACTATTAACCACTCCTACATTTGAGAGGAACAAATTTTTAGCAACCGGATCTTTGAAATATTTATATGTAATATATGAACACTGTTGTTAGAAACTAAACTAGTGCAGATCTTGGGTAGTTGTTCTGTCTCCTTTTATTTTCCTTAAATAAATTACACTTGAGTCTATCAGCTTCCCTCTCGCGCCCCCCCCCTCCCCCCCAATTCTCTAGAACCAATCATTTCAGTGTTTAGGAAGTTAGCTGTACAGATTTACATTTCTTGCTGTGTCAAATTAATTCCTTACCTTAGTCAAAGAATAAAGACTAATGATTCCCCAATCAAAGCATAAGTATTTAAGAAACCTGCATTTTATTTATTTTCAGTTGCTAGTTTGAAATTGTCTGATCTAAGGAAACATGTTTTAATAGTACTTTGTTTGTAATAGGGCTCCAGGGGTCCAGAGTCTTTTACTGTCTACCACTACAATGGATTGAAGCAGTCAAATTATAATGAAAAGGTATGATAACTTAAAATAGTTTTCTTAAAATAGTTTTGTCTTCTTTTACTGGGGTTGATAAGAGTGTTTAGCATGTTTGATTCCTCCAAAATTGCTATCTAAGTTTCCAGTTCCAGGAGTCTCTCTAAAACTGTCATAACGTGAGAACTGATCATATTTTGATTTGACTAATAAGTTAGTGACATTGTTGGAAATTTGGAGCAATAGTTTCACTGACAAAATAACTATCTACATGTATGTTCTTGCCCTAACTGTATAAATGTCACTAAATCAACATAGTTTAATCTGGAAAAGGAGTAACAGCAAGAGTTTTGACTGAGGAAAAATAGTGCTAATGGAGCATTTGCCTAAAATTGTGTTTGGTACTTTACCTGAAGTTTCATACCACCTTATAAATTATGGTCTAAATATCCCCATTCTTCAGAGGGGGATACTGAAATACAAATAACTATCTTACTAGAGGTCAGTCAGGAATTGAAAAATAAGGTGATCTACCTCAGAACACATGCTTTGTTATGAGCAATTAACACAGGTACAAAGATGATTCCTTTCTAATATACTCGTCAAATTTGGACTTTCCACTTTACCCATTTTGATTGAGTATTACTCTATATATTACAAGTTATGGCTGCATTTATTCACATAGCATTCGAAGGAATAAAGGAATAGGCTTACCTTTTGTTTGAAATAAGTACTCATGCTGGTCTCCTAAGTATAAAATAATTGTTACAGAAAATCATGTCCATTTAATATATATCATTTTAGTTAAAACATCTAAAAATAAGAAAATTTGAATGCTATTTTCAAATATGTGCTTATGAGTACTTCATTTAGATTTTGAAATTTTTACATATTCTTCTAATGAGAGGTACTTAATAGTCACTAGTTATTTGCCTACATAGTCCCTGCTTGGTCAAATAGTATCCATATTTTCCAGATGAGGCATCTGAGACAGGGAGATTAAGTCACTCACCCAGTAATACACAACAAATCATTGGCAGGTCAGGAATCCAGAAAAATAAAATCTTAATAGTGTGTAAGAACTGCAAGATGAGGCATGTATGTCATTAAGCTGCAGAGGTAGAAATTGATATTACTGAGTGCAAAAAATATGAAGAAGCAAAGAAAAGGAGTATACTGGCCAGCAAGATGGAATATAAGCTACCAGGCAGAAAAGATCGACTGGTAGATCCCAGTACTTAACCCAGGCAGGTTTACTTAAATGCAGTGAGGTTTCTTGTAAGAAGTAGGCCCTGTCTTATCACTTAATTATAATAACAGCTAGTTCTTTGTGTATTGTTTCTCTAAAAAGGAACTTTTCCTTCAAGGAGTTACATTAAGCAGCTTGGATTTTGTTTTAATTGTAAATGTATCTCTTCAAAAATTGCAACAAAATACATTAAGATACCCAAAAAACTTTTGAAAAACCAAACTGACCTTGCAATACATAACATATTCTATTTTATAATTTTCAAGAAAACTCCCATCTAAAACAAAGTTGTTTCTTTTGACTCCTAAGTAAAATATTTTGACTTTTACATTGAAAGAACATAATTACTCTGCATTCTAAATTATGTGATTTGAATTTCTTCCGGTACAGAAGCTATTAATGACTGCATGGTTTATTGCTGTAAAGAGTTGGTTTTAGTATGATATTCATAGATACTTCTAAAAGTTCTTCATTGGGAATTAAATCTGAATATAATTGTTTCTAATAGCCACCTGCCAGCGTATATCACTGCCACTTTTTCCGTTAACTTTTAATGTAGTATAGTCTAGTCATGAGTAACATTGCCGTATTTAACCAAAAAAGTTTCAGTCATAAACATCTGATTTACTCATCAGCTCTGCCTCACTATCAAAGCAGTAGAAACTACATAAAATTTGATTTTTATTGGATGCAGCCTGTATTTTCACATTTACATATGCTTTGTCAGATAGCAGTTCAAATTTGTATCTTGTTTCCAAACTTATTTGCACCTTAGTAAGCAGGTATCTTTATATCCCTCATAGGAATCGGCTAAGGATATTGATTGACCTTGGTGACTTTATTTTGCTCAACAGGTCATGTATGTGGAAGGGACTGCAGTAGTTATGGGTTTTGAAGACCCCATGCTACAAACAGATGACACTCCTATTAAACGCTGTCTCCAGACCAAATGGCCATACATCGAATTACTCTGGACCACAGATCGCTCTCCTTCCCTAAACTAATTGACCTAAGTATTTATAAGGAAGATTGTAATAGCAGATGTTGAAAAAGGGAGGCAAGACTGGCAATTGGCTAGGTTAAGCTCTACACTGGTATCACTGATTAACTGTACATAACAAAAACACTTTCAGTGTTCAAGATAGGTATAAATTATTTCTTTTAAAGCTTTATGTTAAAGTTACCCTATTTAATAGCAAAATTAAATTTTAATCAAAGTTCATTACCTTTATAGTCAGATAATTGGTTATTTACTAAATTAAAAATACACCATACTGCAGCATTTATCAAGTATTAGAGCTACTATTTATAAACTTTGGGTTTATTTGCTTCAGACACATTTTATCGTTTAAATGATTCTGGCTTGTCATATAACAGCCTCCATGTTCAAATGCGGAGTTTTTTCTAAAATCTGGTTTCCATTAGAAATCTTAATGACAAACTATTAACCTAGATCCTTTAACAGTTGACTTAGTAACTGGCATGTTTATAAAAGTAGTAACTGTAAGGGAATATTACCATTTATTCAGATATAAAAATGTATTTTTAAAATAATTAGAAAGGGAATCCATTTGCTAGTCTTAACACTGTTATCTTTCACTTTGGCAATCTTTGTATTGCCAAACACACTTTTCCAAATTTACCCCAACAGCCAGCTTTCTTGTATATTTATAAATGTGGTAAATGCATGAAGACATCTGTTATTACATTAGTATATTGCATTATTTATTATGATCCTAGTGGATGACTTAAATAAACACTTTTTTCTTTATCTGTACCCTTGCATTTTTTACACTAATGGCTCAAAATAATTTTAAGTGATTCTGCTCACCAGTATAAAATGAGTATCTGATACCATCTTATACCAGTAAGAATGGCCCACATCCAAAGAACAGGCAACAAGAGAAAGGAACAATTCTTACACTGCTGGTGGGAATGTAAACTGGTCCAACCATTATGGAAAGCTGTGTGGAAGACCCTCAAATTAATGAAAATGGAACTACCATTTGACCCAGCAATTGCTCTCTTGGAAATCTACCCAAAAGAGACCTTAGTGTGGGTCCAAAGGGACACCTGTGCTCGGATGTTTACTGCAGCACTATTTATAATTGCAAGGACATGGAAACAACCTAAAACCCCCAAACAGATGAGTGGATGAAAAAGATGTGGTATATATACAAAAATGTACTACTCATCAATTAAAAATGACAAATTTGATGATTATGTTAATTAACATGAATGTACTTAGAAGAAATGTTAGCAGAAACAAGTCAAAAGGAAAAAGACAGAAACCAAATGGTTTCACAGAAACAAACGCCATGAGGAAAAGTCAAAACAAGCTAACCACCAAACTGAAGCATACAACTTGAGGCAGGGGGGGAATAGTGGGGAGGAAATCCCTGGGATTACAAAGATATGAAACTTATATATAAATTTTTTTTTAAAGTGGTGGGAGAACCTTGGGGATAGACAATGATGTGTAAAATATATGTATATGTACAATCAATTAAAAAATAAAATCATAAAAAAAATCCACTAAATAAAATGCAGCCGGGGTCAGGGATCGTGGTTCAAGTCCTGCTGGGGCCATGTAGTGAGACTTAGTCCCAAAAAAATTGCTGGGCATGGTGGCACACACCTGTAATCCCAGCTACCTGGGGAGCTGAGGCTGGGGATTGTTTGAGTCTGTGGTACCCCGGGCAACATGAGCCTGTGGTTCCACAGGCAAAAATAGCAAGACCTAGTCTCAAAAAAAGAATCTGAAAGACACATATTACCCCTTGAATAAAAGAGCAAACCTTATCCTTACCTGAGAGCTCTAACTCAGGTCTGGTGCCTCTGGCTGTCAGCATGTAGACAAGTAGACAGAAATATAGAACCCTCATTCTATTTTAGCAAGATTTACTTTATCTGATAGGTTTGCTGCCTAGAAATTTGAATGTGAATAGCCAGAAGACATTATTACTTAGGAGACAATTCCTCATGAATGTCAGAACTGAACTTTACCTTCAAGAGTAAAGCTGTATATTCACTCCATAAACATATTTGGGATTTTGTAGATGTTATTATAGTAGATTTTGGCATAAGAAAAAAACATGGCACATGATTATACTAATAACTTGATGACTGTTCAGGAATAATACACTAACCACTTGAATTACAGCTGTTATACTTCAATATTTTTAATTTTGGCTTCTTTTTAAAGTACATTGTTCTAGAATTAGTTCTAACTCAAGTCCTAGATTTACATAGGGTTATGAAAAAGTGTAGGCTTTCTCACACAATGAGCCTACAGAATCATGCATTCTTACTGCTACATAATCCCCAAACTTAATTGCATAATATAGTCATACTTAGATTCTGGGACTTAGGAGTCTGAAAAGAGCACAGTGTGGATGGTTTGTCTGCTCAGTCTGAAGACTCAGCTGGGAAACTGATGGGCCTGATGAACCTTAGCTTAGTGTAACTGACAGAGGTAGACCACTACACGTACCTTCTCATCTATAGTTTGGTGGGAAGTCAAAATCGAATCTATCCTGGACTATGAAAGCAAGTCTAGAAAATCTCCAAAAGTTAAGAAATTAAAACAGCACACTACTGAACAAAGCCAAAACCTATACTAAAGGGAAAATCATCAGACCATAATAGGGAAAAAAAAAAAACAACTATAACATATATACCAGTAATAAGGTGTAAATGAACTTTTCCAATCAAATGAGCAGATGAATGTATAAAAATAAAACGCATTAATATGTTACTGCAAGAGAGATCCTTCAGCTATTAGGACACATTGACAATGTAAACAAATGAAAAAGGTAGTCTATACAAATAGAAACCAAAAGACAAGTAGCTTAAATAAAGCAAATTTAAGACAATCTGTGATGATGAGACAAGGTGCTTTAGATCAAGATGATCAATACATCAAGAAGATAATATTGGAAAAGAATTATGCATCCAATTTAGGAGCACCAAAATATGTAATGCAAATATTAAACCCACAGGGAGAAATACATAGCAATACAGTAAGACTTTATAAACCCACTTTATGAATGAGTAGATCATGAAAGAGTAGATCAACAAACATTGCACTAAATTACATACTATGTCACATTTAATACACGAATATACAATTCTCCCTTTACCCACAGTTTTTGTTTCCAAATTTTTAGTTACCCCCAGTCATTAATGTGATGTAAAAATACTAAGTGAAAAATTCCAGAAATAAGCTACTCCAGATCTAAAATGTGCACCTTCCAAGATGGGACAAATTTTTACAGAAGTGAGTACCTGCTCTCATCTCTGAACATTGTTTCCAGTGTAGATTGGAACAAATTACTTCATATTTTCATATGTATTCTATTTGTAAAGTGGGTTTTGAAAATGAATTTTTATTCACTAGGACTTACTATGTGTTACTCTACATAACAGGATTAATTAAACAAGGCATTTTGGCACCTACAGATGATCAGTTACTGTTTGAGCCTTTCTGTCTCCTCTTCCTCATGAACATGGAAGATGGAATTACAGAATTACCACATGTACTTTGAAGACACTTGCACTATCCACCAAATTTAAACCAGTCCAAATTTGTAAAAATAATTACCAATTTAATTCTAAAAGGCTACATGACTATATATTATTTCGCATATTAGATGATATAACTTCTAACAATTTTCTAAAGTATGAAGAGAAGCCATAATGGTATTTCGATCTGAGTATGACTGACAGTACAAATATTTTTTCACCATGTTCCAAAGCAGAGTTAATACTAAACATATCCACTGGAGAACAATAACTCATTCTATCACCACGATGTTTAACATTATGCAATAATATTTTCTTCTCTGTCAATTGCACTTTTCTAGTTCACACTAACTGGTGTTACATATTAAATCAATTGACTAATTCTAAACAAATATTTTGAGTAAAGCAAATGAAGTCATCTCCAGCTGTCACATTAAGTTGTCTATAAATACACATAATATTACATTTTAGTAGGGGAAGTATGTCAAAATCTCAGCTCTCTGGAAAAAAAATGGTGTTTCTTATTTACATTTCCTATGTAATTTTAAGTGACTGCTGTCACATTTCTTATCTACTCTTCAAATTCAAAGTCAATACCATCTTTCCCCATGTGTCAGAGTTCCAACATCATATTTGAAAGTACTGTATTTCCTTGAAAGAGATGGAAATAAGGTTTCTGAGAGCAGAATGTAGACCTCCTTGTATGGGTCACTAGCTTTTAGCCTTAAATAAGTGCCTTGGGTTGGGTGTGATGGTGCATGCCTGTAATCCCAGCTACTTGGGAGGCTGAGGCTAGGAATCACTTGAGGCCACGGGTTTGAGACTACACGGTAACATTAGCAAGACCTAATCTCTAAAAAAAGTGCCTTGCTCTCCATCTTCCTTTCTTCACTTATGAGTTTTTGTGAGAATTCCAAACAATCTTTATAATTCTTAGAGTGCAAAATGAATATCCAACAAATGGTGAGTAAAATAATCATTGTTGATTATCAACTTACTTGACCAATACATGACTTATGTCCTGATCAACCCAAAACAACACTCCTCTACAAGAGATGATGTTCAAATCTGTCAGTCCTAGACTGGAAAGATAAAACTGCTTAATCAAGCTCCCTACACTGCTGTCTAAATCACCAAATTCTGATGTTGGGGGAGGAGTTCCCCACAAAAACAGCAACAGCGTGTACGAGAATTCAACTCAGTTCTGCCACTACCTACAGGAAAAGAATGTCAACTCCCACAAGTCAAGATTGCCATCCCACAAAGCTGCCTGCCTCTTCCCCTTGCCAGTTCCAAGCCTAGAGTTAGTGCTACCCAACCATGATCAATCAATCACAGGTTCTCACAATCCCCTTCTTTCTTTATTTGCTGCAGGGGCTCACAGAACTCAGGAAATATTTTACTAACTAAATCACTGGTTTATTACAAGAGGATTTAACTCAAAAACAGTCAGATAAAACATTTGCAGAGTAAGATGGAGCTTCCACGCCCTCTCCCAGTATCTCCCAGTACCTCCACATGTTCAATCCAGAAGCTCTCTGGACCATATCTTTTGGGGGTTTTATTGATCCTTCATTATCTAGTCATGAGTGATTAAATCATGGAACTTTGGTGACCAATTCAACCTCAAGTCTTGCTTCATTTCCCAGAGGTCCGGGGATGGGTATGAACGTTCCAATCCTCGAACCACAAGATTGGTTCTCCCAATCAACTAGTCCCCCAATTGTAGGGGCTTCCAAAAGTCACCTCATATAACAAGACACCCTCCATCACTCCCAATTTGGAAATTCCAAGACTTGAGGGGAGACGGGAGTCAGGAACCCTGGATACCAAATTATACAAGAAATAAATTATTCATCTGAATGACCAAATATTTATTTCTTATTAGTCACCACATCATACCCCCCCAACACTCCAGCAGATTCCCAGAAGTAGGTTTGTGACCTTGCATCATTAATAATCACTGAGTTTTCAGCTTTTTCAGAGGCAGCAATCAGATCTTATTTCTATCTGTAGTTCTAGTAATAGTTTATGGGAAAATGGGACACAAAAGAGACATGTTGATTTGTTGTCCAATATAGCACTTGTTAGTCTATAGTCTATTATAATCTTCACACTTGAATAATGGAAATTTCACAAACTGATTTTCCTCTTAAATTGCTGGATAAGAGTGCTCAGTAAATGTAATAGTGTAATAGAGAAGAGAAAAAAACGGAATGAAGTAACATGTTTAGATTCAACTAGCTCGAATTAGATCCTAGATTAGGGTATTGGGTGACCCAAATGAAACTGGTAAAATTTGAAGCAGATCAGCTACAAGATTAGCTTAAAAACAACAACAAAAAACAAAACAAAAACCCAAAAAGTACCTGGTAATGAAAAAGATCACTATAGATGGAATGGTCTATGTCTCTCTCAATTGGAGCCAAATGTCAAGGGGACAGCACCTTTGGTTTGGCTGCAGAGTTTTATAATTTTGGCACAGGAGTACATGAGACTGGGGGTGGGGTACAGAATCTTGCACGGAGGAACTGGGGTTTGGTGACTCAATGTCTAAGACGAGAGTGGGAAAGGGAGTGAGGGTTGGTGGAAAGTGAGGTGGGAGAAAGTTAAATGCAAAAGGAAAAAAAAAGCCTTGTCCAATATTTTAAAGAGGAATAATTGTTAGAATCAGGACCCAAAACCAGGCATCCACCAAAAGGTAGTATCTAAGAATGGAGCCCTTTCAAAGGGTGGTCTGGGAGTGCTTTAGAGAGACAGGTAAAGGATGCTTCATGTGAAGAGTCACCCAGGCACATTGTCCCTACCCTGCAACTGTTTGTAACCACAAAAATGAGGAAGTTAAATGTGTTCTGTAGCCTGCTTTCTGTATAAATAAGCCCTGGATTTTGTGTTCGGGGCTCTGGGCATCACCTGCGTTCGGGTGTGCTGTTGAGCCCCAGCACGCTGGTCTGAATAAACCCCTGTGCTTTTGCAGAAAGAATCGTGTCAGTCTCGTTCTTCCCTGGTTCCCTAAGAGGGAAAGTTCTTTCGGATTCAACATTTGGAGGTTCCACCGAGATCTCTCCTACCACGGAAACTGCGGACAGGATGGACTCGACCATTCTTTGGGGTAAGAGAGAGAGCTCTCGATTTTTTCATTTGGTGCCATTTCTGCCTAACGGATATATCCCACCTGGTTTCTGCGCAGTTGTGTGTTACAGATTTGTCATGCAGTTCCTGTTACCATCACTGTGCTGACAAGAACCAAAGGTTGAGGCCCAAATTCAGACATTCACTAGGTGACAGAGCAAGGACCAGCTTGCCCTCAGTCTACGGAAAAACTCTACTGACAATAGGGGGCCCATGTTCGCCAGGGACAGGGAGCCCCACAAGTCATTCCCCTTCCTCCTGCAATCACTTCCCTGCTAGCTGGATTAGCATAGCCCAGACTTGGTTCTGGCAGTTCAGTTATTCCACGCTGGTTCGCCTGCCACTGTCTGAGGCTCTCCCACCCCACTTTCTGTAACGGAATGTGAGGAGGGAACGAGAGAGAGGAGGAGAGGATGGGGTCTTTAAGGTGGTCTGTCTTTGTAGGAATGCAATGTTTATGTGAGACAATCTCTTCAGACTGGCTTTGGGTGCAAAGGGGACCCCTCTCCCCTTCCTGAAACCAAATGAGAACTATACCAAGAGAAGCACTTTTTGAAACAATGTATTCTGAAGAATCATAGAGCAGATGGGGGATACATCAGGATGATATCCTGAACAAGGAGGTCAATGGGCGGGGCGGAGGGTAGGGGGGGAGGGGATAGTCTGTTTCTTTTATTGGGGACACCAAGGGAGGTAGTTGAGTTGCTGCCAGGTGACCCAGTTAGGACTGTAGCCCATCAGGAGTCTGGTATTTCACATATCAGGAAACTGCGGAAGGGACCCCTCAGCCACTCAGAAGAGTTCGCCTATGCAGCTACTTGTGGGAGCAGCACCTGGGAACCCACTGAAATGAATATCAATGGCAGGTTGTTATTAGTCAGGAAAAAAATGACAAGTGCAAGACCTTCCAATTATGTCCCCTTTGCCCTCCTCCTCTGGCATTATTTCAAGCATTATTTCAAGCATTCCTCACCCCACCATTCAATTGTCAGAATGCCGTTTGAGCCTGTCCTAGTCCCAGGATGATGGGGAACAAAGGGAGTTAAGACTGACAGTGAAGCTATGAACCAGATTGATTTACCAACTATGTGAGCTGAAAGGAAAGGATTCAAAAATCATCGTAAATTCCCTTTCTCCCCATCCTACAATCAAACCATCAAGGGAGCCTTTCTGTAGTATCTTCAAATTAACTCCCAAATCCTTCTACTTTATTACCACCACACTGCCTCCCTTGTAAAAGCCACAATTCTCTCTTGCCTGGGTTATAGCAAAACTGCCTACTTGTATCCTGGCTTTTCAGCCCTGTTTCACTACAGTTTCTTTTTAACAGAGCAGCTAGAACAATCTTGTTAATAATGAAGCCAGGACCCCAATAAGGGCAGTGTTCCGAGCTGCTCCACTTCTCCAAGGCTCTTCAAACTTCTTCCACAAACTGCTGATCTCAAAATCAGCTTTCCAAATATGCCGCCTTGTTGCAGCTCCAGGCACTTTCTTTACCAGGCCTGCCTTGAGCAGTATCTGGCCACATTCACCAGGTCTGCCCTCAGCAGCCCCTGCTCACCCCCAACCTGTTCTGACATCCGAATCCACACTGGCTACTTCTCACCAGTCACGGTCACTCTCCTACCATGGCTCCTTGCTACCACTAGTTCACTCTTTCAGGGGGTTTCTTCTGGCCAGGCCAGGAGTCTACCATTCTCATCTCCTCTTCCCAAAAGTCTCTCTCCTTTCCTGCTCTGCTCTGCTCCTTTCCTTTCTTTTTCTCCCCTCCCCCTCCTCTCTAAAAGCCAAAGGCTCCAATTTCCCTCCACACACCATCTAGGTGATACATTCTCTCTTCCCTACCTGGGATTTGCAACAAAGTAATGTGGCTTGTGATTGGAGGCTTCTGCCCCATTTTGACTCCATTTCAGTAATACAATTTCAAGCATGTTCTCTTCTGTTCAGAACAGTTCAATGTCTGTCCCTCTCACTCAGATCAAAGCTAACTTTTTCTTTTGAGACTAGGTCTCGCTATTTTTGCCTGTGGAACCGTAGGCTCATATTGCCCAGGGTACCACAGACTCAAGCAATCCCCAGCCTCAGCTTCCCAGGTAGCTGGGATTACAGGCGTGTGCCACCATGCCCAGATATATATATATATATATATATATATATATATATATATATATATATATATATATATATATATATATATGAACTAAGTGCCCTCAGCGGGACTCTAACCGCGATCCCTGGCCTCAACCATGGCTTCTTAGGCTGCCACTTACAGGTATGTACCACCATGCCCAGCCCAAAGTTGACATCTTTATACTGGCCTATATTGGCATATATAACCTGTCTTCATCCTGTCTGATCATATTTTCTGCAATTACCCAATAAAAATACTCATATGTTGTAGTCCAAATTGATTCTTTGCTATTCCTCAAATGCCCATACACATTCCTGCCCTAAGGCATTCGCACTTGCTTTCCTTTTTCTTAAAATTCTGTACCCAGGTATTCCATGGCTCATCCCCTTACCTCCTTTCAGATCAGTGCTCAAATGTCACTTTCTAAATCGTTCCCTCCTGACCACCCTGACCATGAGATTTAAGATTTAACTCACCTCTGAGGTCCCCAGCATCTCCCATTTTTGTCTTTATTTTTCCGCTTAGCTCTTATGTACATCTAACTCAGTTTGTTAACAGTAGCAGACTGTAGCAACATTGCCAATTATTTGCTTCACTGGCCAATCAGGGTTGTTCCCATGACTTTTTTGGCCAATAAAATGTGAGAAGAAATCATACATGGTTCTCCTGAGCAGAGGCTGTAAACACCATTGCATAGTCCGTAAACACCATAACATAGCCCCAATACCTCTCTCTCATTTCAGTCTGAGATCTGCTGTGTCCCAGAGAGGAATTTTTTTTTTTTTTTTTTTTTTTTTTTTGAGGCTAGGTCTCGCCTTTTTGCCCGTGGAACTGCAGGCTCACGTTGCCCGGGGTACCATGGACTCAAGCAATCCCCAGCCTCAGCTTCCCAGGTAGCTGGGATTACAGGCACATGCCTCTGTGCCCAGCTGCTTTTTGGGACTAGGTCTCACTGTATTGCTCCGAGCGGGACTCGAACCGCAATCCCTAGCCCCAGCCGCTTCAGAGGTTGAAGCTTACAGGCATGAGCCACCATGCCTGGCTCAGAGAGAGATTTCTACTTAACACAGAACAGCAACCAAGCTATAAAAGCCATGTAACAAACTTTGTTACTGCTATATGGTGGTAGGTTGTTATCACCATATAACTAGCTCACAGCAAACAGACAGATTTATTATTTACATCTTTCCACTGGATTTTAGGCCTACTGAGAGCAAGGGATTTTCTGTTCATTGTTGTATCACCAGTATTTGATATGCAACAGAAACTCAGTAAACATTTGTTGAATGAATTACACTAGCCAAAGAATTTGTCAAAGGGAGATTTGACAAATTATGGCTTAATCCAGTGACTGGGAAAAGAAATAAAAGCTTTGACACTTATACCACCGAATTACAATCACACAATAATAAACCAGTTATCTATGTTCTTAATGTCTATTAAATGCTGCATAATGGTTTGTTACTATGTCTGTTATTATTTGTACATCAAAGAATGTACACAATTGATGTGAGGGAATAAATGCCAAGTGTATTTTGAGAAGGGGGAACTCGTGTCTGGGCTGGGGCACCAGAATAGTGGGAAGTTCCAGATGGCCTTATTCACATGGCTAAGAGTTGGTGCCAGCTGATGGCTAGAGTTCAGCTGGGATTGTATCCAAGACCCTCAGTTCTTTCCTCCATGGACCTCTCCACTTAGCTGCTTAGGCTCCTTAGAATACTGAAACAGGATGCGAGAAAGGATTGTTGCAAGAGGACAAGTCTAAGTGCCAAGCAAGCCTCACTCATTTGGGTGCTGATGGCCCACTGTCCAAAGCTGGGACACATAGCCAGGGTTGGGAGGACAGGGTGTGGCCCATGGAAAAGCCTCGCAACCATCTCAGGGAGTATCTACACCTAATACAAACTGAGCACCAAGCATATAAAGTTCATCCCTTTAACAGTGAACCAGTTTGGGAGGCACCACACACACCAACCTCACAAAAGTCTAATTTTTAAAGAAACTGTCAATCACTTTAGTTTTCTTGAGAAATCTGCCTATTTCAAAACTTGGTATCATACAGGTGCCAAGGTCTTCAGCATGAATCAGGGTAAACAGGATATCAAATGGCAGGTCACTTGGTAAGCAAAGGTTAAGTGGAAAAACAACCTGCAATGTCAGAAGGACACAGAGCAAGCTGATAACAAACTTGATATATTATATTCTCCAAGTCAAGGGATACTTCCAGTCCAAACATAGAAGCTGGCCATAAGTGTCGAAGGGATGGGTCTTCTGGGTAATGCTAGACAGAGAAACCAGGTTTTCCTCTTGAAATTTCTTTTTTAAAGACTTACTATGAATCTATACAATTACTATTTCAAAAGTAAATACCACCATATTACCAAGGACATATGTAATAACTTAAATTTCAACTGGTGGTTTCTGGATGAAATTCAAGGATACCAGTTTCAATAGCAAACCACATACATAGTGCTGCACAGTTAGTCAATTCACATTCACTTCTTGATGCATCTCAACATTAGTTGTAGAAAGTGCTATTTCTGTACTTGCCTCCATTCCTAAAAGGAGTATACCCTGTTTGGACATGAAATTTGAAAACGGGTTTAGGAAGATCAGTCTAGCATCATCCCCCAGAATAGAAAGACCAGAGAGAGTTGAAAAAATAATCTGCTGTAGGTTGTAAATAGAGAAGACATCTAAAAATTTTTTTTTAAAGGGGGTGGGGGGAGAGAAAGATCAGTAGGACTTGATTTGAAGGTTGTGCTGGATATGTGGTACAGAAAGTGAGGACAGCTCCAAAATATTTATAATTTAGGAAATTGGAAAGAAAGTGGAACTTGAGAAAGAAAATCATTTGGGATCAAATGAAAGGAATATGTTGATGAGATATGGGTGAAGGGGTGTTAAATTTCCAATGTACTTATTCATTCAGCACATATTTGGGGGCTCCCACCGTGCCAGTCAGTCAGTACTCTAAGCTATGGGCTCCAGTGAGAAATGAGACAAAGTTTCTGTCCTCTAGGAGAATTATATTTCAAACTGGTAAAGAAAATAACTTCTAATAATTTATAAATCCTATGAAATAAAAATAGGCAATGAGATTGAGAAGGAGTGGGGATAGGTTAATTGCTAACCACATGACCTTGAGGCTCCAAGAGAGCCTGAGATCTGAATGGTGAGGATGAGCTGGCAATTCCAGGCAGGGGAAGCAGCAGGTACAAAGACTCCGAACAGGGAGTAGCTTTCTCATTGGAAACTTGGGGAGGAAAGACAAGATCATAGAATAGTTTGGGGATAATAGGCAGAGACAGGTATTACAGGGTTTAGTGAGAAGTTTGTATTTATTCTTGTAGTGATGAAATGCCACTGGAGAGTGTTACACAATCATTAGAATCTAATTAAAAAGATCATTCATTTTGAAGTATATAAGTATCAAATCAACATGTTATAACCGTGTAACTTCAAGGCATACCTGTTAATTATATCTCAACAAAAACTGGGGGGAAATAGATCACACTGGCTGTTCTTTCTGTGTGTGTAGGGGATGTATCATAAAAGAGCAGAAGTGGAGATGAGGGAAGAGTTAGGAATTGCAGAATTCTTGGTAAGGGATACTGGTCTGGATTAGGGTGGCTAGTAGCAGAAGAGTTGGCAAGTTTGCTGATATACTTTGAATCTATTTGATGCAAGGGGGAGGTGAGAAAAAGAGTTATCACAAAAGACCAGCACCTGTAGATCCCAGAAAGGGAAACGGATACATTTAGGCACAGTTTGAGAGATAGCAAATGCAAGTATGGGTTGGGAGGGTGGAGGGAGTGGGCAGAGGGATTATTCTCTAAGTACCTGGAAATATAGAGATTTTAGTTAAAGAATGAGACTGGAGATGTGAGACTTGTTAGCCTAAATGACTGAAAAGTTCATGTCCTGTAAGTGACTAAGAATAGAGCAGAAATAGCAAGTCATGCTGAAGAGAATTCTTATTTATAAACAAACAGGATGAAGCAGAGTCATAGTACCATTCATGGAAACAAACGGTCCATGTAGTGAGAGCAAAGTGGACTGAAGCTCCTTAAAGATGGAATTCCTGGTGTCAGATGCATTTGCTGAAAAGCAATGCCCACTGCTGTTTTGTTGGTTTGTCCAATCTGATATCCAAGAGAATAATTCTGTAAACTATGAGGACATTTCAAAGGCATTAGTGATCCTAGGGGAGAAGGGCTTGGAAAAGTCCAATCAACTTAAAATATAAAATTCTAGTTAACCTTTATAAATGGAATAGTTACAAAGCGACCAAACTATACCTAAAAATCACCAAAATCCATGACACTGACAACAAATGATAGCTAAGATTTGAAAGGACTTGTTAAAGGAAACAAACTGATACAACTGATTGGAAGTCAGTGGCTGCCCTTTCTTACAAAACTAAACACACACTTAGCATATCATTCCATGATCACACTCCTTGGTAGGAATCCAAAGACATTTAAAAGTTACGTTCACATGGATATTTATAGAACGATTACCAAAACTTGGAAGCGACCAGCTAAGATGTCCTTCAGTAGATGAGTGGATAAATACACTTTGGTGTATCCAGACAATAGAATATTATCTATACTCAAAATAAATAATCTGTCAAGCCATGGAAAGATATGGAGGAACCTTAAATGCATTATTACTGCGTGTTAATCTGAAAAGGCTACACTGTACAACTCCACTTATATAGCATTCTGGAAATAGCAAAGACTATGCAGATAATAAAAAGAACAGTGGTTTGGGGGACAGGAAGGTGAACAAGCAGAACATAGAGGGAATTTAGAACAGCAAAACTATTCTGTCTGATACTATGGATATATGTAATCATACATTTATCAAAACCCATAGATATATGCAAGTAGAGCAAGCCACCCCATGGAGATTTTATACTCTACACAGAAGAAATTTCAGGTATCTGAACTTACAACTCCAGCATGTCATGAACCTGACTTCCTGAATGGGCAGAGGAAGTTAGACATTCAGGGCAAGATAAAGCAGCCATTCTTGACTTGCAGCTGAAGGCATGCATGCTGATGTCCTCTTTTCCAGCTTCCACTTGTACGCTGGCACTGCTAGGAGGAGAGGCATGTAGGGACCCTTGGAAGAGACATGTGGGTAATAGATGTGTGGAGGCTATTTCTAGACCTCAGCAGGATAACAGCCATTATCAACCTAACTTGTTGGGTGGGTGGCAGGGGAATTATGTGCTACTTGTAGGCAGACACTTGCTATCTTCCTCAATTTGTGTGATTTTTCTCCATAATATTCTTTACAATTTAGCATATTATATTCTGATTGGTCTATTTTATTGTCTGCCTTTCTTCTCCAGAATGTAAGATTTATGAGGGCAAGGACTTTTACTTATCGGCTATGTGTAGATATACTGCACACCCTATGCATTTGGAAAATGATTGTTGGATGAAATCATGTACTAATAGAAATTTTCAAAATTTTCATTGGTGAATGTGAAAGTGTGAAGAGATGGAGGCCCATGCCAGCTTAGTTAATTTTGGTTGCTAAAGCAATTATCATAGATTAAGTTTGCTTATAAACAACAGATTTATTCCTCACAGATGTGGTGATCAGAAAGCCCAAGGATAAGATGCAGCAGATTTTGTGTTTGCTGAGGACTCACTTTCTGGTCATAACAGCCTCCTTCCTCAGTGACATAAGGGAGGGGAGCTCTCCAAAATCTCTTTTGTAAGGCACTAATCCCATTCCTGGGGGGTCCACCCTCAAGACCTAATCACCTCCAAGAGTTACTACCTCCAAATACCATTTCTTCAGGGATTAGGAATAAATGAGAACTGGGGAGTTGGGAAGAGCAAACTTTTAGTCAGTATCAGTCACGTGGTACATTTTTGCTACATAGTTTTGGAAAAAAGTGGTACACTGCACCATTTTATTAATTACAGAAGATCCTGCTTCATTTAATTATTCAGCATTCACTGACCAACCTGTAAATGTTTTATATCGCTCACTTGTATTTGACTGCTCAAGTGCATTTCCTTAATGAGACTTTATGAATTCATGTTTTTACTATGCATGGAGTTAATTATAAACACCGGCAAGCCTGATTTATGGAAGGTTTTTGTTTTTTCAGTTGGCTATTTTTGGAAGATTTTGCTTACACACTGCAATGCTGGAACTGAGAGGGAAAAGCAAACTCTACACCCTCTGAATCTCTATATCCTCTCAAATTCTCAAAGAAGAGCATGAAACAATTGTCATCTTTAAGGAAACTTAATAAACTTTTCAAACTACTTTTGTCATTAGTTTATGGCTAAAGCAAATGGTAAACAGTTCAAGCATGTTTCAGGCAGGTAAGACATCAATTTCTTAGCACTCAGAAATTTTTTGGGAGGCGAGAATTCTACCACTGAACCACCAATGCTTCCTACTAAGGAATTATATGGCAAAATGAAAATTACTTGTCTTTTTAACCAGTGCTTTAGTTGTATAATAGTTTAATTATACTTACTGAGCAAATGGATAAAACCAACTTACAGAATTTCACAGCACCATTAAATAAGGGAAAATGTTTATGAATGTAATTTAAGTACTGTCACTGATCCTTTTGTGAGTAGTGGTACTGATATAGGAATTATTGTACTGATATAATAAAGGATAAAGAGGAAAACTTGAACTACTCTCCATTGAACCAATTGAGAATGAGATCAGTCAGAATTCAAGATTTTGCAGCTCAGCTTCCAACTGCAACTAGTCCAGTCCTCATCATCCCTTTGGAGTTGCCTGTTTAACTAGAAATGCATGGAACCTAGGGGAAAAGTGATGAAGCATTGAAGTACTAAAGTACTTTTAGAGAAAAGGAGAGTACTTTAGTACTCTCAGTGTGAGAGAACATTAGAAGTTCAGCCTCTGTGATATGCTGTGTAGCAATAAAACAGATGTGAAGCAAAAGATTGTTACTGCTATTAAGACTTTACAAGGTTAAATCTCACTGTAGGTCTCCACGGGAACTACAAAACATCAACATATGACTTTGAAATACACAGTGTTACTACCAATGAACCTAACAGACCACAGACAAGATGGAAGAAATCTTTTATAGCTAAATTGTCGTCATCTTTTGGTCCATATTTACTCTCACATTTCCTAAGTTAGGATTAATTAACACTTCTGCCATCTGTCCTCAAAGTAAACCTATAAAATAAGCCAAGCTCAGCACAGTGACAATCAAGAGAGAACTTACAAAACCTAGCTTCTTCTAGGAAAGAACTGAACTGGACCCAAATTCTAGAGCCCTAACTTTTAAGATTTCTGTTTGAGGGATGTCACTGAAACATCTAGTTCTAAAAGTCAATAGGCTGTGTTGCCTTGAGATCCACAGGTTATAGCCAACAATGGGTTTCTGAGGACTCACAGCAGCCATCCCCAGACAAGACCGAAACAATTCCCAGTGTTTCCATGAAAGAGAATTCTTTTATCGTAAAAACTGTAGCCTGAAGGTTCAGACTCCTAATTGACTCAACTTTCAGAATCTACTGCAACCCTTTTCAAAAACCAGAGAGGCTGGGGATACCAACTTTATGTTCATCTACCCACACTCTCTCAGATCACCAGTACCTCTTGTGTACATGTCTAGAACCTCAGCTTTTGCAACCTTGTCTGAGGGAACAGGACTTGCTTGACTGGTTCTACTAGCCAGTGGAGTGTATTGTGTTCACTAGTCATCTCACAAGACTGTAATCAAGTAACATCTTAACTGGTTGTTTCCCTAGAGGGTACAGGGGGTGTAGATGGAAACACTCATGTCCTAGTCTGCTCCTAAAGTTTATTTATTCATGTTAACAACTGCTGCCTGAGGGTCTGGCCTCCAATTGCACTGTATCTAGGCTGAAATCATGCCCACTGGAGACAGACAGGTCTTGTTATTCCCTTAGCTATTAGAAGCAACTACGAACAAAGGCAACTTAGACAATTACAAATGTTTGGAACACAAGAGAGTTAGAGTAGAAGTGAAAAATAATGTCAGGTAGGAGATCACTCTCTAAAGGCTGAAGAGGTGACTTATTTTATTCAATGCACAGAAACAATGAGTCAAAAAAAAATCGAGAAAGATGTGTTACAAACAAGTTAAAAGACCTTGAATGGAAATTGATGATTTACCCAATTTAAGATTTAAAATTAATGGTACTGGAGCTATTCTATAAAGTTCTAAGAATAATGCCTGAACATTATGAGAAGTGTCAAAGAATTGACAAACACAATCATTGAACTAACAAATTCAGTGGAGGCGTTCAATAACAGTCTAAATTTAGCAGGGGAAAGTGTCAACTAAAAAAAAAACGGGACAGAGAATTCACACAATTGGGGGGGAGAAAAGAAGGAAAATAGGCTAAGGAATTCATGGGGCAACAAGTTGGAAGAGATTCCAACAAAAGGGTGAATAGAGGCAGAAGCTTAATTAATGAAATAATGGCTGAACCTCCGTAACCCAAGGAAAGAAATAGACACCAAGATCCATTAAATCCAGAGAGTATCAAGATAGATTAATCTAAGAGGCCAACAAGAAATTAGTATTGTTAGAATGTCAAAAGTTATAAAACTAAACTATAATAAGCCTTTGAAATAGACAAATGGACTGCATCAAACTGAAAAGCTTTTCCACAGTAAATGAAACCACTACAAAAGAAAAATCAACCTATGGACTAGGAGAAGATATTTGCACATCATACAGTGATAAAGATTAACTTTCAAAAGATATAAAGAACTCTTACAACACACGAAAAACAACCCAATCCCCCAAAAAAAGGGGGGGGGAGAAGAAAACTTCTCCAAAGAAGATATACAGATCACAGAAACATTAGAAAATGATCAGTTTCATATATAATATGTGAAGTGCAAATCAAAACCACAATGTACTCTCACCTAATTTGTGTGAGAATAGCCTATATCAAAAAGACTGGAAATAATAATGTCAATAAAAATGCAGAAAAAAAGGCTACACTCGTTCACCATTAGCAGAAGTTTACCTCAAAGCAGACTGTATTAAATGGTGAGGATTCCTCCAAAAACTAAAACATGATTTAGCAATACTGCTTCTAGATATTTACCCAAAGAATATGAAAACACTAATATGAAAAGATTTTACACTATGTTTATAACAGCACTATTCACAATAGCCAAGACTGGACTCAACATAAATGGCCAGAAGATGACTGAATAAAGAAATCATCAGAAATAGAATAAGTGGAACACTATAATGAAATTTTAATTCAGTTATTACAATAATGAAACTGTGCCTTTAGCCACAAAATTACCAAGCTAAGTATGATAAGTCTGAATGTGAAAGAATCACTGGATGGTTTCACTCATTTGTGGACTATAGATAACCAAAGACAAAAATTGGCAAAACACAACACAAATACTCTTAGATTCTGTGAAAAACCAGTGGCTACCAGAGAGGCATGGAAGGAAGGAGGAGGAAGGAGAGGTAGTGTGAAAGAAATCTGGATCTTTGATGGAGGGCGAGTGACGTACGTTCACCTGTTGAGAAGTTATACTCTCAAAATTATACAGCTATGGAAAAGTGACTGATCAGTCATTAAAATTCAAAGAGAACTAGAAAATAGACAGGATATTTTTTCCCATTCAGTTGGGCTTCTTTTAGTTTTTTCTATTGGCTCTTTTGCTGTACAGAAGCTTTATAGTTTGGTGTAGTACCATCTGTTTATGTTTTCCTTCAATTTTTTGCCATCAGTAGATTTTTCCAGAAAGGGGTTTCTGAATTGTACTTCCTGGAGGGTTTTTCCCAAGTTTTTTTCTATGTATGTTATGGTTTAAGGTCTGACATTTAAATCTTTTACCCATTTTGAGTTGGTTTTTGTACAAAGTGTGAGGATGTTGTCTTGGTCCATTTTTTTGCAGCACAATTTTCCCAGCACAATTTATTGAAGAGGCTATCTTTGTTCCAATGTAAGTTTTCCCCACTTTGCCAAAGATTAGTTGACTATATATGTGTGGTTTTATTTCCGAGCACTCAATTCTGTACCATTGGTCTGATTGTCTGTTGAAATTTATATATTAATAAATTTATTTATTTATTTATTTATTTATTTATTTATTTATTTTTGAGACTAGGTCTGGCTATTTTTGCCTGTGGAACCTCAGGCTCTTGTTTCCCGGGGTACCACAAGACTCAAGCAATCCCCAGCCTCAGCTTCCCAGGTAGCTGGGATTACAGGCGCGTGCCACCATGCCCAGCTAATTTTTGGAAATAGGTCTTGCTACAGGCCCCAGGTGGGACTCGAACCGCGATCCCTAGCCCCGGCCGCTTCATAGGTAAATTTTTTTTAAAGGAAATAGACAAGATATAAGCAGATACTAGTGAAAAACCATCTTTTAAAGTTTTTGTTGGCCCCTTGAAAGATGGGAATAATGATAATATATGAAAAAAATTAGTGTGGGCCTTGAACTTGTTTTAATAAATATGATTTCATTTAATACAGTGTGTGTGTACTTGCATACAGATACATACAACAAATGCATCTGTATACATCAAATCTCTTGGTTTGTGGAGACCTGTTCAGATGTATATATCTGAACACCCAGTAACCCAAGAAACCCCACAGTCCTAGGCAAACTGGGATGGCTAGTTTTCCTATCACAAACATATTTAGCAAAAGACCTGAAAAAAATCAATACTCAACTTTTACAAAACTTAATTCTAGGAAAGAAGTGTTATAGAGTCCTTTTCCCCCTATATTATGCTATTGTTCGTTGTTCTATCTTTTTTTTTTTTTGAGACTAGTTCTCACTATTTTTGCCCATGGAACCGCAGGCTCACATTGCCCAGGGTACCATGGACTCAAGCAATCCCCAGCCTCAGCTTCTCAGGTAGCTGGGATTACAGGCACGCACCACCCTGCCCAGCTATTTTTTGGGACTAGGTCTCGCTGTGTTGCCCCAAGGACTCGAAAACAATCCCTAGCCCTAGCCACTTCATAGGCTGAAGGTTACAGACATGAGCCACCATGCCAGGCTTTGTTCTATCGTTTTAAGTGTCAGTTTTATGTATGATTAAAAAATTATTCCAATTCAACATTTTTCAAATGCTAAACAGTTTACAAATTAACCTACAATCTCTCCAAATTATTAATAGCTGTATAATAATTTCCAAAATCTAGACTGCATCAAGTATTAGAAGATGTTACAATTTGAGAAAATTCGGGGGCCTCAAATATGCTACGGGAACAATCAGCCAGGACTACAGAAACATTCCTTTTGAATCTTCTGCACTCTCACGTCTTGATGATGAGCATGGAAAATACAAATGGCTTAGTAATAAGCAAATGATGCAATTAAATGAGTAAACAATATTTGTAACGCTGTTGGTCAAAACTGGAGGTTCTCCATGTTTATTCCATTTAATACAATGACAACTGTGAAGTCATCATTGCAGAAATGATGCCTTATATGTTAAAAGCTTGTCCGTAGGTTGCTAGGTTTCAACTATGAACTTGACAGTATGATAGATTCTATGATTTATATTTAAATGAAGGGATTTTAAAAAATAATTTCCTTCAAATTTAAGGTGTTCCTAACTGAAATATATACTTTGAAGTGTTAGGGGTGGGGGATGGAGGGAGAAGAGGGGACAGGTTTTCAAAAGATGAACACTTTTCCAGCTTTGATGAGAAAAAAAGATTTGCATGATTCGTTTAGCACAGGGAGCTGCAAGTTGCCTTGAAGACAGATGTGGCATGGAAAGGCGAACTGTGGGGCAGCCCTTTGCGCAAGCCAGGAAAGCTTCCCAACCCACACAGATTCACCAGGACTGGTGGGAAGGTCCTGCACTTCCTTATATAGTACCAGCAAACTGTTAATGGCTGACTGCAGTCTTTCCAGTTACTGAAGCTTGAATGCTTCCACATGACATTTAGAAGGTCTGAGTTGTTACGAGAAAAAAAAAATTATTTTTCTTTTGAAATACTGGAAGCTCACAACCACCTCCAATTCCTGAACTGCTTCTTAGGTCTAAACTCAAAATATGGACTAACAGACACACAGGCAGATGCACACAGCTGCTGGCCAGGTCCTCATGAAAGCAGATGGCAGTCTACAATTTGACCCCATGCAGAAAGCCAAGCCCTCTGATTGATTTAAACAGCTCACCTACCTTACAAGATGCAATTTACCTATAATTCCAGATGCAGGCCAAATCCCATCTTCTGAATCTAGCACAACTTGTAGCCGTTTACACTTCTTGCCTCAGACCCTCTGTTGGAATCGTCTCTGCTTATCACTGTTGGCCTTAATTAAGAAACCTAAATCAAGTATCTATGATTGCATTACTGCTGTATAAACTCTTCTCTAACTTTGCCCCAAACAAAGGGCCTCTTTTTAGCAATTACAACTAATCAGAAACAAATTGAGCTTTAGGCCTTACTGTTCTCAAAAACAAAAGAAAACAAAAGCAAAAACCAGCCAGCACCATAAAATACTCCTGTATTGCCAAAAATACTACTCCCAAAGTATCCCTCCTTTCTCCCTCCCTCACCCAAACCCCAGGCCCCTCAAATGCAGATGGAGGACAAGAAGGTTGAATTTTTAAGACTTCATGGGAAAATGATTTTCTGTCCGCTATGGTAAATTTCAGAGAAATGATGTGAGTTGTTCCAGCGACTAGCCTCCTGACAGTGCAGCCTGATGTTCTTATCACTGCAGCAGCAAGAAAGTCACACACATCCTGGAAGACAGGTCTGGTCTGGCAGCAAGTGGACGACTATGAATCCTTGGTAGAAAGACTGAGGGGAAATGAGCAGGTGTGGGGAACAATCAGCCTCTAACTTCTCTCCCCCAGGTGGCCATCTGGGGCTGGTGCTGACGCAAGATGGAGGCGCAGGTGAGCCAGTGTGCATGGCCAGTTTACCGCTTATTGGCCTCTTGTTGAAAAGTGTTGTCAGAAAGGCAGCTCCTTAACTGGCACACAGGCCACTTCTAAATTCTCCGGCTTCCCAAGTGTTGGCAGCAGAGTCAATATTTTTGGGACCTTGTGGTTCCTTGTGAACTCAGGTTCCTTGTGTTCTTCCCTCCCTGCCTCTACTCCATCACCCAGACCCATGTATTTTTCTCTTGAGTTATGCAGTCATGAGCCTACCCACCTCTGAAAGTTTTCATTACTGCAATTTCCCCTTACCTACCATGCAGAGAATGAAATCAAACCAGTCATGAGTAATAGGAGTTTTTGCTATGTTCTCCTTTGCCCCCCCAAAAAAACCAATTTTTTTTGAGACTAGGTCTCGCTATTTTTGCCTGTGGAACTGCAGGCTCATGTTACCTGTGGTACCAGACTCAAGCAATCCCCAGCCTCAACTTCCCAGGTAGGTAGGATTACAGGTGTGCGCCACCATGCCCAGCTATATATATATATATATATTTTAAATTTTTTTCTTTAGGTCACAACCTCTGTGTTTTTTTAGGGTACTTCCCTCTCCCTCCCCCCTCTGGTGCCCCTTCCATTCTCTCAAACCCCACTCTTTGTTGTTTACTAGTCTGTGTTGAGTCCATTAGTCTCTTTCTTTCCTGTGGCAGTGTCATTTCACTGGGTGAGGGACTGTGTTGTTAGAACCAGGCGAGCCTTGCTGGTAGGTTTTCAGTCTTAAGTTTGCGTTGGGTGGCCAGGCTGTATTCATTTGTGATCTGTCCATGTTTTCTTGCTGCAGGCTGTCTTCTCCAATTCCATCTCTGCTGCTTTGCTGCTTTTCCTTATGGCTCTGGTGCCAGATTTAGGGGGTCTTGCCCCCAGCCAGTGTTGGTCAAGAAGTTTCTCTGTGAATACAGGTGTCTGTGAATGGCCTTTGAAGATCATCTCCTCTGCCTCAGTTTGCTATATTTTTTTGGAACTAGGTCTTGCTACTTGCCCCAGGGGGCACTCGAGCCATGATCTCTGTTTTCGGCCACGGCTTCCTAGGCTGCCGCTTACAAGAAAGCACCACCATGCCCGGCTCCCCCATCAAACAACTTTCATCTCCAATGAAAAATAGCTGCTCCTAGAGGGAGGCCTTGGACAGGTAATGTCCTCTCGTCTGGAGGGCACAGGGGTGTGCAGGTCAGCTGCACACTGCTGGAGGTAGCCGGGTTAGCCTGGAGGCATCCATGTGGCCCAGGGCTCCCACCCTTCCACCCCTAGCCAGTGGAGAGCAAGAACAGAGAAGACCCAGGATAAGCACGCCCCCCCCTCAAGTCCGGAGAGCCCAAGAGCGGGGACGGATGGGGTTGTTGCACAGCAGCCATCTGCAGCCCAGATCAGCCAAGGCATTTGCCCCCTGGTCCAGCCCAAGGGGGGGATTGGGATGGCACATGCAAGGACATCTGGGCCCCGGCCCCACGCAGGGAGGTACTGGGCGCGGGTGGGTGAGTAGGGGGGCGGGGGTTGTGCCCCCTCCATTTCATCACTCTCCAGCTAATCTTCAGGAGGAACAAGAACACACACAACACAAACCCCATCATAAAACGGGTGAGGGATCAGGTAAAAATACAGCCCACAAGCCTGAGCTGGACACAGCAGATGGACAATTAAAACAACCAATCCAGGTGAGAGAGAGAAACATCTAAAGAAACATGATATCATGAAGCACACCTATGCACTCGCCAGGTCTGGAAAACCCAAGACCTCATTTCGGAGATGCCTTCTAGGAGAGCAAGGTGCCCCTCCCCACTTTACAGGAGAGGAAAGGAATGTCAAAGACTGGGGGCATCAGCCCCACAGCAAAGCTGCAAACAGAGGCATAGGAGATGGTCTATATTAGCCATTCACAAATTCCTGTATCCACAGAGAAACTTCTTCACTGACACTGGCTGGGGCGAGAACCCTAACGCCAGACCCCTGACACCAGAACCAAAAGGTAAAGCAGCAAAACCACAGAGATGGGGATGGAGAAGATGACCTCCAATGAGAAAGCATGGAAAGACCACAAATAAAAATAGACTGGCTGCCCAACACAAACTTAAGACTGAAAACCTACCATCAAGGCTTGCTCGGTTCCAACAACACAGTCCCTCATGCAGGGAAAGGACACTGCCAAAGGAACAAAGAGACTAATGGACTCAATACAGACTAGTAAACAACAAAGAGTGGGGAGTGAGAGAATGGAGGGGGCACCTGAGGGTGGGTGGTGGGGGAGATATCCCAAAAACCATTTACTGACTTTATGATTTAAAGAATTAAAATTTTTAAAAAAAAGAAAAGAGAAAAATAGCAGCTCCCACCTTCCTTCTCCTCCCTTAGTAACCATTTTCAACTCCCACACCAAAGTTGGTTAAAACAGTACAGAGTAAATGAATTAGTCAAAGAGATTCTCATTACCCAAAGAGAATAAAGCTTATAGAGAGAACCCAAACCCAATTTTATCTATCTAAAAAGACAGAGTAATATAAAAATCAATGTAGAAGGAGTCCAGCCAGCATTTGCAGAACACATTGGGAATAGCAAAGTCTTTCCTAAAAAAAAAAAATCAATAAAGATTCATCACTTAGAGACTGTTCTGAGAGTAATGACATCAGCAAAGACAGTTATTTGCTGTGAGAAGCTATTGGACTTTGAAGAAAAGTCATACACAGCTGGTGCAGAAACAAAGCCCAGGGCCTGGAAAAAGAGTCAGATAAGAATCTGGTTAAAGCTATCATAGGTTCATGAGTGAGGAAGAAGTGAAGATTGTTATCTCAACCTACGACTTTCTTTTGGTTTGGGGGGAAGAGACCTGAAAAAGTCTCTTAACTTTTATATACTTAATTGTATATAGCTCTCACTTCAGAGAATGAGGTCAGTCCTTCTCAATAAAACCTCTCATTGCATTTGTCAGATGCCTGCTCCCCTCCTGGAAGGACTGGGGAGGTAGACTATTTTTTTTTTTTTTTTGGAGACCAGGTCTCGCTATTTTTGCCCATGGAACCGCAGGCTCATGTTGCCCAGAGTACCACAGATTCAAGCAATTCGCAGCCTCAGCTTCCCAGGTAGCTGGGATTACAGGCATGCATCACCACACCCAGCTATTTTTTGGGACTAGGTCTTGCTGTGTGGCCCCAAGGACTCGAAAGCAATCCCTAGCCCCAGCCGCTTCATAGGCTGAAGCTTACAGACATGAGCCACTGTGTCCGGCTGGTAGATTCTATTTTTAGTGATCCATTTTAGAAGGGTCTGATTAGTCAACTAGTACAGTAAGATCACAGAAATCCCTGTGGATCCATCCAAGTTATTTTTATCTTTGTATATAGGCATAGCTCTCAGTATGAATACCTGTATATTTCATGTGTTTAAGCATGTTATTTCATGTTTATTTGACCCTCCTTCCATTTATCACGTAAAAGACTATACTTGGTATTACAGAAACATAAAGTATATAGTGTGTACATGTGCACAATTATGGGTGTATATGATAGCATTCTTGTGTTCCAAGAAGAGTAAGCAGTCTTGAATTAGATAAACAAATAATTGTTTGGTGCTGGTAGCTGCTAGGGGAATCAGAGAAAGAAACTTCAAGGGGGAATAGGTATTTTTTTGTAGTTTCTTCTCTACTTGCAGGAGATGTTAGTGATTTTTCTTGTTCATCTTGCTGGTTATTTTGTGTCTAGCCTCTTCACCTTTCTAGAAAAGTAGGAATTTGGATGCAGCGTCTCAGTTATGATTCCTTATCCAGGAAACTGGGAAGGTGATGGGAAAAAGAGACCCAAGAAGCAGCATCTGTAAGAGAATTTAAATCAGAATCTGTTGAAAGTCCAATCAGGAATTCATTCTAAGAAGCTAAGGAAGAAGACAGAAAGGAGCAGGAGAGAAAATATAAGGTGCCAAGGAAGCCCTGGAAGCAAAGGAAACAAGGATAAGTAAAAAGATTTGAACTGGGGTAAGCTCAGTCTGGGAACATTCCTCAAGTCAAAGGAAATATTTGCAATAGCTTGTATTAAAAGGAACACTAAAAATGGATCTACCATATGACCAAGCAATTCCATTCCTAGGAATCTACCCAAAAGACACAAAAACACTAATTCTAAAGGAAACCTGGGCACCTATATTTATTACAGCACTATTTATAATACCCAGAATATGGAAACAATCTAAATGTCCCAAAACAGGTGGGTCAAAACTGAAGGATCAAGACACGATATATATACACAGAATGGAATACTACTCAGCGATCAAAAAAAGATCACTTGCCATTTGCAGCAATAGGGAGCTGGGAGAGATTATGCTCAGTGAAATAAAGCAGATGGAAAATGAGAAATTCTGGATGGTTTCACTTACATGTAAAATACAGAAAAAGTCAACAAAGGAACGGGAAATAGACAAACCTTGCAAGCTGACCATAGGTCTGAGTCACATGATGGAGGAGGGGAGAGACAAGCATAGTGGATGGGAGAGTCATTGGTGGATATGGACGAGGTCCTATGTGGAGGAAGAACTACTGGGACTACACCCGAGAGGAGAAATCAAATACTGTCCAAAAATTAACAATGATGTAAAACAAGTTAAAATATTTGTCATTGACTATAAAAAGGAATTGCACCCTTGGGTTTTAGTGGGATGAGTCATGAAAAGGACTTAGGGAATTTAGATACCACCTCCCGCCTTGTAGGACTATTTCATATACAAGAGGAAGTAGTGACATCTCCCCTGGTCTAACCAGGGCAGACCCCAGTGTTCCCAAGAACATTTCTGGGTTGGGAGAAGGGTTTCCTTACTTACCTCTCTGGCCCATATCCTTTACAGTTACTAACTTTAATGCCATTGGGTGCCTACAACCTCTTCTGACACATACTTAGGGGTTTAAGGTAGGGGAGGAAATCTTGGTGGTCTGTATAAGCAGCAATAGAATATATGAAATATTAAGAACTTGATGGTGGCATCTTCTTACCTATGAGAGTCAGAAGCTATGGCCTTCCAGCAGCTGACTTGGGACGATGAATGTTATGTCAGAAGACAAGTTCAGACTCACAAATCTCTTCTCCCACCCTACCCTATAAGACCCAGCACTAGTTATTAAGCTCCTTATATGTATATGGGAACAGTTTTCATAATGCTGACCAGCTGTTAGGGCAACAGTGATGCCAAGGATGGCAGGGGACCAGCAGGCAAGGAACTATGTTATGAACAGGAATGCTCTTGCCAGTGAGCTCTGAATTACAACTGAATTCCATTGTGGCTACGTAGCACACGTGTCTTAAGTAAGAGTGATCTCCAGCATTCTCAATTGAGTATCAATTGAAACAGTCCCTAAGGCTGATAGACTGTATGCCAGAGAACAATGGGCAAATCAAACCAGCCTTGGAAGTTTTTGAACAGTCATTTGTTTGGTGTGACAACAGAATCTCCCATGAAGTTAAAACTACAGATCATTGGATTTCATCCTGGATTTACTGAATAGTCAGATATAATGATAGTCATGAGTGCAACTCTGGGACCATAACTCAGAACATAGATTCTGAAAAAGCCAAGGTGGTCAACTACTGTTCTGGAGTGAAGATCTCTAAAACTAGGATATAAAAGGATATACTGAATTTTGATAATAGGGATCAGCTAAACTCTGGGGCTATATGGGCTCAAGTAATTTGCAGAGAAGTTTTAGTTTAGGTGATCTGTGTACACAGGCTCTTTTAACTGAGAATGGCAGTAAACATTTAGTAGGGGACACATACATTCACTACGGGATGCCTAATTGGTGATTAATCTATTCGAGATTATTTCATTTTAGTCTTTGTCCAAGTATTCCCAAAGAATATTATTTTGAATTTTGTTTCTTGAGACAAGAAGAGAAAATCATAGTGGTCATGTTTACAGTCAGATACCTATAATGTTTTAAATGTTGTATAATATATGACCAGACAGCATGATACCTTGTCCTAGTCAACTTAATCTATCCAGATACATCTCTGTATTTCTACATATTTAATTCCTACATATTTAATTCACTAAGTTAAACAAGGTTGCTGTAATGAGTCGCTGCTCTTCTGACTAAACTTAAATCTATAGCTCACTACCAGAACAATAGTAACCAGTGGAATGAGATTTGTCTCTGGTCCAGTTTTCCCAGCACCATTTTTTAAAGAGGCTGTCATTGTTCCAATGTAATTTTTTCACTCCTTTGTCAAAGATTGACTATATATTTGTGGTTTTATTTGAGGGCACTCAGTTCTGTCCTATTGGTCTGATTGTTTTTGTACCAGTACCAAGTTGTTTTAATTACGATGACTTTGTAGTATAGCTTGAAGTCTGAAAAAGTAATACCTGTTCTCTCTTTCTGGACAGGTGGCTTTTTGATATTCAAGGTCTTTCGTTATTCCATATGGATTTCAGTAATTTCTGTTCTATCTCTTTGAAGAATGTCACTGGAATTTTTGAATGGATTATGTTGAACCTGTAGATTGCTTTGGTGAGATGGCCATTTTGATGATGTCAATTTTTCCAATCCATGAGCAGGGAATATCTTTCCATTTCTTTTATGTCTTCTATCTCTTTTAGCAGCATTTTGAAGTTTTCTTTGTATGCTTTTTTCATGTATTTTGTTAGGTTTATTCCCAGGTATTTAAGTTTTGGTGTGATGGTAAATGGGATCTTTTTTCAATTTCTTCTTCTGCTTGATTTTTTGCATATAGGAAAGTTACTGTCTTCGGTGTGTTGATTTTGTAACCAACTACCTTACTGAACTGGTTTATTGTTTCAAGAAGTTTTTCTTTGGGATTCTCTACATAAAGAATAATGTCATCTGCATATAGTGATAGTTTCAGTTCTTGTTTCCCTATTTGTATTCCTTTTATGTCTTTCTCCTGCCTTATTGCCTTAGCTAGACCTTCCAGTACAAAGTTAAAAAGTTGTGGAGATAGTGGGCATCCTTGCCTGGTTCCAGATCGCAATTGAAATAACTTTATATTTTCCTCATTTAAGATGATGTCTGCTGTAGGTTTTCATAGATGGCTTTTATTATGTTGAGGTATGTTCCTATTATCCCCAATTTTTTGAGAGCTTTTATCATGAATGGGTGAAAAAAATGAACCAAGATACCTCTTCACAACATGTAAAAAAACCAACTCAAAATGGGTAAAAATCTTGGATGTTAGACTGGAAACCATAAAATGCATAGAGGAAAACTTTGGCAAAACCTTTCATGAGTTACTATTCAGAAATCCCTTTCTGGACACATCTATAGCTGGCAAAAAAAAAATGAAGGAAAATATAAACAGCTGGGACTACATCAAACTGAAAAGCTTCTGTACAGCAAAAGAGACAACAGAAAAAACAAAAAGAGACCCAACCGAGTGGGAAAAATTTTTTTTTGCCCTCCATGCAAGTGATAAGGGTCTGATAACAAAGATACACAAAGAATTTACACAAGAAAAGCAAAACAAGAAACCCAGTTTAACAATGGGGAGAATAACTAAAAAGATACTTCTCCAAAGAGGAAATACAAATGGCCAACAGGCACATGAAAAAAGGCTCAAAGTCACTAGCAATCAGGGAAATGCACATCAAAACCACAATGAGATAACACCTTACACCAATAAGAATGGCCCACATCCAAAAAACAGGCAACAACAAGTGCTGGCATGAATGCAGAAAGAAAGGAACATTCTTACACTCCTGGTGGGAATGGAAACTGTTTCAGTCACTATGAAAAACTTGTGGAGGACCCTGAAACTAATGAAAATGGAACTACCCTTTGACCCAGCAATTGCTCTTCTGGGAATCAACCCAAAGGAGACCTCAATGTGTGTACAAAGGGACACTTGTGCTTGGATGTTTATTGCAGCACTATTTATAATTGCAAGGACCTGGAAACAACCCAAATGTCCCAAGACAGATGACTGGATGAAAAAGATGTGGTATATATACACAATGGAATACTACTCATCAATTAAAAATGACAAATTTGACAATTTTATGACAACATGGATGTACTTAGAAGAAATCATATTAGCAGAAACAAGTCCGAAAGAAAAAGACAGAATTCAACTGGTTTCACTAATATATGGGGTATAAGAGAAACAAGCAAAAGACCAGAAGGAAAAGACAAAACAAGAAACAAACTAAGAACCAAACTAAAGTACACAACTGGTTGGGGGGGCAGATGGAGATGAGGGGAACAGTCTGGAAAGGAAGGGGTTGGGTGATCCCCAGGGAAAACAAAGATGTAAAATAAATATATAGAGAGATTAATTAATTAATAAAAAACAAGAAGACATTGTTAAAATGAAGAAAAAAGACTTGGCTCTGATAGCAATAGAAGAGAACAAGAACAAAGTTGTGCATGCCACAAGGAAGCAGAGACTTTTCAGGGCCACAGCAGGAAACATGTTGATTAGGAGAGCCAGTTTCTAGAGGTAAAGAAACCAGGAAAACTTATCTCACTAGCAATCAAACCAGATTAACATCAAGCATCTCCTCAGTCAGTGACACATTTCCACTTATTAACACATCATCCTTGATTGCTTGCATAGAATATCTGGTAGGAATTTGTTGCTGCTACCACTTCCTTTTTAGTAAGTAGACTACATTCCACTTTGAAGTTCCTGGTTATTTAATAAGCAAGCAGGAGGAGAATGGGCTCCAGTGGTAAAAATTCTTCTAACTAAATCTACACATCAATCTCCAGACATGTCCACTAGCTGGCAACAACTGTAATGTCACAGCAGGGGAGAGACCCCAAAAGCCCTTGGGGGTTTTGAGTTTTGAACGGGTTCATGTTTTGAATGGCACAGAGGCTACCTGATGAAGTGCATGGGCCCAGAGTCCCCAGGTTGCTACTTAAAGCTGCCCTGGCTCAATAGCCTCTCTTTCCAATTTCCTTGAAACATCATCTTTGGAAGGGCTTATCCCAAAGCTTGGGGACCAAACAGAATGAGTAGGGGTTGTATCTGTCTATCTCTGGAGGCCTCTCCCTATATGTCTCTGCTAGCCTGTGTGTGTTTCTCCTTGTGACTGTGTGCATCTGTGTGCCTGTCCGTGTGTCTGTGTCTGTGTGGGTATCTGTGGCAAGGGGAGGATCGCTGAGTATCTCTCTCAGGATGTCTCTCTCTCGCTTTTTGTGTTCCACTTTCTCTGTTGCCTCTGTCTCTCTGTGCATCTGAATATGTAAATGCAGATATTTTTTATAGAGATTTTATGATTTGATAGAGATTTTAGAGAACTGGCTCACTCACTGTGTGTAATCTGATAAGACTGGGCTAAAATTTTCAGAATGGGCTGACAGGCTGAAAACCCAGTGAAGAGCTAACATAATCATTCAAGTTCAAAGGCAGTGGGAAAGAACAAGAAAGACCAAAGTATTATTTGAAGAAAGTCCTCTTTCACAGAATATGTGTGCATAGGGATCTCAACAAGGATAGAGGGACATATTGATAGGGGGCACCTACCCCCCTGGGTGCCATTTTCTCTTGCTTTAGAATTGTTAATGTTACTAAGACCTGGGTAGGATTTGAATTAACATACAGGCCTGACAGGGCTTGCTCCTCAGGAGTTCACTTGTCAAGAAATAAGGATATATCAGACGAGATTGGGCACATTCAGGGTGGTATGGCCATAGACAGGAAATAAGGATATATAAAGAGGTTTGAAACAAAGAAAGAGGGAGATTCGATGGAGATTCAAATTCTGATTTGGGATGCAGATCGGCCATTTTGTGGGATGAAGATGTGAACCATGTGAGCTTAGCCATATGGCCAAGGCCTTGGGTCTGCAGCCTTTGGCGGGCCCAGGCTAAGAGCATGTGTGTTAAAGGAAGTTAAGGAGTTTATAGATTTGAACTCCGTGCTGGTGTTTGTTTTGCTGAGTTTGACTTGTGTCTGGAAGAGGCTGTGCAAAAGTGAACTTTGCTGGTTCTGGTACTGTGAACTTTGCTAGTTCTAGTACTATGGAGTTTCTTCTACTACCTGGAGGATGACAAGGAGAAGATGGCATGAATGAGAAGGAGCACACCAAAGGGAGATGTCTTTGAGCATCTGAAGATGAACTCTGACTTATGTTGGTGAGATGATCAGGACTGAGAGACTGAGGATTTTTAGGCAATCTGGGAAAGGACTTTTGACAATGTTGAGAAAGGTTTTGGACAATATTAAAGTAACTGGAGTTTTACTTACATGTTTATTTTTTAGTAATTAGGTAATCACTTTGTTAGAAATAAATTAGTCTGCACTCTGAGAGTCTTACTTTGACTTGGGATTTTGGTGAGAAGGCTGGGGATGGTAGAAAGAACCCATGGAAGTTTAGAAGAGGGTAAATTGAGGCAAACTAGTCTAATGTTTAAACTGTCTCTAAATTTTTCTTTTTCAGGTCCAAGAGAGAGGGAGAGAGAGCTGAGAGAAGCTGGTAGCTGATTTTTGCATACCAATAGTGGGTGAACAGTACAAATGCTAATTAACTGCTTGGAGCCTGCTTCCTAGGAAGAAGCAGGCATAGGTGTTCTAGTTAAAGTCAAAAAGTCTTTTATTTTCTTCTTTTCACTCGATTTCAATATCATGTGACAAAATATACACTGCATTATGGGGAAGGGAGAATGGGAAATCTGTACAGTTCAAACCACACTCTGCTTGGAAGCTGCTTTTAGAAGCTTTAAAGTCTGTTGCCCTAGCTTTTGCTAAATATTTGCTTTCCCAGATAGCTAATTAACATATCTCTGGAAAAACTCTTAGTAACACTATGGATCACATCCACCTTTATGAGTTTCACAGGAGGACACACAAATGGGAACAGTCCATCGTGGAGAATTTGGCAAAAGCACACTCTGACTTAATTCAGCCTACTCAAGGTTACCACTACTGAAAAGCAGTCTGTACATGGCCAGTAAAATCCATCACAGTGGCAGAGGAGCCTGGTTATAGCCACTGGGGGGACCTTGTCTCAACCCTGGAAGTTGTGAATGTGGTTCCCACCTGAACAGACCAAATCAGCTACTGTGGGGCATCTACAACTGGAAGGAAATTAGAGCATGTCTCAGAGAAATAAGGAAAGAAAATAATGCCACGTGTCCTTATCAAAGGCTGATAGACTACAGAGCGAGGCATGGTGGGGCGCCTATAATCCAATCGCTGGGAGGCAAGAAGACAGGATTACTTGAGTTCACAGATTCGAGACTACCCCGGGCAACATAGTAAGACCTGGTTCTTGAAAAAGCACCCAGGCCTGGTGGCAGGCACCTGTAATTCCAGTTACCTGGGAGGCTGAGGCTTAGGATCGGGACTACCCCAGGCAATATACTGAGACCTGGTCTCAAAAATAAAAAAGGATTACAGACTCCTGGGGGCAGAAACTTTGTCTTGCATCCAAATTTGTTCTCAGTTGCTTTCCAGAATCTGGCACATATCAATCCATGCTCAGTAAATGCTTGTTCATCAACTGGTTGGCTGTTTATCAGAGTCTGAATACCCCAAAGTCTTGACACACCATCAAACCAATCCTAGAGAAATGGGGCCATTTTTTGGATAGGAAGATTGGAATGTCCTCAGATTAATTTTTGAAACAACTCATAAAATGGCCCTCATTGCCACATATCTGCTTGGGCCTCTATAACATGAGATGGGGAATGACTGTAAAGTGTAGTTTCTGTAGTAAAATAGAACTAAATTAAAATTTGTAATGAAAAATAAAATTTTAATTGGTTTATATGTTAATGAGGTCAAATTGTGTTTGCCTTGAATAGGAAAATGAAATTCTAATGAAACTCATTCAAATTTTTTGTTATAACACAGTCCATGTCAGAATAATATTCAATATTTGTTTAATTTTGAGCTTCCTTTAGTCTTCTTATTGCCAAAGTGCTAAAATTCCAAGACCCGAATTACTGAGGTCAATACAATTAGTTCTGTAGACTGCTAGCTCAGAAAAGTCGAATTCTATGCCAAGATTCACCAGAACCCTCCAAATGTGTGACTTGAACTAGAATATTGAGTTCCCTTTGTCTATGAGCTTAGGCAAACTCCACATCCTTGATACTGTCCTTGAAGATCAGAATTTTTTAAAAGGAGATGACTCCCATGTAGACTTATGCATATGCTACTAGAAGCACCAACTTTTCATTTTTTATGTTTTAATAGGACAGTTTTATTAAGAAAAGAGAAAAAAAGAGGCACAGGTGAGCAGGAGAGGTAGTCTTGCCAGTGCAAAAATTGTACTGACCCCACCAACCTTCTCATCTCCTGGCTCAACAATGCTCTCGTCCCCTGGCTCACAGCTCATCAACCCTATTCCCTTCCATCCTGAGTCTCATTCCTAGCCAACAACAGCCATCTCCACATGATCCTCCCATCCTTGTAAAATGACCAAGGAGAACCCCAACCCCATCGCAGCCAGGGGAGAAAGTAATCGAAGTGCCAAGTCTACACCTTAAATCCCTTGAAGTACCTTTAATGTCATGGTTGGGTTTCATGGCACACAGTTCCTCTCAGGCCCTCATGAGCAAACCAGGTGGCTTGGCTTTTTGACAATCACATTTGTTCCCATCAAAAACTATGTTCCAAGTTTCAATCAATCCGTGAAAACTGACTTTTGGAGCTCCATCTGTTCAGAATCCGGACACTGCTTGCCTTTGACATGATTTTTACCCTCATTTGTTTTAATAGACTTGAAATGAGCTCCACATACAATTTCTTCTCATGGGAATCACATCAATCCACGTCCCACTTGTCAGATGTTGTAGCAAATATTATATTTAAGAAATAAAAATGTAAGGTAACTTCTAGCCACTTCTGTTTTTGTTAGTGCAAGACAGATCTCTATTTCCCTAATATTTTAATCAAAAAGCAGAGTGAGACTTTGCCACTTTCACTATGTTCTATGTAGCCATCTTAGGGCAATAAAAATAACAGAAAAGTGGGACACTTGATGGATTTAAGAGAGCTAACCTCTCTCCAGACGGTATCTTCCCAATTTGGGAAAAGTTGAGTCTTACTGTGCTACATCTCAATAGATTCTTGATTAGCTTTGGCCTTTGGTCCTTAGAGACCAAGATCTCCATGGAACATTAAATTGGACATGCAGGGAATGTCCTTGGCTGAGAGCACACACACTTTTAGAGAAAAGTGTAGAAAGCAACTTCCCATGTATTTTACAGTCCTGCTCACATCACCATTACCTTCATTCTCAGCTACTAGTTTATTGAGAAAAAGGCTGTCTTTAAATTTAGTGGGTAATATATGATAACTGGAACACATATAGGCTATCTTGCCTCTCACATTATTAGAATCTAATCATGTCCCATGATCCCACTAAAATTTAGCACAAACCTTCATTTACACTCAATTCTGTGTTTGCAATGGCAAGCCTCCAAAACAGTGCTATTTGGCAAAAACAGGAGTGTTTTTAGCAACAAAATCCAAGACAATTGAATGCTACAATTTGAAACCAGCATATTGTGGCCCTATTAACAAAGCATCTGTTACAGCTGGTCCCAAACTATTAACTTACAACCTTTATTACCTTCATGTGTGAAACAAAGGAGTCAATAGGCTGAGTGCATTTTATTTTACTTTACCTCATTTTTTTCCCAAAGAGAGTCAACTTTGTACATATTCTCTGGATGTTTGAAGCTCTTGGATAATTCCAGTTTTTGGTATTTTTAAAAGGTTTTCTTTGAGACTGTGTTTTTGAGAAACAAATAGTTAAGGTCTATATGCCTAAAATATAAAAAATTATTTGCATCAGATGGCATGATTTGGGATGCAATTAAAAGGAAGCCCAACTCAGAGTGACTTAAACAATAAAGAATATTTATCACTTACGTCATTGAGAAGTCCAGACACAAGGCAGATGTCAAGCACCAATGGCTTCATTTCTGGGCTTCGCTCAGTTCTTCCTCCACCCCAGCTGTCCTCAGAAGTTAGATTTCGGCACCTTCTCCCTTCTTGTGAGGAGGGAGTGCCTCACTGCAAGTTCCCTACATGTGGGCCTGGACCAATCATGATTGCTATTAGAATGCCAGGTACTGGTTGGCTTATGCCTGGTGGCACTAACCTCATCTGTACCAATCAGGTGACCAGAAAGATGGTGCAGGTTCTTTGACTTATGCCAGTAAAGCCTACCCAGAGGTGAGTTAGTGGAATGAGCCCACCCATCCCACCTGGATACTCTGCAACTGGAGGAAGGAAGGATGAGGGGGGAGAGAAACTCACCAAAGAGAAAAGGACATGATGGACATTACAAAAGCATCTATTAAATCCAACCACCATTTTTCTTTCCAAATGAACAATTCTATCAATATCATAATGGTTAGGATCCAAGTGTTCTGGCATATGAATCATTGGGTTTAAATTATACCTCCACTACTAGTTGCATGAACATGGGCCAGTCTGTAGTATCTCGACCTCAGTGAATGTGAATAACATGGTGCTTACATTATCAGGGCTAAATGAAATCACATTTGCAAATAAATCTTGTAGCAATAACAAGTGAAGCATAGTTGTAACCTGCAGATTAGAAAGTGAGTTCTCTGTACACATTTGCCTTATCCACTGCTGTAAACTCTGTGTCTTGAATGTAATAGGTGCTTGATGAATATACCCTTCTCCCATCTCTAACTCTCAAAATGAGAATAAACAAGAAAGGGTTAAGAAAATTAGAGGCCAGTGCAGCTGAAGCAAGTTCCTGGTTGAAGGCCAGCAGTAAAATCCAGGAGGAATGGGGTTTGGAGTCACAGGGCTACTTGGAGAGCTATTGGAACAGCACAGCTGACAGGGTAAAAGTGTTTGTTCAGTCCCATAATATGGGCAGCTTTTTTTTCCCCTTTTGAGCCTGAGAAGCAAAGGATGTAGCTGGATCATCTGGTTCAGTAGCAAATCTTAAAATAAAATGAAAAATCTGGGCGTTTCTCTGTGAAAAAAGGACAAAAGGATTCAAAGAAGAAGACAATAGAAGATTTAATCCAAAACATCTAAAAGCAAATGATGTTTCTGGGGTTTTCAGAAATTTTTTACCAGGGAAAGAGAAGTTGTTGACTAAAGCAGACTGGGATAAAATTGTGGTGATGCTTTAGTATGGGAAATGAACATATCTCTTTAAAGTAAATCTACAGGAATGTCTCATTCAAACAATTAACACACTCAACTTTCAGCTGGCCCTCCCACCCCCAAGCCTTCCTCACCTCTGGGGTATCTGCAAAGATGCGACAGAATATCCCTAGGAAAATGGGTCCTGCTCAGTGAGAAGAACCAAAACTAAATTCTGCTCCCAAGATAAACCTAATGAATATTCACTTTGGAGTATTCAGAAAAGTGATATGGGGAAAAAAAAAAACTGGACAATGTAACACATGTGCAAACTTTCACATTTTTTAAATAGAATAACTTTAGATGGACAGAAAATTTGCCAACACAAAACAGGGAGGTTCCAAATATTTCCTGGTGTCCAGTGTCTCTTATCATTAATATCTTACATTTGTAAGATACACTTGTCACAACTGATGAACCAGTATTGATGCAGCATTATTAATTTAAGCTCATACTTGATTCCGATGTCTTCATTTCCCCCCTAATTGTTTGCCTGTTTCAGGAAGGCAGGCAGGACATCATATCACATTGAGTTATCACATCTCCATAAGCTCCTCTAAACTGACCGTTTCAGACTTTGTCTCTTTTAGATGAGCTTGATACTTTCGAGGAATACCAGCCAGCTATTTTGCACAGTGACCTTCAATTTTGATTCTTCTGGTGTCTTTTTTTTTTTTTTTTTATTCCATTGTGACTCTAGTTTTTGGATGAAAGACCACAGAGGTAAAGTGCCACACTCAACAATCTCTAGGATAAATGAATTAATCAGTTTGTTTATACCACAAACCCCTGTATCCCTGTGGCCTTGATCAGGTAAATACAGGAGGTGCATGGGAGCATGCGTGCATGCATCCGGAATTGGGGGTCCAAAGAGCATGGGTGTGTGCATGTGGAAGTGGGCACAGCTGCGCCTGGAAGCTGGGCTAAAGACACTGGCGGCAGGGGCACTACTACTTGCACTACCAAGACCATCAGTACGGTGGAGTGGAACGGCTCTAGAAGAGATGGAGAGAGAACACCAGAGAGAGAGGGAGAGGGGGGCCAGAGAAAGAGCATAGATTCTTGGGAGATTGGGAGGCTCAGTTGCCTACTTGCCTCCCAGCCCCCTGCCCGCCTAAGCTGCCTGCCCTAGTCTGCCTGCTTTCTATACAAGTGGCCCAGCCTCCTTGCCTAGTGTGCTTGTGTACCTGGTTCTCTGACAAAGTGTTAAAGCCTCTAAAATCCACCTGGGCCTCCAGGACTCTATCCATTTGCCCAAATTGGTAGTGAATAGGCCCCATGTGAGCTTGTCCTGCAATATCATCAAAAGGGTACACTGTCACTAGAATTTACCTCTGATGATGTTCCACACATTTACTGTTTCTTTATGAAACTCTTTGGACAGAGGTCACTTATTTAAGGAGTAGGAACTCATGTTCCAACTTCTTAAGGGGGCAGAAGCTACACAACTTTTAAAAATTCTGTATGGGAATTTTTCTTTTTCAACGTTTTTATCTATTCAACCATTTATATAAGTGGACTTAGATTAGTTTTCTGGGGCTGCCATAATTAAACCCCACTGATGGAGTGACTTAAACAACAGATTGTTTTCTCATACTTCTGGACACCTAAGATCAAGGTGCTAATGGGGTTGATTTCTGGCAAGTTTCTCTCCTTACTTATAATGGCCACCTCCTCACTGTCTCCTCGCTTGACTTTCCTTCTGTGCACATGTGGAGAGGACTGGGATGGGGAGAGATCAGGATGGGAAGGGTTTATGGAGTCAAGGGAGCAATGATTATAATCCATAGTCTTGTAAGAAAATTGCCCAATGGTAAATACCTTAAATTTAGGTCTTAGATGCCAATGTCTATGTGCTAAGGATGAATTGGAAATAGATTTGCCCTTCCTGGGACTGAAGCCCAGGTTCAAGTCATCTCATTGACTAAAGTGAATGAGCAGTAATGTTGTTAATAGAGATTTGTCAGAAATGAGTGTGAACTATGCTATCTAGATGAAAATAGCATAATTCTAGGTCTCAAATTACATACATAATTTTTCATACATGATAGCTGACATTTAATTTTTATATGTTCTTACATAAAAAGATAAGGAAATATGATCAAAACACAAGACAAACCATAGACAATACAAATAGGTTCATTTCTCATAATTTACATAATAAATAGTCACAAACTTGAAATTCGCTCTAAAAGCATTCAGTAATATAAAAAATGTTTGAAAATTTTGGCAGCAAATTAGAAACTCTTTGGACAGAGGTCACTTATTTAAGGAGTAGGCACTCATGTTCCAACTTAGAAACTATTAAAAGTGTTTGCGTCAGCAGCACATATACTAAAATTAGAAACTATTAAAAATAAAAATCTGTTGCAAATCTATAATTTAAAGCTATACTAACCAAAATTTAAAATTTAATTGATTGGTTTAGCAGCAGATTAACCACAATTATAGATAATTAACTGGAAGATAAATTAAAAGTATTAACGTAAAAGATATAGAACTAAACCAATAAAATGCAAAAATAAAATAACAAAATAGGTTATGCTACAACTCATATATATACTAGTATCTCAAAAGGAGATGACAGATACATGGAAATAAAATATTTTTGGGGAGATAATAGCTGAAATTTTTTTTAAAGCTGAAAGATACTAATTCACAGGTTCAAGAAGTTCTGTAACTCAATAAGTAAAAAATGACAATTACAATTACTCACATCATATTGAAAGTACTAAAATCAAAACTTTTAACTGTCTGTACCCACTGCATTATCTCATCTTAATTCTGACCTTTATTTTTGCAGTACAGATTAAAAAATTACGTACAACTAGTCTCTATTTCTCTCTCCTTTATAGTACTGTCAGATTAATATTATAAAACATGATTCATTGTCGCAAAATACTCAAAATGATTTGGTAACTTCTCTATAACCTGCTATATTTCAAAGGAATCTTAATTAAAGTGGTTCAATCAAGACAATGGGACTGAAGATTATGGTAAACTCCAGACTAAGTTCTGGTAGATAGTAAAAGCAGGCACATGTGTATAACTGAAAGAAAAGATATTTCAGTTGTGATCTGTAATCAGTTAGAAGTGTTAGTAATAATAATGAGTAATTATTATTATTATATCTTTCACATAGACTCTTATAAGTTTATGAATTTTAACTTATAAGCCTTTAAACTCCAATTAGACGTACTGTTAGTATTTGCATTTTATAGACGGAGACACCGGGGCAGCAGATGGCATACCACTGCTGATTTGGTATGATACTGGTGATTTCCTCAGAATCATACAGATAAGGGGCAAAGCAGGGTTCCAGAATCCACCATCTTAACCCCTATATTATACTGCCTTTCCAACTATGAGCAACACTGTTTCCATTCAGAAAGGTGACTGAGGTGTTCAGAACTATGTGTTCAGACCACATCTTATTAGAAATGCAACCTGATAGGAGAGATTTAGAGTTCAAGAGAGAAAGGCAATTTATATTGGAGGCTAGTCTCACACCTACAAGTGAGATGCACGCTGTACTTGGGGCTAGATAACACCCAATATTACTATGAAAAGAATCATAATTTATAGCCCCTCTCTCCCTGGGAATTATCATTGTTTCCCTAATTCAGTATTAAGATGTAGCGGCAAGAGTTTTTCAGAGATTTTATAGGAAGTTACTCTACCTAAGATCTACCTTGAACAAGTCCTCCTTGCAAAGTCCTCCTTGAAAGAGGGACAAAGCTTAATTGATATGGTTTTGTTTTCTCCTTCCAGTAGTTCTACTCTGTTTCTCTTTTTCCTTTATGAGAACATTTTAACTTTGATGTGCTGGTTTTAATTTAACTTGTCATATTTCTATTTTTTCTTTAATGTGCCTAGAGGCTTTTGGGAAAAGGGCACATTTTTTAATAAGTCAAAACAATAAAAACCAGAAAGGTCAACTTAAGTTAATTAGTCACATTTAAGTCATTTTAGTAGAAGATGTAAAATTCACTTCCAAACTTTAAAACTTTCAAGGCTGCTATTTGTGGGAAAAGGTGAAGGCATTCCTGTACAAGAGAGCTAAAGTGAACAAGGCCAGGGACACAGATAATTTCAGCAGAAACAATAGACTAAGTATGAGGGCTTTCTTTTTTATTTATTATTTTAAAATTATATATATAATTACAGCATATATGTTATATGTTTATGATATATATTTATAATTGTATATATATTTATAATTATATATATATATATATTTACACCATTGTCTACCCTGAGGTTCTCCCACCACCATCATTTCTTGAATCATCTTAATTTCTTGTGCCCATCCCTCCTCCAATTTTATCCTCTTCCTCCTCTGTTGCTCTACGCTTCAGTTCTATTGACAGTTTAAAATTTTTCTTGTCTGTTTGCCTGTTTTTCCTATATCCCTCATATAAGGGAGATCATCCAGTATTTCTCTTTTTCTTTCTGGTTTATTTTCGCTAACATGACTCCTTCTAGTTCCATCCACGTTGCTGTGAATGACATAAGTTTGTCTTCTTTGATTGATGAATAGTATTCCATTTTGTACATATACCACAACTTTCTGACCCATTCATCTGTTTTGGAGCATTTAAGTTGTTTTCATACCCTGGCTAGTATAAATAGTGCTGCAATAAATATCCAAGTACAGGTGTTCTTTTGAATGTTTTTGTATCCTTTGTGTAGAATCCCAGAAGTGAAACATCTGGATCAAAGGGTAGTTTCATTTTTGATAGTTTGAGGGTCCAATACGAGGACTTTCAACGCAAGTTACACAGGTGACAAAATACACTCATACTGTAGGTGGAATGTAACAATTTTATAGGGGTAAGAAGTGTCTTCACGTCATTAAACTCCAGATTAATTCTGTAAGATTGAACTTTTCCAAGTTAGTAGCTGCAGGCAATTCTTATTTTGTAGACGTGGGTGAGCAGGATTTTTATTTTTAAAGCTGTGTGTGTAAATAGTCCATTTTATTCCTTGTCTTGTTATGTAACTGTATTCTTTGAAGAAAATTCATTCCCCACACCTCCATATTCTCTAATCACACCTGCTAGTTACACCCTTGGAATTTAGCCCTTATATTGTATTCTGATCAGTTTGCTAGCTTGTTTGACACCTGCAGCCTCACTCCCCACTCACACCCCAGATCACAAACTCCATGGAGAGGGGAACTTTATCTCTTCAGCTCACAACTGCATCTCTTGTGCTGACACAGTACCTAAGAAACAGTTGATGCTTAGAATTGTTGAATGGAAAAGAAGGAATGGATTAAAAAAATCATAAAATCCAGTAGGCAAAGGAAGTTGAGTTCTTTCATGTACGAATGGAAATTTGATTTGGATTTTGCCATAAATTGGGAAAGTGCTTGTTTTTATGGATAAACTCCTCCCTTTCTCCCTTTCTCTTGGTTTCTCTCTTTTTCCTTTTTTCACCTGATTTGCAAAGCTATAGCAAGGAAGCAAACATAGTGATGCATATGGGAGAGGTCAATTCACTATTTGGAAACCTGTTAATAAGCAGGGTAATTAATCATTGTGAATTATTGCTTTCACAAGAAAATCCCACATGTAGTATATGGGACCACATACACTACAGATCAGTCCGAGCCACCCTACAAGAACAATATCAGAACCAATATGCTGAACTTTGCTGCCTCTTGTACAGAAGGATACACCTACCTATTTGGAGGAGTCTTGGATCTCTCACCTGACACCCTCAGCCTTAATGGAGGCTTGTCTCACCTGAGACAAGGCCTTAATGGAGGTGTGTTTGTCGCTTCAGAAGGCTGGGCTGTCAGCTTCTACAGTCAATGGCCATTCCCCTTGTCTTGGCTTATCAGAGGCACCAGTACCATATTTAAAGAAGCCTCTGCTATCTAGTCCTAGCGCAGTGGGCTGGAAGCTTGTCCTCCAAAAGCTTTGTTTTGAAATTATTTCCAAAATGATAATACAGTGTAGAACTTTTGGAGAGGTAACTAATTTTGAAAGTGGAGCCTTTATGACTGGGATTATTACCCTTTTATATGTGGAACTCAGAGAAATGTCTGACCTCTTTTTCTCTCAGTGACCATGTGAGCATACAACCAGAAGACAGCAGTTTGGAAGAGGGCCCGCGTAGAAGCCCAAATGTGCTGGCATCTTGTTCTAGAGCTTGTAGTCTCCAGATGAGAAACAAATGTCTGTTTTTACAAGACACCCTGTGTCTAGTATTTAGTTATGGCAGCTTGAGTGGACTAAGGTACAGGGTATGTGGGGAATACCTGTCTTCACATTTTAAGAAACCCTCTTTCCCAAAGACCAGAGTGGTATTGTCCTGAGATTTAACATCTTGCTGACATTTAACAATAACTTAAATTTCCTTAAATGTATTTCCAGAGCCTTCTTTGGCACTGGACTCAAACATAAGTTCTTGAGAAACAGGATTCCCCAATTGCCAGACATCAAACTCAAGATTCCTTCCCTTCAGAAATGTTGCTATAGCCACATTGACCAATAATTACCTAAAAGTTCATCTCACCAGCCCATCAGATCTACACAGATTGTTTCGGATTCGGGAGTGCACTGATCTTAATAGAAATCTATAAGCCAATTGGGGTTTTCATGTATAAGTTTAACTGTTCAAAGGGTCTTGTCTCCTAGAAATAAATTTATCCCCAAATGTCAAAACTTTGGAAAAGCATCATATTTGGGAGAACATCATCTTTGGTTACCTTCCTTTTAGGAGAGGAATTGTTCTATTTACTTTTTGTTGTTGTTTAAAGCAGAACTGTACTTAAAAGGCTCATTCTAAAAAGAGATCCCGTCAGAGTCTGGTTTTGACTAGTGGGAATTTTCCTTCAGCTAAACCAACTGTTGGCTGGGCTTGAATGCCTGCCAACACGGGGGCCACTGCTGCAGCACTTTTAACTTAAAAGTGGCTAATAAAGTCATGAAGGGAAATCATAAAAGAGAATTACAAACCATACCATCAAAAAGGAAAAAAAAAATGATTTCACTCTGTTGAGCTTCACCCTCCAGGGACCAGAATAGAAAATTTGCCGACGTAAGCTCGAGTTAGCACTTAAGGAATTTAAAAGTTGTTTCCCTCTAGTAAGAGCAACTGACAAGTCTCTATTAATCAGTTGTTTCTAATATTGCAGAAAAGCTGAAGAATTGGGTCAAAGAAAAATCTAAGAGCACCTCAATGACCCAAAATACAAAATGAATTTGAGAAATGGCCATCCACTTCTGATGCATAAGTTTTTGAAGCTGTTGGAACCTTCAACATCACCTTGTTACACTGACTTATTTTGCAAATAGTTTATTAACGTACTGAAAACATGATTGTGTTAGTGGACTAACTAGTTCTACCAGGTGTTATACCTCTTGGTTGGAAGGTAAGAATCATACGTTATCATACAAAAAAATAGACTTGAAAATACGCAGAACGAAGAATTGGTTAGCAAGTCATGAATGTATTTGGTCTTCTGTTGAAAAGTATGCACTAATGGTTAAATGTTAACAGCATCTCTATTTTTAAACACTTTGTACATGGCTATACTCCAGAGATCATTTTTCCCCCCGTGGTACTTTTTACTTATTTATTTTTGGAAAGTTTGGCCAAATCTGTTCCATCTTTGACCTTTTGATTCTTTTCTTTTCTTTTTAGGGTAATAACTATGTATACCTTTCTCAATATTAAACATATACATGTACTCACATGCGTGATAAACAATTCCCAGACTTGCTTTTCTGACAAATAAATCAGTTCTAGTAGATCTTTAAAATGTCAAACTTCTCACTCAGCATGAGAGATGTCATGGTCCATGTGTTTCTTGACAGCATCCCAGGTCTTACTGATTGGCAAGGTTTCCACGTGTCAGAATAGTGAAATGTACAAGACACCTATTTAGACCTATCCTGTCCTTGTAATGATTGCAGGGTTTCTTTTGGAGGGGCAGGGGGAGTTTCTTGGAAGATTTACTACATTTCCAGGCTTTTGACCGCCCAGCGAGGTCAAAGAACCTAGAATTAGTTTGCTTCTTTCCTCCACTTTGATTACTAAGGTACTGCTAAACTCTTTTTGCAAGAGCTCCTGAAAAAAAGTAAGTAGTTGCTTAATGCTAACTCTCCATCACTACTCACCAGCAAGTTCAAAGGGTCAATCCAACGTAACTTACTACTTCTGGAAATGTGAATTCCCATGATTATCATAACATCCCAAAATTCTCCTATAGACCACATTGCATGAGGAACTACTATTAACATCTAACAGTCCCGAGCTTCAAGTCACTCCACCTACTTTTTTCTATAAATGTGTATAGTGGTGTACCTCTCTGAACCTGCGTGTTTTCATGTGTAAAGTGGACAGTGATTTCCTTAAGACTATAGACTCATGTTCTAGAACATGTTCATGTACAGAACAGTTATAGGACATATGTGTTTTAGAAGAGTGGAGCAAGTATATCCAATCAAAACAATAAGTGGAGCATCTCTCTCTCCTCCTTCCATCCTCCTCCCTCTCAGCCTCCCCCTACTCCATCTTGAATAAAAAGGAATGCAATGCCAATTTCACAAAACATGGGTGTACCAATAGGGGATAACCTGGTGGTTATGTGTCTGTCCTACACAAATCATTCAAAGTAGTGTAACATATGACTAGCTCTGCCCAGTGAGTTGGTCCATGGGGCAAGGACACATCTAGAATTACGTGGTTCCATTTCTATTTGGCCATTCCATTTCAACCTAACTTTTGTCAGCAATATACTGAATTTCCAAAGTTCAGCATGCCAGTGTCAGGAAGTGATTTAGCTGGGGTTAGTCTTTGACTCCATGTCTCTGCCAGCTCTGTACATGCCCATGTATGTGTTGCATGTGAATTACTCATTGAAATTTACCATGTGTAACATCACGTTTATTAAGAATAGTAACTTGGCCAGAACAGCAGAAACCACGTGCAACACACATGGACTGTGAGACTGAGGGGAAAATGTTTTCCACCATCAACTCTTAAGTCCTTGTCTGGAAAAGGAGGACTCAGTCAGGAAATTATCCAGATGTGATTATCTCCCAGGTAGTGTTCTGGCAGTCTATTTACTTACGGAATTTTTACAGGGACTGAGATAAAGACAAAATTTTAATCAGTTTACCAAGTAAGTTCTCATGGTATAGAGGAAAGTCCAGCTTTTCAGCAGGTTGCCCTGTGAGTAGACTCACAAATCTCCACTGCCAGACTGACCACTGATCTAAAGGGCAGTTTCTGCCTCCAGCATTTGTGAGGCAGTGGCTTGTTGAATCTGTGAGGCGGTGGCTCGGTGGCTCGTTGAATCTGGCAGTCGCTGTAACTCAGATTCAAAACAAGCCCAGCACCTAACACACCTGCTGTCCTTTCCTCATCTCTGCTCCTTGCTATTCTTTTCTTCTGAAGTGATTGCCTTCAGACTGAACTTGAACTCTTCACTTTCATTCTGCCATCAATGCACTGTTATGTCTCCTTGTCATTAACATTTGCTGTGCCATCTCTTCCCTTCCTTCTGTTCATCAAACCAGGTCCCCATCACTCAATACATTTGGACAATAGTTGCTTTGCTCTCTTCTTCCTACTAAAAGAAGCACCCCTCCCCCATCCTTGCTACCAAACTTTTTGAGTCCCTGAGGGCATGTCATGCCTTTCTTCTTTCCAACTGGCCCCTTTATTCTCAAAAAATGTTCTCATTAAGAACCCCTGTCTTAAGATCCATCAGTCCCCATTTCCTACCCTTTGCTAGCCCAATCTTCTCTTCAAGTCCCTTGCAAAACCATTTATCCCAGTCTTTATGTCTTCAATAATTTTCCTCAACTTGTCTCCTCAAAATGCCCAAATCTAAGCCTCTTACACAAATTCCTACCTAAGTCTACATGTTCCATCGACTCTCATTAAGACATTTTAGAGACTACTTACCTCTCCTGTCTCTGCCATTCATTTCCATTTACCCCCAAAGCCACCCTGTTGGGTGCTAATTGCTCTATTTCAGTCAGTCTCTTTTCCTGACAGAGGGAGTATTATGTAAAAGCATCTGCTTCTCTGCGGCTCCCTTCTCCATCTATTTATTCTCTCCACCCACCCTCCTCTGATCAGAGAGGACACAGAAAAAGATAATAACGCCAACGAATTACAAGTGAAATGTGAATTTCTGTAGAGTTCAATCTCCTTTTTCCTCTGCTGAAGACAAACGGTATATGAACACCATTCATAACTTTGCCAGTCTTCATCACAATTACACATGGTCACAATGGTTTAATACTAAGTCATTTTTCACGTGCAAAGTGCCTTTGAGAAAGATCTAAATAAAATTTCAGGCCGGGCATGGTGGCGCATGCCTGTAAGCGGCAACCTAGGAAGCTGCGGCGAGGACCAGGGATCGCGATTCGAGCCCCGCTTGGGGCAACATAGAGACCTAGTTCCCAAAAAATAGCTGGGTGTGGTGGCGCGCGCCTGTAGTCCCAGCTACCTGGAAAGCTGGGGCTGGGGATTGCTTGAGTCTGTGGTACCCCGGGCAACGTGAACCTACGGTTCCACAGGCAAAAACAGCGGGACCTAGTCTTAATAACAACAACAACAATACTAATAACACATACATACATGCATGCATACGTAAATTTTCGAGGCATTCTTTGCAGGTGGGACGGAGTTGGGGAGAACAGGATTTGGGGATTTCAACTTTAACTCTCCATCATTTCGAAAGGCATCATCCCGGAAGGTGTCTTCAGGTTGCAGAAGTGACCCTAAGCGACGACTTCCCCTCCTCTGGAGGTGGGGTACCTTACATCCTTCATTTGGGAAAAACTGGCGTGAACTGTCGCCCCCTGCGGGGGTGTGTGGGGGAGGTTGGGCACTGCTTCTGGAAGCAACGCCTCAAATTGGCGTGGCGAAACTCCCATCGTCCTTGAGATTCGGCTGCAACAGAAAGCCTGTCCGCTACTTAGGCGCCTGGCGCCTCCCGCCAGCCGGGGGCGAGGGCAGACTCGGAGTCGCAGCCTCCCGTCGCAGCCCGCGGACCCGCCGCTAGGAGGCACCGCGAGCGCGCCAGGTCCCCGCCCGCTGCCAGAGGAGGACTCGGATCCCCTCGGCCAGGCCCTGAGCGGGCCGGGGGTGCGAGCTGGGAGAAGACCGCAGGGGAGCGTCCTGGGCTGTCACCGCAGACTCGCCGAGCGCACCGACGCGGGTCGCGCGGTATCTGGGGAACCCCCAGCGGCCACCCACCCCTGCAACTTCGAGGACCCCCCCATCCCGGTCGGGGTCCTCGGCTCCCGCTGCCCTGGGAACACCCGCCGGGGAGAAGGCGATGTCCGCCCGAGTCCACCGCGGTGCCCTGGGCGGCCGGGCTCGGCGGCTCGCGCCCCTCTGGTGCTTCGCCGCGCTGGGGATGGTGTGGACATCAGTCTCGCAGGCGTTCAACTTGGACGAGGACAAGCTCACGGTTTACAGCGGCCCGGAGGGCAGCTATTTCGGCTACGCCGTGGACTTCCACATACCTGCAGCTCGCACGTAAGTCGCCCGATTCGCTTGCGCGGGCGAACCCGGCCGCAGGTTGGGTACCTTGTCCCTGCAGGAGACTCGCGCTGGTCGCGGCAGCCTGAGGACAGGCGCCCTCTGAGATTCCGCTCCGCCTTCCATTTGGGGGTCCCTTCCTGCTCCAGTTCCCTGCCACCAACCTCTCCCCTCTCTCCCCCCCGTTCCATGGTAGATGTGCCTGGTGCATTTTGCACTGGAGAGCTTGCGTAATAGCCACAAGTCCCGGGGAGTTCCCAGCACAAAGGCTCCAGCATCCTACAAAAGCGGCGACGGGACCCGGCAGACAGCAGGCAGTTCAAACAACGAGCGCAACCGGGCTGCTTAGACAGAGCCCGTAACAATTAAGTGTCTGGCGCAAGTGCTGTCTGCTACAAGCAGCTGAGCTCTGTCCTTTACTAACCCCCCCCCCTCCCCACCTCACTGTATGCATTGCTCCACCTAGAGAAAACTCAGGACTATATTTGTTCCAGGTTTCAGACACCGTAGATCTCCAAAAGGAAATCAGATTTGACAGTTGGTCTCCCTCGTAAATAGTCTCTGCCCCCATCCCACTCTAGTCTCACTGGGTATGCTGCCGAGATTGCATCGCATGCGTACGCTGTTGGAATGTGCCAGGGAGTGATTTTGTCCACCCCTTTCGCAGAGCGAGCGTCTTAGTGGGGGCGCCCAAAGCCAACACCAGCCAGCCAGACATCGTGGAAGGGGGAGCCGTCTATTACTGTCCTTGGCCGGCCGAGGGGTCTGTGCAATGCAAGCAGATACCGTTTGACACCACCAGTAAGTGAGAGTCGTCGTTCTGAACTGTGGGCCCTGGTTTCAAAGAGCCAGAGCCATCCCGGAGGCCACATCCCACTCTCCTTATAGTCGTTTGGTCTGTTTGATGGGCTCTGTCTTGTGAGCTGTAGGTCCCCTGAGAAGTCAGTCTGCTGTAAGCCCCACTGAAGGCACGGGAAATGCTGAGTGAACCCCGGAGAGGGAATGTTTGACCTACAATATTTGGATGCATCCTGGTAACTTGTTTTCTGACTGTCCCAAGATGAACATTTTTCAGAATGAGTGGGTGCTTTGGAGAAATACAAATTTTCTGCCCTAACCTTGATTCTGCAGAGAATTTGAGAGACCCTCCCAAGGCCAGATCTGGGAAAAGACAGAACCTTCCCTTCCTAGTACCCAGACTGGGGGTGGGGAGGGCAAGACCCATCTATGGGGGGGGCAAGGGGGACAACACCCAGCTGCCCAAGACCCAGACATGGCTCCATGTTGCTGTTTTAATTCTTTACAGAAAGAAAGAATTTTCTTTCAAAATATTGGACATTGGATGCAAACTAGTACAGGCAGAGTGTGGATGTATTACATTCATTTCCAAAATCCCTAGACAGATGTTTCTTATTTAATTAAAGGGAAAATACATTTTAAACAATTCAGGCTGGTTATGTTTCCTCTGGTGTTTTCTCGTTGGGTCCTCAGAAAATAATTTAAATATAATGCTTTCAAAAACATTAACACTGAAAGTTTTAATTTGTACCACCAAAATATTATGTATTCAAAAGTTATGGAATATCAGAACGCAAATATCTTGTTTCAGAAAACTGTGAACATGTCAAATCAGATGTTTTTGATGAGCAATCACAGATCATAGTTTGCACTAGGCAACTATTCTATGATATCATAATTGTTACAATAGTGTGCGTTCAGAATTTATGTAGAAAATCCATTGTCACTGAAATTAGATGGGTGGCATTACCTGTTGTTTAAGCTGGACTGCATTTTATTTTATTTCTAAAGGAGGGAAAAATAAACTATGCATATGAAAATAATTTCAAAGAAAAAAGTCAGACACAATAATTACCTTGAATTATGACCAAATCAAGTAGTTTATAAAAAGCATTTTAAAATTATTTTCTACAGGTATCTATATGTAGCCACAATTACTTACCAATATATTAAATCAATTATTTCATGCAAATTGCATAAGTTTTTACTTTTCGCTATTAGAAATTGGGAAAATTATGCTTTTGAATATTAAGTTGTAAAAGAGACCTTTCAAAGAGTTAATTGGAACTTTTTAGAATTAAATTTTATTTATTCATTTTTTTGTTCACATAACCATATAATTTGGGGAGTACTACTTCAAGCCTCAACTTGTGAACATGTTTCCCTCACCCTCCACCAAAAACTCCAGTACCAGTAAATCTCACATGACTTCCCCACCCCGCCTCCTGTTCGCCCCTCCTTCCCTTGGTAACCACTGTATTTTTCAGACTGAGAGTTGTTTTAATTTTGTTTTGCCAACTTGCTTTCTTTGGTTACTTATATTCAACAAGTGAGTGAAAGCATTCACTTTTGACTAATTCACTTATACTACCTGAAGATCTGCCCATTTTGTCCCAAAAGGCACTTTTTAATGTCTTTTGGTAGCTAAATAGTATTCCATTGAGTCTATAATCTACAATTTCTTTATCTAGTCCTCCGTCAATGGGCACTTAAGTTGATTCCATGTCTTAGCTATTGAGAATGTTGTTGCTATCAGCATAGGGATACACTAATCCTTTCATACTAGTGCTTTCATATTCTTTGAGAAATACCTAGCAATATATTTGGCTGCTATTTCCATCTTCAGTTTTCAAGGAATCTCCAAACTTTTCCATATAGGCTGCACCAATTTACATTTACACTGATAGTGAATGAGTTTTCTCTCTTCTCCACATCCTCACCAGCCAGTTCTTGTTTTCATTTTTTGATATGGGCCATCCTCATGGAACCAAGTTGCTATCTCATTGTGGTTTCGATTTGCAATTTTTTCCTAATAAGTCAATCAAGACTTTAGATGTTTTTTCATTACTGACTTTTAGTAGAGAATAAACCTCCTTAATTGGAAGAATTAAGAACTTAAGCAGGAAGTTAACGACATGTTAGTAATCCATATCAAATTTATATTTCACATAAAACATTGTATTTTAAACTTAAACATTAATAAATATAGGCACAAATCATTGATATTATTTGAATTTTAGGGAATAAGCATTTATATATTGAGACATGTTTGATGTGATTTTACCAAGACGCACTCCATAGCCATGAAGATGAATTTAACAACCTTCTAGAACATTCTCATAGCATATCAAATCAAGATCTGATTATTATGTTTTTTTCTTGATAAAGAAAACATCAAACTCCATCCAGATAAATCTGAACACCCTTCTAAGGACTAATCTAAGTAGTTATTGTGATTCAGCAGAACCAGAAAATGTAGACATCAATAGGAATTTTTAAAAGCTGACCACCCTTCAACCAAAAGTTTCCAACATTTAATTGTAATAGATAATATTTCCAAAAGCTCATTTTAGAGCAACTGTTTGGATTCACTTTCCCATGAAGAACTAATGCTTTAGTTTCCAGAATAGCCCCAGGAATGCCCTTCATCCTTAACTGTGGCTATGTTATATTTGCAATGAAGTAGTAGGGGATGAACTAGTTCAATTTTGGCAAGTAAATAAAAATTAAATAAGAAAATAAGAAGACTCTTGAGAAAAGATCAGTATTACCAGGAAAAAAGGTGGAGGGGGGATTGGTGGCATCTTTTATGCAGGTTCTGAGGACAATACCTGGATACCTCAAAACTATTAGATGAACACTATGGTTTTACATTGTCTTATTTAGCCCTAAATGAATGGAACTTTTTCTTGATAGATGTGTTCATCATGGTATCATCCTTAGCAGCTGTAATCACAGTAATTTGAAGATTCACAAATGGGAAACAATGAGGGCAAGGAACATGGAGGGAGAGAGATGATCCTAAAACAATTGAGCAAAAAGTGAAAAAAAGAAAGAAAGTCAGGTGAAGGGAACTGCATAAAGCTTGTTAGAAATGAATGATCATTGATGGGTGCTCGAAGCATTGACCTAGGAGAGTTTCACCTAGAAAGAAGATCACAATGGTTGAGAAAAGAAAGTTTCCTGTGTTTGCCATCAGGGGGTACTGTGGGCCCAGGAACCTTCCTTGGTTTCTGTTGGGAAAGGTCTGAGAAAGGGGGTGGGGGGCGGGGCTAAGGAAGGTGGGATGGAGAGGATCAAGGCTCAGGTGTTTCTTGGGAGTAGATGCCAGCGCACTGCACATAATTTCTACCAGTGACTTGTTTGGGACGCTGGGACTGCCGGTGGCTGCCATTTGATGCAAGCTGTGAGAATGAGGAAGGGACATGGGAGCGGGTGTGGCTCTGCTGGCACTGGCTGTGAGCAATGTGACTCCAGTGCTGCAGTCAGTGTTGCCAGGCGCTGTGTGCCAGTCAGTTTTAAACATTATTTCTAAGTCGTAAAGCAAAAAGGTCACATAAAACTGGTTTTAAGAGTAGGGAAACTGACATCAAAGGTGTGAAGGTACATCCCAGACCACACAGTGGTAAGCAGTGGAGGCAGGCTTGGGAAGGGAAGAGGTCTGCCTCTTGCCCATCTTCCTTCCAGGAATGGGGAGAGGACTGGCCTTCTAGGAAGGCAGATGTAGTCGATTCAGAGCTTATGAAACCTACCTTCCTCTCCCTTTCCCCACCTCATCCCATCCCCATTCCCATGACAGGTCCTCAAATCCTAACTAAAAGGGTCCTCCAGAGAAGACCTAAAGGGTAAAAACAGTTTTGAGAGACACGTTGTGGAAATCAGAGCTCTTGGAAATAGCCTTTGACACAGAGGGCATTATGGGGGTGAGGGTGAGGTGGGGCATTTCTCAGGGGCTCCCCTCAGGGTACTCAGCCAGCTGCCTCTGGTCTTAGTCTCTATATGGCTTCCCCATAACGGGGAAGAAAATTTCTAGGCTTGACAGAAGTAATGATTTTCATTGCTGGATACCCAGAAACTAAGGTTCATAGAGTGGAGTGTAATGTGGAAGGTAGAAATATATGTTATGTACATTCCTCTGCAAAGATAACCATGACTTTGCCTGTCTTTCTCTGTCTGCTTTTACCACTGCATTTGAGTGTAAGACATTCTTAGCAATTCTGACCTTTTAATGACATTGTTTCAACTTGTACAGACCCCTGGGGTAAGCACTTTGTCTCCAATAACCTACTAAATTCTCTTTGCCTGAAGGTGGAAGGAGCTAATCTGTAATTTATTCTCTAAATGTGGTTGGATCTTGAACCTCGGTTTATTTAAGGTCAACTGGTTGTGATCTTGAACCTCATTTTATTTAAGGTCCACTGGCCCTTTTTAAAAAACTGCCTTTTAGTGTTTTATTTTTCCATTAAATTATCATTTACAGCCGGACGGTGGCACGTGCCTGTAAGCTTCAGCCTATGAAGCGGCTGAGGCTAGGGATCACGGTTCGAGTCCCTCTCGGGGCAACACAGCGAGAGGCCCAATGCCAAAAAATAGCTGGGCGTGGTGGCACGCACCTGTAATCCCAGCTACCTGGGAAGATGAGGCTGGGATTGCTTGAGTCTGTGGTACCTGGAGCAACGTGTGCCTGCGGTTCCACAGGCAAAAGAATAGGGAGACTTAGTCTCAAAAAACAAAACAAAACAAAACAAAACCAACAACAGAAAACTTGGGCTAATGTAGCACATCCAGTGCCTGGATACCGTTAAAACTGGTGGTCCTTTCAAGTATAGAAAGAAAATTTTAGAGACGCTTGTGGCAGTGGGGGGAGGGGCAAAGTGCAAAGAGTAGATAATTTTCTTGCTCTGCACAAAATCAAGCCGTTCCAAAACAGTGCTTCTCTCCTCCCTTCAGCTCTTCCCCTTACCAGTGAGGTAACTGGACTAAAACGCTGTTCATCATAAAACTGAGTTTTTCTGTCTTAGCAGCAACTAACCTAGACCCTATGCCTCAAACAACTAAAAACGTTCTATCTGCCAAATTCATACCTCACATTTCCAAATCAAATCTAAGTCCAAGGCTCATTTGTTTTCCCCCTACATTTCCCAAACCAATGTATGTAATTAATAAGATTTGCTAGATTAGAACCCTATGGTTGAAAATGGGGTGAATGGAACAGAATGAAACAAACACCTCTTGGATGGAATCATGAAAGGGCGAATTACAGCAATACTCACAAAAGCAACTATTTGTTTCTGTGCAAATATTTGTTTCAAATTCTCAGATGGAACATTTTGAGGAGGAAGGTAATGTCATGTGCTAATTAATGATGATAATTATCACAGCACTAATAATCATAAAGAGGCAGTACAGCTGGCAACCACTCGCTGGTAGGGGTCCACATAGAGTGAACAGGAAATGGGAGGTGCGATGGAGAATGGGAAGTCATCTGAAGGAAGCTACTAGAATCTGCCTGGCCTTAATTTAGTATCCTTGCATTTAAAAATAAAATCTTAAAATGGAAGGCAACTTGGTTAGGCTATTTCAAAGCTCTGGAAAGGCAAGATTTTTGTCTGAATCACGTTTTAACCGGAGACCAGAAGCCTTTGTTTTGGGGGGCCTGTTTTATTTTGTGTTGAGTGAACCCACAATAAGAAGCAGCTTCAAGCATCTGGCACTGTGACTGGTACAGGGTTGTTTTTTGATAGCACTGGGTGTGCCCTTTTTTTTTCATGTGAAGGCTGAGAAACATATTGGTCGCATAAGTCTTGCGTTTCTAACTTCCTCAAAAAGCAATCGGTTTTTGTTCAGGAACAAAGAAAAGAAGAATGTAGGTCAGAGTTACTCATGCCCATGACAGAGGAATAACACAGATGTGACAAAATTCAGGGAGAGCAGAAATCTGGACTTGAGGAGGTTCAGTGGAAATGGAAAAGACAGCTCAAGGACAACCTGGTTTCCTCTCAAGAACTAAAAATGCCCTGATTTGAATAAATGTTGGTTCTCTGAAAAGAAATATGCAGGTATATTTGGAAAGAACACAGCCTCAGCTGGCTGAGTGCTGACTCCCCGAGTCCTCGGTATGCTAGCCAGGTGGCTTGTTTCTTCCAGGAGCCACTGACCAACGCTGCCAAGACTGAGGCGCTAGCGTGACAGATGTAACCATCAGCCCTCAGCTTCTCCCGATGGGCTCAGGCTTCATGTGATAGAATGCAACCGAGTCGTGATATGAAAAGGGAGGAGGCAGTGGTCCTGGTAACACAGAGCAACCGAGGAAGCAATTAGAAAAAGGAAGTCCTTGAAATCCAGCTAGAAATGGGAAACAGATCTGCTCTCCAGCTAGTTGAGCAGTGTGAGCCTTAGACGCCTGTTGCTTAATCTGCAATTTTTTTAAAAGAAGCTAGAAGTCTGTGGTGGAAGAGGCTTCCAGGCTCCAGGCAGGGGAAGTACACGCCAAAGTTGCAGCATTCTGGGAGGAATGTAGGAAGCTGTCTTGACATTTTTCTGATAGGAGGAAAACACACTTTAACATTTCAGCTGTTTGAGGTGTGCATGTTCTAAATTTGCCTGTTGTGAATAAAAGCTCCTGTATCTGTGAGGTTTGTGAATGAAGATTTACCAACCTGTGTAGTGAAACCCTAAAGTGAATTGAAAATGATTTTAATTCTGGGTTATCTCTCTCCTATGTGCTCTAAGGCAGAATAGCAACCTGTGTTTGCACACAGAATTAGCAAAGCATCCAGGCAGATTCCAAGCCAGTGTGGAAGGATCAGGGTTCCACCTCATCTGACTGACAGCTGGATTTCTGATAGTGAATCACCCAAAGGTCTACCAAATTGAGAAACTTTTCCAGAGCCACAAACATTGGTGAATGGAATCATTTGTCCTCTCAATCATTTTAGTAGAATCAGGAGATTTGAAAAATACGTCATTGTAGAAATGGTCATCAGGTCTTGGGAATGGTTGACTCTAAAGGGAAAAACAAATGCCTCTAAAGGGTTTTTGGGAGATTGAGGCGCCTGTGTCTTGACTGCGATGGTGGATACATGTCTTTGTGTTCTGGTTAAAATGCATCATACTGTGCATCACTAAGACTGAATTTTACAGCATGTGAATGGGTAAAAAATAAGATATAACCATATAGAGGATATTAGAGAGTTATAGGCTTGTTATGATGATTAAATTCGGTTTTGTAACCATTGTCAGCCATGTGTGGACATTAAGCTCCTAGACTGTGGGAAGTTCTGATACAATAATAAGAATTAGAAGTACAGGAAGGACACATAATATCCTAGAAGACTTAGGTTACTGCCCCTAACTAATTGTGACAATTAATTAGATCATCATGTAGGATCTTTATCATCCTTTGAATAGTATGTTCAGAATGTGTTCAGCAAGAGAATTGTGAATGAAAACATGTTGAGTAAGAATAAATATTTGCAACGAAGTCTCTTACTTTTGCAATTCTCATGTCTTTATTGAAATTCAGATATGGGACTCTTCATTGATAGTCATTAAACTATCAATCTTGTTAAGGAGATTTCACTTCCAACGCATGATTGTAACATCCAAATTAGTATAACTGCATTACAGAGCATGCACTTAATAACACCAGGTTAACTTTGTCCTTTAGCTCTACCAGTTCCACATTTGAACATGTATGATATTGTACACACCTCTGTTTTAATCTATCTTATTCCCAGGACATGCAGAGATTAGAAAGAATCACTGTCACTAAGAATCAACCTTGCTAAGGAAGAGCTTAAACAAGGGCCCTACGCAGCCCATCTTCACCCCAAGTGCAGTGGGTGGAAGCCAGCTTCTCCTAGCCAGGTTGTGACTCAATTTCAGATTCATCAATTGTCCTACCCAGATGTTTCCAGCCCAGGCTACCCTCTTTGTCACATCCTTCACACAGCTTATCTCTTTGTCACTGTACAGTGTGTCACAGTTCTTCTTTCTGACCTCACACATGTTCCCATTCACCCTGCACCCAGGGCCTAATGTCCCTCTTTTAACCACCTAGAACATCTTATCTTCCAACATAGATTTTTTTTGAAACTTTGGGTTTTACTTTTCCTACAAGCCTGACAGTCATATGTCTTAGAAAATAATCCTAATGTGTTGCAAACCCTTTTTTAGAAGGGGGCATAACGCTAACAGAAAATGTTTTCCAGAATCATAAATACGGATAGGCAAGTAAATCATGCTGTATATCACACAAGTTAGTTTGTCACCAGAAATTGAAACCTACCAAGAATCAGTATTAATATGGGGAGTGACTTTCTTTTAATGCTTTAAAAATATAAAATTCTAATTTATATCTATAACCTGTAGAAGAATAGAAAGCAGGATGAACAATGAGAGGCTATGGGAAATATGATTAAAACTGGATCTTTTATTCATTCACTAAGGCATTTTCTCCTCATTTTCATTACCACAAACAGGTATTTATTTATGATCAGAGAAAAAAGAATGAGGAAAACATGCACACATTTCTAAATATCCCATTATGAGGACTAGGAATAAAAGACCACAGGTTATAATCTCAGCTGAGGTAATCTCAGTTGCTCCCTCTTTTGAGTGTAAATAGTAGAGCAGTTTAGAAATATACTTATTTGCATAAAAGTGCTTGTTTTCCAAGATACTGAAGAATTAAGATAGTCTCCATAGCAATTAGATGTACAAAAATTAGGAAATGTAGTTGATCACCTGCTTTCATTTAAGTCAGTAGAAATATAGACTAAGTAGAAAGGGGATATGTCAAATTACACACTTTCTGTTAAAGCTTCAACCCCAAATTGACATTTATCACTTTTTCTCTCATTAGGTAGACCAAAGTATGCCAACGAGGTTAGCCAGGGCAACTTATTTGTACACTGAACAATTTGAATATTTCTCTATACCTATCGAAATTGTACCTACAACCTTTAAAAGAATACTAGAAAAGAAACAGAGGAAAAGAGGTTATCCCTGTGAAATGTGATTAAATCTATTTTTTAATGGGCATATGTTGTAAGACAGATTTTAGGAAACAGACATGGGGCAAGGAATTGAATGTGTTTCTATCAACCGATGTTAAGATGAGTAAAACTGTCAAAGCAACAATCATTCCCCAACCTTGTCTATGTTCCCCATCACAAACATTACTTGGGAGAACTGATTGTCTTTCAGTCTGGCATTAAGGCTGTTGGTAACATTATTAAGTCATTTATTTTCACCCTGAAGACACCATTTGATTATTTTAACCCATTTTTACCTACACAACTGTTACCTGAAAAGAATAATGGAGTTGAAAATAAAGCTTAGTAAAATTAATTTCAGGGGCTAGATGAATGACAGTGACCTTGGACAGACAGACACTTTCAAGACATTAGAAAGATGGCATGAATGGAGCCCTAAGGGTTTAAACCCTTGTGGGGTTTACAGTGCATAATCAGTGATGTATTGAAAAGGAATAGGTGCTGTCAAGGAGACAGAGAATGGAGCGAGTGTGGGGGGGGGCACAGTGTACCTAGGCTTTTATTTTGGACTGGGTGGGTAGTTTGCTGTTGCTATTGTAACAAAGTACCCTACACATAGTGACTTTAAAAAACATAGATTGATTATCATACCTTTCTGAAAGTCAAAGTCTAAAATGGGTCTTACTAGGCTAAAATCAAAATGTTGGTGGACTTATATTCATTTTGTAGGCTCTTGGGAGGATATTTTTCCTTGCCTTTTCCAACTTCTAGAGGCTACCCACATCCCCTGGTTCCATGGTCTGCTTGCACGCCAGGTAGATCCTTATGCTGTCATGTCTCCAGTTCTGTTCTGCCTCCACCTATCACTTTACAATTTATACTTGCTATTATGTGGTCAAAGAAAGTTTTATCAAGAAAGTGATATCAAAACAAGAACTTAAATTGAAGGAAAGAACCACAGGAAAATCACCTTTGAGGTCTGGAGATGAGTGTGTGCTTCGGAAATAGAAAAGACCAGTGGGTTAGGGAGAAGTAGATAAAGAGTAACATTCAGGAGGCCAGAGAGTAGGTATAGGAAGAATATATAATACCTTAACGACCTCATCAGGACTTTGGACTTTACTCAAAGTGTGAATGGCAGCTAATGTATTTTAAGTGGACCAGTAACGTAAGTTCATTTATACTTTCAAAAGGGTAGTTTAATAGGATCTAGGGAAACAGAAGCAGAAACATGGAGACTACTCCCACTTTCCAGTAAGAGAAATGTGTTTTGGGTTGATGATAGCAGTTAAGGTTGCTAAGTGGTTGCATTTGGGGTTTATCTGAAAGTGCAGTTGGTAGGATTTCATTAAGGATCAGATAAAGATTCAGAACAAAATGGAACATTTTGACCTGAGGCACTGGAAGACCAGGGCTGCGGCAGGGAACAGTGGGGAAGGAGCAACTTTTGGAGCAAATATCAAGAGTTGAGTCCAGATATGGAAATTTGAGATGCTTATTAGACATCCAAGTGATGTCAAATGGGCAGTTGGATAAATAAACTCAGAGCTCAGGCAAGCGATTTATAGATTTAAATTTGGAAGTCATACATATACAGCTGGTATTTAAAACCATGAATTAGGGAGTGAGTATGAATGAAAAGGAGAGAAGTGAAGCAAAGCAAAAAGAGAAAGGGAGGGGAGGGCATGGGGGAAAGGGGAAGATCAGGGTTGAGATGAAGTCCTGGAACACAATGGTTTTTACGGAAATATTAGAAAAATGAAGAAAGTATCAAATAAACATAAAGGAGGAATGGCCAGTTAAGGATAAAGAAATCTTGCAATCAGTGGAGACAGGCTTGTAGATCTCGATTGAAATATTTGATTTGAAGTCATTTATATGTGGAATATAGATAAATCAAAGGACAAGAAGTAGTCAAAACTAACAAGTTGACCATAAAACTGAAGCCCAGGGCAAAGGAGGGGGAGGGAAAGGGGCCAAAACAGGGAAAGGATGAATGTGTGGAAAATTGGGAACTATTCACAGGTGATATGGTGGCAGGAGAACTGAGTACTACAATGATGTTTAAAATATATATATGTATGTATGTATGTGTGTATATATATATATATATATATATACATATACACACACAGAGTAAAACATGATTTAAAAAAATTTAACTTGGCAGTGGAAAGTTTCTGATTACTAAAAAAGTTGTAGTCTGTCAAGAAATAATGGGAGAAGACCAGCAGAGACAGAGAACAGCTCTGGATAGTCTTTTTTTTCCCTCTTCACATTTTGATCTAAATGGGACCACAAAAATGTAAAAATCAAGATGATAACATAGCCTGCTTGTAGTCTAATTACTGAGCAGCAGACTGCGATGACTGAAAGAGAAAAGCTTTAAGTCAGACCAAATCCCTGAGTAGAAGAAGGAGAGATGGGATGGAGGGGTTAACTTAAAGTCACATACAGCTCATGCATGTTTATATCCAGTGACTCCTCCTTTTTACCGGTCATCTTTATCTCACCGAGTACCTGCCACATTTTGTTTCCTCTTTGCTTTATAGTTCAGTCTCTGGCATTGGGAGCATTTCTCCCAGCCGATCGGAATAGGCATCTGGAAAACTAAGCACAGGCTGCTGTGTTCCACGAACGCACATCTACATCAGGCACAAGGACATTACTCTGGGAAAGAAAAAGAAGACTCCAATGAGCTAAAATTTGACTAATAATTGGCAGTGAAAGAAATTATGGAGAGACCAGAGGGGAAAGGGTAGGGGAGGAACACCCAAATGCAAGAAAAAAAGAAATGTGAACAAATCTTATGTAATAAAAAAAAAGTAATGAAGTTACACACAGCAAGTTCATCCTTAAAACCAAGAGCAGGCAATGTCACTAACAATCAGGGAAAAAACAAATCAAAACCACAATGAGCTACCACCTTAGACTGGTAAGAATGGCCCACATCCAAAAAAACAGGCAACAAGTGCTGGCGTGTGTGCAGAGAGAAAAGAATACTCTTACACTGCTGGTGGGAATGTAAATTGGTTCAGCCACTATGGAAAGCAGTGTGGAGGACTCTCAAACTAATGGAAATGGAACTACCATTTGACCCGGCAATCGCTCTTCTGAGAATCTACCCAAAGAAGACCTCAATGCTTGTACAAAGGGACACTAGCACTTGGATGTTTACTGTAGCACTGTTTATAATTGCAAGGACATGGAAACAACCCAAAGGTCCCCAAACAGATGACTGGATGAAAAAGATGTGGTATATATACACAATGGAATATTACTCATCACTTAAAAATGACAAATATGATGAATTTATGGTAACATGGATGTACCTAGAAGAAATCATATTAGCAGAAACAAGTCAGAAAGGAAAAGACAGAAACCAAATGGTTTCACTAATATATGGGACATAGGAAAAATAAGCAAAAAGTCATGAGGAAAAGTCAAAACAAGCTAACAACCAAACTGAAGTACACAATTCAGGGGTGGGGGGGTAGAAGAGGGTGGAAACAGCCAGGGAGGGAAGATGGTGGGTGAACCTCAGAGACTAGAAAGATGTGAAATTTATATATAAATAATTTAATATTTAAAAAGAAAAACAAGAGCAGGAAAGTTATAAGTATGTAGCTGACATAACAGTGAGATGGTGGGTTGGTGATAGGAGGAATATAATGGTCTTTTTTTCATTTCTTGCATTTTCTCAATACAATAAGAAACCTAGCACTTAGCTAAGAGTGTGGGAGGGAAGTGTTTACAGGGGGAAGTGGAAATAATGACAGTGGCAGAATGAATTGACTAGTGAAGTAATCATGCACAGGTAGTGCACAGAGACCATATAAATTTATAAATCTGAATATATTTGTGAAACATTTTTGCCTTTTTTCATAGATTCTTATTTGTTTGGGGTTTAAGATCTTCTAAGAATAATCCCATCTTGGCTGTTAATCTTCTGTAAGGCCTCACTGCAGATGAAGAAGGTGAACCTGAGGGCCCATTTTGTGTAACTTTGGAACATGATTCTATTTTATTTTTCTTTTGGTAACAGCAAGAGGAACCATTTTTTTAGACGATGGCTGGTATCCTTTTTGCTATATCTTCTAGCAATAGGGATACATTCCTGAGGGTACTAAAGTTATTTAACATGAGCCGTATAAATATACCTTCAACAGCCGTTAGGAGGCAACTTTATATAATCTTCCCAAAGCCCAATCATAGCCTGTATTTAAAAGCACTGCTTTGAGATCATATTAAAGAGATTTATGTCACTTAGTCGCTTCCTGAGATTTTCATGCTGAGAGGCTTTCATTACTTCTTGAAACAAATAAATTATTGGGTTCTAAACAGAAGCATGCTTAACTCCTGAGAATCAGGCATGACATACAAGGCATATTGAAAGCTCTCATTTCCTCAACTCTGTCTTGACCAAATTAAAATTATTTCAAGTGTGAGGAAATCAAGAGAAGAAAGTATGGGGGAAAACAATCATAGTTTGGGGATGATGAGGTGAGACTGGCAAATTAAGGCTGGTGTAAGACTTATTTTAAGAATGTCTGATTGTAGAGAGAACTCTGGCTTCAAGGCAGAGAAGGAAGCTGATAAACCTAGAGGAATAGAAGCCAGTTAGGAGATCATTGTATCAACTGGGGGCAAAGAAAGAGGGATCATATCTAAGCATATTGTAAGAGAGCTTTAGAAGGAAAAATCAACAGGAATTGATTACTGAATGGAATTGGTAGCATAGAATTAGTAATTATCAAAGACTCATTCTGAGCTTTTGGCTTGGTTAAAGGTGCTGCCATTCTCCTGGGTATAAAGAGCCAACAGGACAGATGTAGTGGAAGGGAAAACTAGTTCCTGGAAGTTCTCATCTATAGATAATTACCGGGGTAGAAGTGAAGGGTTCCACCCCCTGATCGAAGGTGAGATCTTTTGTGCGTCAAGGGAAGCTTTTCAGAGGGGACATCACTGAAGATCAGAGCTGAAGAGTGGTGTGTGTGTGTGTGTGTGTGTGTGTGTGTGTGTGTGGTGTGTATGTGCATGTGTGTATACCTGCAAAAGTGTCTATGTCAGGGGTGGCTGAGATGACAGAGATACTGTTCCAGGAAGAGTAGACGAGGTAAAATGAGTTGTAGCAGATGAGCTTAAAGTTGGTGTCTCAGTCTCCATAACTCACCTGTAGCCTCCTCTGCCCTTTATATTTGTGTGTCCCACTTGGGGCACGGAGTGTTTTGTATTGTTTTTAGTCTAATCTGTTCTGAATGGCTCATCCTTTCCCTTTGAATAAAGGTAAATAAATTTTAAGAAATGAAACTGTGGTTAGCTCTGGAGGAGGAACGGAAGGGGAGTGGAACTGGAGACAGTTGTCAAAAAGCATAGGAATGCTAATAAATGCAAAAAAACAAAAACAAAAAAAACAAAACCCAGCAATTATGAATTCTACCTGATAGGAATACAAATGTTTCTGTATGAAAGATTCCAACCTTCTTTTGGTTGCTTTTTTCAAAACCTAAGAAAAGCTCGAAATATATTTTGCAGACATTCTGTATCAATGCTTACAAATCTGTTGTAATGTTTCAGCAGTTGAATAGTAGTCTATTTTTTTGATAACAGAAATTTCTTTTTGAATTCTTGTTTATTAATAGTTCAGTTGCTCTAGGCTTTGCTATCACAACACAGTAGATGCCTTCATATTGTATCTTAATACATTTGTGCAATTATTTCCATTAAACAAAATCATAGAATTTTTTAGTCAAAAATACACACATTTAAAATTTTGACATATATTGCCAAATGACTTTTACAAAATGGTGTGTTGCGTTAACCTGAAAACAGTGAATATTATAATTTTTTTTACCAAACTAGCAGGTTTTAAGTGTTAAGACATAATTAGTTTGAGGCTCAGGGTCTCTCTATGAATTTATGTTATTTGATTTCTCCTTTCCAGAAAACCTGTTCAGATCCTTTGAATTTTTTTCTATTGAATTTTAGTCTTTTAAAAAAATGGTTTAAAATCTCTTTCATATATTAAATATGCTGGAACTTTTTCTTGAAAATTTTTTTCACTTGGATTTTCATTTACTTATTCACTTTGTTAATAGTTGAAGTCATCAGTCATTTGGGAAACTTCAAATCACATTGTTCACTATTAAACCTTTCTTATCGTGTGGCTTTGCCTTACTATAGTTTGTAATAGGCCAAGGAAAGACTTGCTTAGGTAACTAATGGTCTTACTACCTCTCAGAACCACTGGCCCTTTCAAGAGATTTTTAGTTTGACAGTCTATATAGGGGTGACTAGTACCTCCCTTTGCCCTCACCCTAGATGCAGTGCTCTGTGTCACCAGTACTTCAGTGGCAGCTGGATCAGGAAATTTAGTTCACTTTGAGTATTACTGCTAAGAATTTAATACAAAACTATGAGGTTTACAAGGCCACTGGACATGCTAGGGATGCGAAGGTCAGAAAAGTCTGCCTGCAGATCAAGAAATTTGGAAATTCAAAACTTGATTTCAGCTACCTAAAGCCCCAAAGGGGTGAGGATCCAGGATATATGAGTGGGAAGAACATCACATATGTTACTGTGGATGCCTTCACGTGTACCTGCAGCCAACACACATGAACACAAACACATATACAATATGGCCTCTCTGTCTTTTCCTCCTTCCATATCTTTGAACAGTCTCTTATTCAGCCAAAATCCTGCTTATATAAAGGCTTGGGAAATGCATATTCAGACTTCCAGATCTTTACACAGAGGAGAATTAAGAAGGGCAGAAATTGTGCTAAGCATTTATAGATATTACCTGAAGTTTGTTTACCGTACAGATCAGATCAAATCAGGTGAATGTTCTCCAGGTGTCAAAGATCTATTGAGCACAAGGATGTGGAAAATAAAACTGTTAACAATAGCTCATGTGGTATTTTATGAAATCACAGTATTAGATTTCAAGCCAGAGAATTTATAAAAATAATAAAGCAGATATCAAAATGGTTATTTGTCTACCTCAAAAATCAATGAAAGGATGATACATCTAGATCAAAACTCATCTTAGTAAATAGAAATCTGGGACAATAAAGTTCATCTCCATTGTAATCCTGGGATTAGGTCAGAATTAGTGATGTCCATTCACTTGTATTTTTGGTCATTAAGAAATGTGTTACTAGAAAATAGCCCACACAATGGTGTAATTTAATCAATAACACAGTTTAACTTTATAATACCAGGGAAGATGCCCTTGAAATCATAAAGGTAAACTCACATGACTTTCCTCAGCAAAGCCAAATCAAATTAGTAACCAGTGTCTGTCTTTCCCCATAACCCATTTTCTTCCTTATAGCAGCCTGCTTTTCTCAAGTACTTTTGGGATCTCCTTTAAGTATATTTGAATTTTTGAGGTTCTGATCTTCTTTTATGGCTCTTTAGTGGTTTAGAAATTTCAAAGCCACTATGGTAACTTTTGCCCTTTACTTAATCAAAACCACATTGACAATCTTGTGAGAGGTGTCACTAATTTCACTGCTGAGTGCCACAGATCACTAATAATAACATATAATCCTTGTGTCTGTGAGGTCCTTCCCAATTGTTGGACTTAGGTGGAATTCCAAAGTTTCTAAGGCAGAAACATCTTTTTAAAGTTCTGTGTATGTATTTGTATAAAATATGCAGCTTAGCTTCAATAGCACTTTCACATTTGTCTCAGGGAATTTTTATGAGTTTATGATCACCTGGGAAAGGGGAGAAGGGGAGGAACTCCATTTTACAGAAGAAATAAAAACTCCAAAAGAGTAAACAAATTGCCCAAAGTTACTCAGTAATGGTGATAAGATTCTTTGTCTCTAAGTCCTACTATCTTTCTAAGTGCAAATAGAAATGCTTATGTTTTCAGTTTCATGTTGTAATTTGTAAGATGCTCTAAATTTTTTGCCAATTGCAAGTTTTGGGATAAGGATTTCTAGAACTTTATTTTTAAGTGCAGAAACATCAAAAACTTTTTCTGGTTGCTTTTTTTTCTTCCCCTGGAGGTAACACTGGTTTACAATACTTCCTATGGCTCAGAGATAGAGGCTCACACCCCTTCAGATGCATATTACTATATCACACACACAAGGCCCACACAGTCATTCACTGTAGTCAGATATAGATCCCCCTCCATACCCTGCTCTCCTTTCCTATCCTCCCCCTCCCCCTGTAGCCTCAATTCTACAGTTAGATTTCTAGGGTTTGCTGTTGTTTGTTTTTTCTGATCATTTTTTTAGCCTCTATATTTCTCTATAAAACCATTCAGCATTTGTCTTTCTCTTTCTGACTTATTTTGCAAAAGCATATGATTTTTTAAGAAGAAAGTTCATGATTCTTTTAAACTAATATGTCAAAATGTAGATTTTGGTTTAAGATTGAATATGCTTAGTTTCTCCTTTTTAAAAAGTCTGTAATCATGTGCAAACTCAATTTAAAATTAACTACATGTATATTTTGGCCTCACTTAATAGGATTTATAATTTCATTTTGTAATGCAACTATTATAGAGTCAAGGAGGAAAAATAAAATGCATACCAAAGGAAACACATACAAATAAGACATCCCAGTACAAACGTCTTTCAAAATTCTTTGACATTTACTGATGACGCTCTGGGTAGAACCATGTGGTTAGAACCACATGGGAAATCTGTTGACTGGGCATCCAGAGTGAAAGAAAAAAAAATCTGCTTTTTATTAAGACCTAAAGTGTCTTATAATTGGGTTGAGTTTCAACCCAGATGGCCCCCCTCAGACTGACATCTGCAAAGTGTATATAAAACTGTGTTGAGGTGTTATTTTCTGTGGCTGCATGGACACTTTACACAGTTAAGAACAAGGTCTTAGACTCCTTCATGCTGGTTCCTGTAACCCATGCTGAGAAAGCTGTTCTTCCTTGACCAGGGAGATTTCCTTGGGTTTCTCTATTGGAAAACATTCAGAGGTCTTTAGAGCATTGGACTGACCAAAGTATGGTTTTGAGATGATCAGAGTCCATGTCAAATTTCCAGGACAGCTAGCTCTGAAAATGTAAAATATTAAAAATTGTTTCTTTTATGTTCAGCTGTGAAGTGTGTTCAAATACATATTTTCACTTAATTGGCATTCTAAACAAAGATTCTAATGGAAGTCTAGCTTAGATTTAAGCAGAGAAACCCTGTGTCTGAAAACTGGTTTTCAAGTATTTCTAATGGGCACATTCATTAGTACGTATAATTAATTGGCTGCCACGTTTTACAAATTGTTAACGATTCATTTCCTCCTGTCAGACAACCGAAAGATCAGAGTTAATGGAACCAAGGAACCTGTAGAATTTAAATCAAATCAATGGTTTGGAGCAACGGTGAAAGCTCACAAAGGGAAAGTTGTGGTGAGTAGGAATTGTGTGCTTGGGAATGCTGTGTACCCTGAAATGTTTCAAAGCTCTTATCTACTAAAAGCCTTTCATGAAAGATCACATTAGATATCCCAAGAAAATGTTATTAGCATCCTAAAAAAGAAACTCAAGCAATAAAATTGGAGGATCTATTTGGTAAAGTCACAGGGAAGCAACCTATTTTCCAGATCAGTTAACTATTTTTACATATTTCAAAAATATGTAAGGAAGATAGAAAAATAAAAGTTACATACTAAATGGTTAAGCATTTTTTTGCTAAAGATAGATTTAAAGAACTGATTAAAACTGACCTAAAAATAGCATTACTACTGCTAGATAAGATTCTTAAAATGTTAATTTGCTGTGGTTTTAATTATGCTTTTTCAAATTGAACGAAACTATCTTTAAAATATAACTACTTAATATCATGGTTCTCTGAGTAAATTAAAACTTTAGTGGAAAAAAACCTTAGTCCCAAATAGAAATTGTTCAACTTTAGAATATTATGATTTTTTAATTAAAATCTTTAAAATATATTTTTTAAAGTATTATGATATGATTATTCTTTTCTCTTGTTCTAAACAATAATACAGCTCTACATTTTTGAGAACAAAATGACTGTGTTAGCTCATCTGGAAATTTATTTTGTTGGGGGAATTTTTTTAAACTGTTGGCTTAAATTTCCTTACAACAATAAAGAAATAACTTTGGCTTTTAGGATTTGTTTAAAGCTATTTGAATTATGAATTAAGAATAAGTAGAGGAAATGCCTTGCTTTATTTGGTCTGTGGCAAACTCCCCCAAAGAGATTTTGACATAAAACAGGTGATCTATAAAGTATTGATAGCCTCTCTTGTTATAAATCCAGCATCTACAATATTCTCTCTTTAGAATTATATTGCATTTATATAGTTCCACATTCTAGAATTAGTTAAAACTTTTTATCTTTTAGTTGGGTATGAATTATGTGAATTACTATTGAAAAGCTCATTCCAACTAGTAACTTGAGTTTAAAAATATTTTGTTATCATAGTGATAACAAATGCCTTTTGCCTTGAAAAGTTATCTATCATATATATTGTGCATTTTAGCGCTTATTTGCAGAATCCCTCAAATTATCAAAAATAAAATAATATACCAGCTTCTTAATAAAAATGAAAGGAGGCATGCTTGCATTTTCAAAATTGTGTGATAAGAAATAAGGTAACATAAACTATACTTTCTTGAACATTGCAACTTCGCAGAATAAAGAGTAAATATCATCATCTGAAATAATACTTTTAGTGCAGAGTGGTACAAACAGAATTATCATTTTGAATATCCAGTGTTTACATATTCAGTTTGGACTAAAGTCCCCCCAAATCACATCAATGTGAAACTAGCAAATGTTAAAAGGATACTTTTATAGTTGACATTTTGAGAAATTTTGAGAAAATTTTGAGAAAAATTTCATGGCCCTTAAATGCTCTATAAAGAGACAGATGACCAAGCCAGTTGGCATATCAAGCTATACAGGTGAATGTTCCCTGTCTGACTCGTCCTGCTTTTCACTTTTCCTGCCTTACAATGAATGTATTGATCCTATAATAGGTCAGTTCACTAAGAGGCATCTAAAATAAGGGAACTTCAGTGAGTTAGAGAGTTTCATTATTGGCCAAGATCTTAAAATATAGAGTTGTAAAACAAAAAAACTCAGATTGTTGAATGTGATTTACTTGAGCGTGTGAGTTATCTTTACTGAAAGTAGCTACACGTGGAAGTGATTATCAAAGACACATTTGAAATTATGAAAAGATTTTAAAATCTGGATCTGCCTTCACTGCTCTGGCATTGTTTTAACTGTGATATCATCAAATAAAAAATGCATAGTGGTTCCATTTTCTAGGATTCTGTAACTATGTTCTTAGAAATGAGTGCCTGAAAAATTAGGTGAAACATATTTATGAAAATTGAACTATCGGAACAGAAATCAAAAAGGTGCTTACATAGCACCAATAATGAAACTAATGATGTCTTTGTCTTCTGATGTAAAGCACTGAGGAATAAGTATTGCGTTAGAGGTATTCCTATCAAAAATATACAATCTGAATTCAATTACGAGAAAATAACCAAGTCAGATTGAAGGACATTCTATAAAATACTGCCCTGTGCTTCTTCAAACAACAACAACAAAAACCACACACACACTTACCATATATCGGAAGAGAACAACAGGCCAAACAACCAACAACTAAACAACAACTTAACCAAACAACAATTTGCAGAAAAATGGGAGGAGTGACTGAAGGGGGGATACAGAGGGGAGGATATGGAGGAAGGAGGAAGGGGGATACAGAGGAGGGATATGGAGGGAGGAGGAGGGATCAATTAATACACAATTGTGACAAATCAATAAAATGAATTAAAAAAAATCACTTGTAAATAAAACCCTGTTGTTAAAATGCAAAAAAAAAAAACAACAAAATTGAAAATGTCATGAAACACAAATACTAAGATTAGATTTAAGAAGAGTCTATATTAAAGAAGATGAAAGAGACATGAAACTAAATGCAGTAAGTGATCATAATTGGCACATCAACCATTGAAAAAAAGACCATAAATAATATTAGTGAGACAATTGGAGAAGTCCAAATAGGGTCTTTGGATTAGATAAAAGTTACCTCGAATTGATGTATTTTCTGGTTGTGATCTTTGTGAATGTGTAAGTGAAATCTCTCTCTCTCTGGAAATATGCTTTGAGGTATTGATCGATTTGTATGCAGTCTATTCTTCAATGGTTCTTAAAACATGTGTAGGTGCATAAAATACACAGAGAAAGAGAGAAAATGATGAAGCACATATGAATTCTGTGAACAATTAGTGAAATTAGGTGTGAGGTAGACAGAAACTTTTTATATTAGTCTCCTAACTTTTCTGAACTTACATCAAAATAACCAATTACTTAAAATACATTCCCAATGAATAAAAAAGATGATGACACTTTTACAATGTGTTTTCTATATATTTAATCTTGTTTTTCCCATTCCTATTAAAATTAATGTTAATTTACTTTAAGAGGCTGTTCTTTCAAGTACGTCTTTGTTGGAATCTAAGCTTCTGAAAAAGCAATCAGAGTATTACAGACAAGCATTACATTTGGCTTAGTGATGCTAAAATTAATTTTGTTGGTAAAAATTCTGATAGTAAGCAAAATAATTTAGAGCTAGATCCCTCTTTTGACCATAACTCATTCCTGGAAATTATAACATAAGGCATGATAAAGCATTCCTTATTTCCTCTGAAAGAATATTCCTGAATTTAGAAGTGCAGGTTAGAGATCATATAATTTCTGATAGGACAAAGTGTAACTCATAAAAGCAAATATATAATAACTAATTCATAGTATTTGGATATAGTAAAGTTGTATTTTAGTGTCTACCCAGTAGACAAGCACTTAATTTAATTCAATATACATTTATTGAGCAAATTTTACATGCAGAAGGCTATGTTAATTGTTTCAGGCAGTTAAACACATTTTTAAAAGAGGCTCCAATGTATGGCATACATTTGTGTAGTATACACCTTTATTTAATTTACCATTTTATATGTTACGTGAAATTAAACAAGGACAATTTCATTTCTAACCTTTAGGTTTTTAACCTTTAAAAAAATTGAGAAGGCATTTATGAAATGTCTTGGATAATTCACTTCTTTCCAAAAAACTGTATGAATTCCTTGGAGTTTTTCTCAATAAATATCACCATATTTGGAAGAGTCTTGAGTTACCTGTCATCCAGATTTTAATATCTTGGAAAATTATGTGGGTCATTCACATGTGCTCTTTTCATGACTTTCTGATCATCTCTTACAAAGTTACCAGAACAATCATAGGCTGCTGTCTTACAGTTCTGCCATACATAGAAAACAATGAAAGATGCCATCAAGAGGTAGCATTTCCACATAAGGTGGATACTATTTAAAAAGTTCTAAGATGCACATTTAGTGATAAACACGAGTATAAGAATGGAGGCTTACAAATTCTCTGCATGCTTTAATTTGAAAGTTTCTTTAAATCAACAAAAAACAAGTTCTCTTCTTAAGTCATCACATTGATTCATTCACTGCTTCAACAATCACTTGCCTTTATGTAGGTCCAATTTTTAAAAAAGAAAGAAAATATTAATTTCTTGCTCTTACGAAATATTTACTCTGCCAGGTTACTTTTACTTAATTTAAAATTTTATCTACAGAGATAGGAGACTTTCCTTTGTCTGTGTTTAAATTATTTCAAGTCTACAGTGCATGGAAATTAAAAAATTGGCTTTTGTAAAAAAAAAGTCTGAGCACCAAGGTACCCTTTAGCATGCCAGAGGCCAATTAACCCACCTAATAATTTAACATAGTTTTGTCACAACATAGAGACATTAATCAACAAGTAAATCAAACACAGTATGGGAACCAGCATCAAAATATGTATTTATTGTCTTTAATGTTTTGCAGGCCTGTGCTCCTTTATATCACTGGAGAACTCTGAAACCTACATCAGAAATGGATCCAGTTGGCACCTGCTATGTGGCAATTCAGAATTTCAGCGCTTATGCAGAGTACTCTCCTTGTCGGAACAGTAAGTTATTTTTATTTCTTGAAACTGAAATTTAGCTCGAGTTTTTCTATTCTAGAAGGTGCAGATAAATTGACAAACTATAGCCTTCTTAGGAAAAATAAATAAGGGAGAGATTGTCGGAAGCATTGCAGGATGTCTTGCTGTGACATGGGGCCAAGACACCCAATTCTATCGATCCTCTTCTGTGCTTTAGAAAATCTCTATGTTTAGATATTTTGCAGTAGAATTGATTCTTCTTTGAGGCCTTAAACTCTTAGTTGGTGTTCAGAATTCACACTGTGATCTAACGAAGGCTGACTGCCCACCTGGCTTGTTACTTGAAGGTGTGGTCTTTGCATGTTCAGAGCTGAGAATACAACCAGTGTGAGCTTTCCGTGCCACCTGCTTCCTTTGAGAGCTGGGTCCTTGGGAAATCTGCAAACTAACACTTTTCTCTTCTATTTAATCTCTATCTTTCAAAATGACTGCTCTCATGAAGTCTCATGTGGCAAATCTGGGAATTGTCAGGCAAAGCATCACTGAAAGCAAGCCTGTGAACACCATCTTTGGGGCACCCCTGTGGGATGACTGAGAGTCATCTTATCTTGGACTTTCAGATGGCATGATTAAGTGACTGAGTCGTCTACTCAGAGCCCTTCTGTGAACTCTTCCAGGCTTCCACGTCATGTACATCACTGGGATTGGTCAGAAAGTAACCAATGGATTTTCGTTCTTATTCCTGATAATTAGCAAGACCACATAGGAGAAAGAAATGGTGTTAGAGAAGTCATTCTAATGATTGATTTCATAATACTGACTTTTTACAACTCAACTCGATCCCAAGTAAAGTTCCAAAACCAAAAGTTAAATTTATCCATTTTGTATGAATATTTGTGATATTTAACATCAAAATTATGAACAAATATTAAAAAGAAAGCAATGAAGATAAAGACTGAATCAGTGATAACAGAGAGTTAACAAAGAAGCCACAGAGATTTAGAGATTGGCCAGGCTGGGAAAAGAACAATTAATTCTGATGGGTTTAGGTGAGGATTTTGGCAAGGAGAAGACTATGACTTGCTGTGAAAAACACTGAAATAAATCAGCCATTTCCTCATATCCTAACAGCTGAATGAGCAATCTGTGATATTAGGATTTTATTTTAACTGGTTTTAAAGCAGGGGTTCCTTGTAGATTTTAAAACTCAATTATGTAATTCACTGCACACATGTTCCTTGAGCACTGATTAATCTATATTCAGGGAATAACTCATAGAACAAGAGAAAGCAAACCTTATATGCTAGTGGGGGAGAGAGCAAATATTAAATAAGTTCTCTATTAGTATCAGGTAATGAAAAAACACAATAGGAAAACACAATAGGCAAGAGAAGGAAGTGATGTGGCCTGGGTGGGAAAAAGAGCTGGTCAGATAGAACATTGGAAAGGACTTGCCCTACTCTTGGAGTAGGGTAAAGGCGGGGGGCTTCTTCAGCATGAATAGCAGCTAACAAGAGCCATATCTTGGGTCATAGTCCCTCCCAAGTTCAGGGAGAGATCAATATAATGTGCTTATGACAAAAGTTAGGTCAAGATAAATTAAGACCGTTGGAAAATTAATGGTAGACCTGAAAGTCAATGTAGAATTTATTTCATCCATCCTATCTATATTTCTCATGGTTTGCTGAAGATATTTTACCATAACAGAAAACTATAATAGCTAAAATGACAAATCTATCTTTCACATGTCTCTTGCTTTGATGATACAACCTTCCAGTTAACTTTGAGTTTGATCATTTATAAAACGTGTCACTGAAACTTTGGCCTAACTGCCAATGTTATAGGAGAAATTAGACTTAAAAACAGCACTTGGTGTCTAAACTTGTGGGGTAAAAGTCACAGCATGAGCTTGAACATGATCATAAAATACAAATTACAGTACATTCACATCTTGAGTTACAGGGGCACATTGTAATGCCAATTTATGAACTGTTTATTTTCCTAAATAAAAGAAAAGCTTAGCAAAGGTAGAATGGAATTTGAGTTGCAGAACAGCTAAGTAAGTTGCCAAGAATTCTTTCAACTCTAGGACACATCCATAGCCTCACATCCTCATGATCTCTCTCTTACTATGAATACTTCATCCTTCTCAAATCCTTCCAAGTGGCAGACTTCCTGCCTCTCTTAAAGAGTTCACAGTTCATTAACACAAAGCCAGCTTGTTCATGAGCATATGGTCAGTATCACAGAACAGGAACATCAGCAATATTATTTTCAAAAGAGAATTTAAAGAAGACTCTTATGTTAATTCCACAGTACAAACCCAGCCATTGATATACAGAGCTATATGGGAGCTAATGTGCTCATTCATATGAACGACATGTCTATGGCTCCGACTATCATTTTATAATTCAGGTGGGAATGACTTACACACACACCTCTCTATTCTGCTTTTATACCTGCAAATGGTAGTAAATAATCAGCATGATTCCCTGGATTCCTGAGATCTCTCTGAGTTGTAATTGTAAAGTTTACAGATGCACTATAGTTCTGAGAAGAAAGACTCCTCTAATTCCATTATTAGCTATAACAGGGCAAAAAATAGTTTTGCAAGGGAAAAATCCTCTTCTGTAATTGCTCTTTAAAATATACGTTTGAAGTTGGTTATTTTCTTAATGAATTTAATGAAAATTTTTTTTCTTAATTTGTTTCCTCTTTTGTAGCACAATAATTTCAAAGAATGCTCATATTTTCCTTTTTGAATAATTATATCAAAAGTCAAGTCAGTGTTGGTTTTTTACAAAAGGATTTTAAAAAATACATTCATTAAATATATTCATCCCCTGAAAAAAATGCAGTATGTGAGGCAGAACAGTATGTGAAAAAATGAGCTTCTGGAGAAATGGATGATAGCAATGCTAAAATTAGCTAAGTACCAGGTGAAAGAAAGAAAATGCAAGCGATTCTAGGAAATGCTCAAAAGGCCGGATTCATCTCACAGTGCTTCTGGAACAGGCACATGCCCTGCTTGTGAATCCTTTCCGTGATGACGTGCATTTCCCCTCCTGCCTCTCAAGTTAGTTTCCATTCAGGATTTTCCTTAATAAGAAAGGAATCATTATTTGCAGGTCCAGATCTAATTGCAAAATGCTTGAATTCCCCATACTAAACTATATTTTGGATTGAATTTAAGCAACTTAGAAGTTGTAAAAACTCTTTTCAAGTACAAGTGATAAGTAGTAAGTTCCAGAACCTAATGTCTTATTGATTTATGTAACATCATCCTGGGAATCCACCTGCTTCCCTGTGTGAAAAGGTCCTATTGGATGTTCAGTTAGTAAATTGTACTGGAAAGAGTATGGAGTAAGCTATTACTACAGAATTTTCTCTTTTGAGAACACTGGTAATGCAATGCTCTTGTGAGATACATTGTGTTCGCAAATGTAATTTCCAAGTTTACCCCACAAATGGTAATAAAATAATTTAAAATTGATGATCTACTAGAGGTCATAAAAGAGATGTAGGTGTTCCCTTTCTCAAACTATCACCTTTAGAAATCTGCCTTCACTCAAGATCACACAGGCAACACAAAACACCTCAATGCCACAGGGAGGACTTGAGAGATGGAGTTGAGAGAGATTTTAATTCTTCAAACAAACATGGGCTGTGAAATTCAGTGTCATAACACCAGCCTTTAGAATTACTAGAAAGAGATGTGGAACAAGAAAATGATAGGAAGGTGCTTACTATGTTACTTGGGATAATTTTTAAATAAATATATATCAATCATAAATCTAGAAGGGTACAAAAAAAACCAACAGGATATCTTGAATGGGTTATAAACTACAGCTTGGAAATAATGATGCTATAATGTTGATATATGTATACAATATTTTTATCATTCTAGGCAATGCTGATCCTGAAGGTCAGGGTTATTGCCAAGCAGGATTTAGTCTGGATTTTTACAAGGTAAATTCTTTTGGTCTTATAACTAGTAATATTTATTTTATCTGTTCATTCTTTTCTTATTCTCTGACTCTCACCACATCCCATCCCCCATAAATACCAACAAAAGGAACCTCTAAGTATATAGCTAACCTGTTTTGGCAACTACATAAAATTTTGTTGTTGCTCTTTATTTTTATTAATCAAGGCACATGATAACTGATTAAACAGTACAGAAATGAATATGATAAAAATCAAGTCTTTCTTCCCACCCCTTGTGATCATTTTTAACTTAAATATCTCAAAGACACAGTAAAGAAGTGTACTTCTGAAAAGATCACAAGAATCTATAAAGTTTTATCACTAAACTGTAATTGACTAATTAAAATTAATATATAATATTAAAATTCACATATCCTTTCACAAGACTAGAAACAGATGTCTAGTGAACATAGTGTAGAGAAACTTTTTCAGCATCAGAAGTTTTACTTTTTATTCTCTTTGTTTTTCTATATTTTATTTTCTTTGTTTTTCTGATAGTTAAAGATACAAGATATGGGAAATGGGGTTAGAAGTAAAGAGAGAATTTGCAATTGCTAGCCTAGACTTTTTGCTCCTCTGGGAAGGGAGTGGGTTGGCACATGTATAGAAAAAATAAGCATTGTTGTGGCCTTGAGATAAATAGGAACTGAATTTCCTTTTTATTGTGAAAGCTCAAAAGACCATGTCTGCTAAATTGTACACAGCATTAAACATGCAGATATTTTGCTTACCTGACATACTGCCAAGAATTTGAATTTATATTTTCTCAGGGGAAAAAGTTTAATTCAATCACATTAAAATTATCCAATATAGTAATCAAATAATTGAAGGCAAAAAGGAAAGAAAATGACCTGCATGACTTAGATATAAGAACCTTTTTGCAAAAGTTACTTTTTGTGTGTGTATAACTAATTTTATGTAAAACTAATTGTTAGAACAATCTTACTAACAATGATTTATCCCCTTTTCAAAACTGTTTGTCTTTTCCAATTGTTGTTGCTTTGCTATTTTGTAGAATGGAGAACTTATAGTGGGAGGACCTGGAAGTTTTTATTGGCAAGGTATGTTCTGTTAACAGAAAAGAAATGCCTATTTGTTGTTCCAAACAAGGAGATAGTGGAACAAATGTTGGCTTTTTATTAATACTGATCTTAGCATCAAATTCATAGTTTCTCAAGTCAGTGAACCATCCTTCAATTTGTACTTTGCTATATCAATGATATTTTCTAGTATTGCTGCAACTTAATTCATTTATTCACCAAATATTTCTAAAGACTACACCAACCTTATGCTAGATGCTAGGGATACAATGAGAAGTAAACGTAGAATTTGATCCTACTGTCACTAGACTAACATCTGAGAAAATTATTCAAATCTTTACCCTTGTGTCTGAGAAACCCAGTGCTTGATACTCCCTAGAAGGAAAGGCAAGTCATCATGGGGCTGTGAGAGTGTCAGAGTCTTCTCTGGGGCTACTGGGCGCATGTGTGTTTTGTCCTTGCATCACTGGCTGTCAGGGAGCTGAAAGACAACCTGTACTCTGCATCAGGAGCCCCAAGCTCAGGTACAAAGTAGCGTTTGTCCAGAGGGGCTCTGATTCCTACCAGGCGTTACAGGGGCCAGCAGCAGCTCTTAGGGTAATTAATGTGGAAGCAACCTGAACTGACATCTAAAACTCAAGTAAGTTAAGTAGAAGAAAGGGTGAATTGAGCAAAATCTTGTGTGGACAATAAAGAGGGCAATGATGTGGGCATGGAGGATGTGGTAGTGAGGGAGTGGCCCTACTGACCATATAGGGTGTGCAGGCCAAGATAGCAGTTTTGTCTTTAACTAAATATGAAAGTCCCCTGGTGGGTTGTAGGATGACCTTAGCTAGACCAAGAATGTGTTGTTTTTCTTGAGAATAATGGGAAACCCCAGAGAATTTAAGCATGGGATGCTCTGATTAAATTTGTATTTTGAAAAGATGATTCTGGCTGCAATAGAGAATTGGATTGAAGAGTGACCAAAGTGAATTATCAGCAAACTGACTGTGAAGTTATGTTAGCTATCAGTTTATAGGGTTAACTATTTATAGTATTTGTATGAAGATGGTTGCCTCTTGGAGGGTGATGGTACAGTTGAGAGTTGTTGAGAAAGTTGAGAGTTTGGAGGCCAAAGAAACAGCCTGCATAATAGGTCATACATGTGGGGGTGATAGGGGAGGGTATCAAGGACATGTTTCTGATGTTTACCATTAAATGGTTGTAGGCGGATTATACTTACTAAGACAGAGAACACTGGAAGACACATATTTAGCCTGGACTGGAGAAGGATGATGACATTTTTTAGGTTATGTTGAGTATGAAAATTTTGAGATTTCCAAAAGTTTTCACGAAAGTGTTTGGCATATTGGGATAAGCTCAGAAAAGATAGTCTAGGTTGAAATAAAAGCTTGCATCATGGGTGTCATGGGTGTTAACTGAAGTCATGAGTGTGGATGGGCCCTTTAAGAGAGGTTACAAAGAATATAGACTGGATTTTGGTTGTTAAGTTTATGATAAAAATGGTAGAATATGAGAGAGAATAGCTGAGTGAAGTTTATTTTCTAAATGGAAGAGATCTGATCATGATTAAAAGTCAGTGGGAAAGATCCAAGACAGTGAATTTATGATGAAATTTTATAAGAAATTGCTGTTCATTTCATATACAGCTATGTATATGGACATATTTATATTACATATAAATATGAACAGCAAGCAGTTAAAATTTCAATCTTTAAAAATTTCTTTGAAAACTGAAAAACAATATATTTTATGCAGTAGGTTGATTAAAATTAAAAAAATTATATTTCAAAAGCTGATCTAATTCACTTGACTTATTTCACAGAATTCTTTTTTTTTTAATTGGAAAATGTCTGATACAACTGTTTTGCTGCAAATTAACCATATCAACAGGATATAGAAACATTTCTCTGATAGAGATAATTTAAAATGTTATTCAGGCTTAATATTATAATGTTTATACAAGTAGTTAATGGAAGCAGCAAAGGCAGGGTGTGTGAGGGAAGAGAGATTTAGATTTTAACCTACAGAAAATTGGCAAATTCTACAAACATTTTTCAAAAATCCATGTGTAAAATCATCTTAATATCAGAACAGTCAATTCATGCACAGTTATTTGGAAATTTTTATAATCTGACTTGACAACTTTATTCTTTTTGAACTTCAAACAGAAAAAATTATCTGTGCATTCCTAAGGAATAACTTAGGTTCAAAATGAATATTAATTGTTAGTCTTTTGAAAGCATCTCTCTGGTTTCTCCCAGAGAGCATAAGATCACACCTTTTTCATTTGGTGTCCATAATAACTAAGAGAATGGCTACAAACTGGAATGATCGGTGGAAAATTACTGATCATTATTTGAATGCTGGTCCACCCCAATATAATCATATTTTAAAATTTCTGACACTAACTTTATTTGTCAGAGATAAGCCCAAGTTCTTATCATATCAATGTTGGCCAGTGAATTTTTCTTTTGCTAAAATTCTGGATTTTATTAGCTTTTGCTGCTTGTTGCTATATTTTTATACTCTCTGTCTACAGTTTAGCACAAAAAGTAAATGGCTCAACATTTATATAATTCCTTTAACTTAGCAAACATGTTTCACAATTTGCTGAGTTGGTGATTTAGATGTACTACATCTGTACTTGGGAAGAATACGAAAAGTTTTAGAATGCCAAAGGAGACCTTGATGTAACACCAACTTGTTTCCTAGCAAAATCATGGGATCTGACAGTGCACATGTTTTCTGTCCTCCACTGTAAGAAACTATATTTTGGTTAGGTGATCTAAAGGTTGCCTTCTATCTAGAACATTCTAGATAAAAAGTTTAATCACATTAATTTTGCCTGTGTGCATCTTCACACTAAGATATTGCTATTGTTTGGAGTTGGAGGAAGTTCATATGGTATAGGCAGCAGACAGACAAAAGTATGTAGCTTATCTATTAGGAGTTCCAGTGACAAGTAGAAGAATTCATCTTTGAAACTCAAGATGGTCATTTTCAAGAGAAAGTGTGTTCCTCAGCTGTTCCACATCTGCCAAGGGAGGCTCCATCTCCTGTATACATTCAGTTAATACATTAATTTGTTTAAACACAGGTCAAGTGATCACAGCCAGTATTGCAGATATCATCGCAAACTACTCATTCAAGGATATTCTAAGGAAGTTGACACGAGAAAAACAAACAGAAGTGGCTCCAGCTTCCTATGACGATAGTTACCTTGGTGAGATTCATTGCTCAACCTCCGTGATTTCTCAAAAAACAAGTATATTAAATGTAGATGCAAATTTTATTTCTGGTCTAATCTGATATTATTTGACATCTTATGCAAATTATCATATAGCTAGAGTGGATTCTTAACTTTTTTGGATTCAGTTATCATATATTAACCTACCCAGTTATAAATATTTTATAGGTTTCATTAACAGTCGCTTAAACATGAAATGTTTTTCTAGTAATAGATACTGTGTTTTTGAAAGGCTGCTTGTATTTCAGAGGCAACATGATAATGGCTCCTTCCAGTTTCTAGAGCAAAAAGGGATATTCCATTTGTTACAATGTTCTCAAATTTTATTTATATTTCGCCACTGTTGTTTTCCACCTCTGGTATCCTCTGGGCATTTTGATTTGATGGATTACTTTTAAAAAATTATATTTATGTTTTTTCACCTTACCTAACTGTAGAGCTAAGTAAAAGTTGTAAAAAACCATCACGAAAGAAATTAGGAAGTAGGACTTGTTGATTATTAAAACTAGCAAAGCCTGAGCACAAGAAAACCTTTCAGAAAATCATCTGATCGTGATGAATCAGCAACTCTAAAGATTAATTATGAAGTATGACAGTTTAAAACTGACTTCAGAATCTGATTGTGTTGTTATACTCAGATGTAACACTTCTATTAAGTTTCCAGGATTTTTGTATAAACATGTTCATATTGGTTTAATTTTTTCCCTTTGCAAAACCCTAGACTTTACATTCAAATTTCTGCACGACACAATTTGATTTATTTTTTATCTTCCTAGAGATAGCTCATTTGTAAAGCCTTCAACTATGTGATTAACTTCTTTCTTTTCTTTAAAACAGGATACTCAGTTGCTGCTGGAGAATTTACTGGAGACGCCCAGCAGGGTAAGAGACATTGAATCTGAGTATTTATAAATATGGAAGGAAGATAAGGGACCTATGAAGTCCCTTTAAAACTTTGATTTTCTTTGCTACATAAATGTATGTAAAGGGAACCCCCAGAATGTGTTGTCATAGTTTGTAGAAAAGCAGATAAAATTAATGTGTTGGCACAGCTTTTTAGTTCCTAAAACTTTTATAAGACTGAATATCAATCTTTATAAAATCATGTTAAGCAATGAAGAGTTACTCCAACAGTCCACGTCATGAATGAAAGAAATGCAGATGATGACTGAGAGCTGTGTGTTAGCGACAGATCAAAATTGAGAAATCCAACTGCCTTGTATTTGCCACAATCTCTGAGATCTTATATTGGACATGTCCAAACTAAACTACCCACCTGGCTCCAACCCACTCTTTCCAGGTCAACTCTTTCCCATTTACTTGTCTGAACTGCAAATAACAGGATAACCCTTTTCTCATACCTGCTTCCCAACTTTTGTCCTTTCTATGTTGCTTTGACTGCCTTTTACTTTTTCATTTCTCTGAGTTCTCTGATTCACTATCCACCCTCATCTGTCAATGGTCAGAAGTTATTCCTTTTGTGTGTGGCCAATTTCAATAGTCATCTCTTCCAAAATCTTTTAGCTTCTTTCTACAAATTCCTCTTTCATCTCATTTACTAGCTCTGTGAGCTGATTACCTAACATCTCCATACTTTAATTTCTCTTCTAAATGAAAGATAATGTTTATGATAATAAATTCTACATCATAGAATTCTTATGGACTATTAAATGAGTTAATTTTATATATTTACAAAATAGTACAACAGCTGATATAAAATAAGTGCTATTTAAATACTAATTATAAAAGAAGGAAAGAATCCTTACATTAAGAACAATTAGAATTTAAATCGGGTGCAGTGGAGTGCACCTGTAATCCCAGCTGCCTGGGAGGCTGAAGCTAGGTATCACTTGAGTTCGTGGATTTGAAACAACCCCAGGTAACATAGTGAGACCTAGTGTCTAAACAAACAAACAAACAAACAATCAAAAAAACAATTAGAATTGAATAACTAGTATGCTTAAGACCTTAAGATGTCAAATCTTATGGTGGGGGAGGAAAATTGGGGGAGGGATAGGCACAAGAGATTAAGATGATGGCTCACAGGTGACAAGGTGGTGGAAGAACCTCAGTGTACACAGCAATGTAAATTAAAAGCATTTTTAAATAGAAAAAAAAAGTCATTCACTTAACAATTTAGCAAAGGAAGCTAAAATGTACTAGAGACATTTTAAGCATGACATTTGGAAACTCTCCAGAAAACCAGTCAGTTCTGACACATGGTAATTAATGTAGTTCATGACAGGGTATGTAGGGAAGGAGTAGAAAATCACAGAGATTTTCTATTGCATCTCAGATATCTAGAAAATGGTTGCAATTTTTAAGTGAGTTACGGGTACCCAAATAAAGGCACTATCAAAGGACATTGCGTTCTATTCATCAGACCACTTTGAGCCCAATTCTGCCCATGCTTACTTTCTACTTAATCCAGCAATGACTCAAAGAAGGTTAAAATTCTCTGTTGTCGTTGTACAGTCAGATGTGGTGAACCCAGGAAAGTGATCTTACCCTAAGCAAAGTTAGGGAAGTCAGTTGATATGATAGAAAGGGTTGGATTGCTATCAGTTCTTGAGTACTGCTACTCACCAACTATGTATGGTTCAACCTTTCTAGCCTCAATTTCCCCAAAAGTCAAAAAGAATGCCTCCTTTTGAAAGATTAAATGAGGGAGATATTTAAAGCTGATGGCACACTGTCTGTGGATAGAAGACATTCAGTAAACTCTAGCCTCCTTTTCACTTCTTCCTGCTGGGGCTGAATCAAGTATTTCGAGGCCAGACATCTAATTTTTTTCCTGAATGTATTGTTGGTATGAAGAGACCTTGGAAAGTTTTGCCAAAGTTATTGGAATGGATCTAAGAAAAATCTCCTATTTTCCCTCCCAAGGGAATATTTTTGTAGGTGACTGACAGTTCTCCTAATTTGCCTTAGTCTCCAAGAAATTTAAATGTCCTGATAAAACAGTTTTAAAATTATGTTGAACATCTTTAATGAACATTGCATTTAATAACTCCTTAGTGTTGTGATCAAAGGAAATTTCGGACTGCAAAGTTACTGGGTATGATGGTTGTGGGTTTTTTAAGCAAAATTTTGAATGTTTGTGTGGCGCAAGAAGAGTGATTGACAAATATCTCAAATGGTATAATTTTCCCTCAGTTGTTACTGGTTTGTACACTTGATGCTGAAACTTCCTTATATCTGATGATGGTTTGTTTTTAGGTGCCAAGAGAATTTAATTCATACCAAATAAAGATTATTGAAACCTGAACAGTGTACTACCAGTTCCAACAGCTCACCTGTAATCTACCCAGACAACTTAGTTTTTCTGAATCCCTTTTTATTTTTATTTATTTTTTTAATTTTATTTTTAAGAGACTAGGTCTCACTGTGTTGCCCAGGGTTATCTTGAACCCATGGACTCAAGTGATCCCCAATCTCATCCTCCCAGGTAACTGGGATTACAGGAACGTGTCACCATGCCCGGCTTGAATACCATTTTATTCTACATGAACATGCTTCACCTTCCTGGTCATGAGACAGTTGAACTCTTCATACTTCCATGTTAAATTAACCCTTTCCTTTACACAGGTTCCCATCCCCTCTCATGACACAGAGATGGGAATGTAGCAATTCTTGATTCTCTAACTAGAATGATCAATATCTCCCTCTCTGTTGAATCATTCCCACCAACTAGCATTCTTTCATTTTTCCCATCTTAAACCACTTGCCTTTGAGGTACAGCCTATTTTGCTCTGCTTCAGAAGATCTTCTCTGCTTGTCTCTCTGTCTGCCAATTCCTGTCACCCCTCTCCTTAGACTCATTTCATTATAATGGACTTTTGGTCTACTGTAGATGCTCCTGTGGCCTCCAGGCAACCATCTTTCCTGACTATCGGGAGTACTTGATGAACTTGATGACTGTCCCTTCTCCTCTTCTTTTACTCTTTCCCCTTTAATTTCCCACTGAAGTTATCCCAAAGTTAAAAACCTGCATTCTTTCGTTCTTTTGTGAGCTCTGTCTTGGGAACCCCATCCAGTCTTTTATATTTCCCCAGTTTATACACAGACACATGTTCTGCTATAGAAACTCTACTTAACATGCCACATCTCTATCTGAACATCCCAAACTCTTTACCCTCCCCCCAGACCTGCTCTACCTGCTATTGTTTCCATCTTAGTAAATGGCAGAGCTGTCCTTCTAGTTGCTCATGCTCCAAACATCACAAGTCAGCCATGGACTGTGCTCTTCCTCTCACACCCCTTCCCCATTCAGTCGACAGACAAATCCTGCTAACTAATTTCTCAAAATGCATCCAGAATCTGACCACTTCTCACCAAAATCATTTACCATGTTAGTGTGAGAAGAACTGTCACTTTTTATGATAATACAAACATCACCACAATAAAAGCTGAATAAATCAGAGTTAGAGTTTTAGCTTCTCAATCCTATGCAGACCTAAGAAGTTAGATTTATAAACTAGAGGCAGAAATACATGCAGACTGGCAAAATGTGAGTTATTTTCTGTTGTCTGTAATCGAAGCAAATGTGAATGCAATATCATGATTTTAAACTTCCAATGGTGTACATGATTGTTACTCATTTAGAAAGCACTTTAGCTGATTTGTTATACAGTTTTACAGTATAGATGAAATTTACCTTCTAGAGGACTTTTTTATCCCCAGAATTGATTGCTGGAGTTCCAAGAGGAGCACAGAATTTTGGATATGTGAGTACTAAGGATGCAATATAGAATCTTCTTTTTCATATTTCATGTTTTGATTCTTACAACTTTTAAATCTTTTGAAATAGCTATTAATAGCAATTCATGCTTATTTGCTTGTTTAAAAGGAAGGAAAACAAATGAAGCCAGCTTTTTATTCCTGATCTATGTGAAGGATCAGTTACATAATTTGGGGGCTACAGTCTGACTTGAAAATATATTAGTAAATATTATCTTAAATAATTAAAATATTTAAATTTCTAAATATTTGAAATTATTAAATTGTAGTACTTATTGAAGATGTTAGAATGTTTTTATTAAAATTATTATTAAAGAGATCAAGTCAGTAACAGCTAAGCCCATGTACGGACTCCTCTGAACTTGGGGCCCTGTGAGACCACACAGTTCCCTACTCCTGAACCAGTCCTATCCTTGTGCATTATCTAGGAATAATGGTGGGAGAATCCAATGTTGACAGGATCAGCATTTTTACATGTCTCATATAGTAGAAATAATAAAATTGCTATTTCTCCAGTGTGTTGGTTTCCTGGGACATACAGATTACTATAAACTGAGTAGCTTAAAACAAGTTTATTCTCTCACAGTTCAAGAGGCCAGAAGTCTGACATTAAGACTTTGGCAGGGTCACACTCCTTCCAGTGCATGTAGGAGTATATTCTTCTGGTCTCTTTTGGCCTCTGATGGCCCCTGTCTTTCCTTGGCATGTTCCAGCATAATTTCAGTGTGTGCCTTTTTCTCCATAGGGGATTCTGCCAATTGTACCTATGCATGTCTCTCCATTTTGCACAAAGACACCAGTCTTTGGATATTAGCCCCACCCTAAATCTGGGGTGATTTCACAATTCAAAGACTTCATTTCCAAATCAAGTCACCTCCTGAAGCTTTGGGTAGATACAAATTTTGGAGAAATTGCTTTCAAATTCATTACAACCTGTTCCCACAAAAATAAGAAAAGATATAGGTCTTGTAAAAAGAAAAACTCATGTTTTTCACATACATAAGTATGTGGTTTGTCTGAAAGGAACTACAAACAGTTTCATGGGATTTAAAAAAGAATCATCCTTAGGGACTTTTGGGCATTTTGCTTGATATGTAAACATTTATCATTCTTGACAATTTAAAATTATTTACATCGAAATTTTATTTTCTAATTCCATGTCAATGATATAATCTATCTAATTTCTGTGATTTCAGGTTGCAATCATTAACTCTACAGATATGACTTTCATTCAGAATTTCACTGGTGAACAGGTGAAGATATTTTATTATTAAATAGTTAATGTCACTCTGTACTAATATTATACTATAGTTTTAACATTATCTACTCATTCAGAAAAAAGTATTAACTGAGCACCTACTATATACTGGAAGCTGTTCTAGGTATTGGGAATACTGCTGTCAAAGACAAAAGATTCTATCCTTCTCACAGTACTGTGGGGAGGGGAACAAATAAAAAATGCTCATGATAATTTCAGATAGCGATAAGTGACACAAAGAAATGTGACAGAGTTATCTATTGGAAGAGAGGGTAGCAAGAGAGTTTTTAGGTGGGGTGTTCCAGGAACACTTTCAAGACATACTTGATCTGAGTTGAGATATGTATGATACCTGCCAACTATGTTCTCTCATCTAGAATGTTCCAGGTAAGGGGAATAGCTGAGTATGGCTAAGGAGGAAAAAGAAGGTCACTGTGATAAGTGATAAGAGGGACCAGAGGGTACTCTAACAAGCTTTTGAGGTTGCATGAATGATGGTATTTAGGTATGTGGAACTGAATCAAAGGGCAGGGACAAGCATTTTTTTTTTTATCAGCATGAGGCTTGCAGTAGTCTAGAAATTCAAGAATCTCATCAAGATATGAGGAGGGGCCACTATAGAAAAGGCCAACACTTCTGCAGTAGATGCATAAGAGTCCCACTTCCCACAGTGACAATTATGAATTGTTGAGGCCTTATCTGAGAAAAAAAAAAACAAAACCTAAGAATAAGATACCTACCTTCCAAACTCCCTTTTAGAATAAAATGAATCAACGACCACAGGTCATTGTGTTCTGAGTACATTATTAAAGTTCTTAGTACACTCCAAGAAATGTTCATCCTCTTCTATCCCCTTTCTCTTCCCTTCCTTTTTGACTAAACAAACCTCAATTCTTTAATTCTTCTATAATCTAACATTTATGTAAATTCATGAACTTTTTTTTTTTGAGACTAGGTCTTGCTATTTTTGCCCATGGAACTGCAGGCTCACGTTGTCTGGGGTACCACAGACTCAAGCAATCCCCAGCCTCAGCTTCCCAGGTAGCTGGGATTACAGGTGTGTGCCACCACACCCAGCTATATTTTTTTAGAACTAGGTCTCACTATGTGCCCAGGAGAGACTCAAACTGAGATCCCTAGCCCCATCCGCTTCATAGGCTGAAGCTTACAGGCACGAGCCACCGCCCGGCATGAACTTTTGACAGCATAAACTATTGCTAATTTATTTTATTTTATTTTGGTTTTTTTGCTAATTTATTTGAGGAATACACAGATACCTGACTTCTTGGATTAAATTTAAGAAAATTCAGTGAAAGACTTGTGTTTATAGAGCCGGGCGCCATGGTGTACACCTGTATTCCCAGTTATTTGGGAGGTGGAGGCTAAGCTTGAGACTACCCTGGGCAACATAGCAAGACCTAGTCTCAAAACAGTAGATGGGCATGGTGGTGTGCACCTGTAATCTCATCTATCTGGGAGGCTGAGGTTAGGAATCTCTTGAGTCTGTGTGTTCAGAAATATCTGGGGCAACATAGTGAGACCTAGTCTCAAAAAAAAGACTTGTATTTGTAGCTTTGATAATACTATTTGAAACTTATTCATAAGCAAAATGACAAGCTTAATTAAAAATGATATACAAACAAAAGAGGAAAAGCAATAATTCTAAAATTAGTCACATTCATTGAATTTGAATAGATGACGTTGCTTTATGGCAACAAATCGTGCCCTCACAAGTTGAGGGTACAGACTGCAATGAGCTGTCAACATGTGTCTTACAGAAGATGGGGAGTTTGTTTCCCCTGCTACCTGCAGTGCATGAACCATAGCCCAACCTCGGCACCAGGTGCCAGATACTCTTTGTTGAGGGAATAACTGCACAGAGAGAATAACTCACTTCTTCCAACTCTTTTCTTCAGTTCATACATATATAGTCAATCACATTCTTATTTCTGGTGTGGTAGCATGTGGCCTTGACTCAGAGGAAACACATCATGCCTCTGTTCTTTTGGCCAAGTCCAAGAAAAAGTCATATGGATGCCAATCAGATGGTAAAACACAAACACAAGCCTGGAGTCATCTAGCGTGAGATGGTATCCCCATGCTTTAGAACATGTTTATCAGCTAGTCAAGGTTACCATCAAAATGAAAACACTCTATTAGCAATAATAAGTCAAGCCTTATATGGAACCCACTGTCTTTGGAGAATATTTATCTTTCAGAATCCTGAGAGTTTAGAGATCCAAGTTTGAGAACAACAGATTTATTCAAACAAAAGGGAACAATATTACAGAAACTTTTAAAAATACCTGGAATATTCTATTTTCATAAAAAAGTGGTTGAGTCTGAGTTTTTTCTTAGTAGTTCTCTGCTTTCAAGTTATTTTTAATAACTTTACATTATAAATGAAGTCCATGTTCAAACCTGACAATAGTAGCCAATGCTAAGCTCCTGTGAGCACAATGCTTGTTCCTCCTTGTCATCCATCTTCTCCATCTTCCTAGAGATGGCAGAGATGATCCTATGTTCTAGTTAGAAGGAGCTCGTGGCCACTAAATCATTACTAGTGAGAAGTAGTGACCCCGGTAAACTGACACAGCACATTGTGATGGAAGAAGCTGAGAACAATGAAGAATCCTTTGTGATACCAGCTGCCCAAAAGTTCTCCAGGGTGGAAGACAAAACACCCTGCTGAGTGTGTGCGATTGTGAGGGTGTATGTGTGTGCATGGGCATGTGCATGTGTGTATGTGTGTGTATGTGAGAGAGAGAGAGAGAGAGAGAGAGAGAGAGAGAGAGAAGCAACGCCAACACATCTTCAAGAGGAATGAAATTCAGAGTAAGAAACTAAAATATGGAGAATTGTAGGTAGGATTTCCACTAGGGCACAAACTAAGGACTTTGATCCTGCCTGGACTTTCAGAGTGCATTCAACCCACTGAATCAGTACTGAACAACTGGTAGAATATACTCTTTAAAAACTAAAAGAGCCACAAACTGCTGGGATGGGCTAGCCATCTGTTAACATTGCAGCCTTGTGAAGAGTGTGAGCTTGGCTACTTGCCTTCCCTCTGAGATGACACAGGCTACTCATAGACCCCTGGGTCTGTTTTGGCCAGAATCAATAGGTTGAACTCAGCCTTTCCTCACTTTACTTGATTTCTGCCCTGACTCCAACATCATTTGAAAGTTGACCAACTGTCCTAGTCTCTTCTCCCAATGACAGCATCTTATATCTGCTCCTTACCTAATGCCACTGGCTGGGGTCTTTGACCTTATGAAATTATGAGTGGGTAAATTACCTGAAAACAGGCTGAATTCATCCTCCAGATCTAACAAGGCCTGGGCCATATTTCATCCACCTCCCAGGCATCACGGCTACTGTAACTTGTTGAAATTTGTCGCAATACTGAAAATAATCAGTGTGCCATCTGCGGGACTCAATCGTGAGATGGTAACAAATTTTCTTACCTAACCACCAACTCAGGTTAATCCTAAATCCACATTTGAATCAGGTTGTTACATCTTAGCCTTCTGGGTCATGATTTAGAATTCTAAAATGCCCAACTCTTAGCTACAGATATAATTTGAAAAATTTGTTAAGAAATTCCAATCAACAGAGTCTGTTACTAAGTGCAATGTTTTTGGCATACCCCTCCCACCCCTGCAAAATCCTGAGCTTCAGTCTATCCATTACTTTACAATTTTTGACAAATGAATTGACAACATCTCTTATGAACTACTACTCTTATGCTAAGTATGAAGGAATAAGAATAGGATGATAGTGAAGTTGTATGGATTTATAAACTTGGAACTTCTCACCCTAGGTAGTAATATTCATGATGTAATGATAAACTGGAAAACCTTTTCCTTTCCCCAGGTCTGTTTAACATTTTTGCCCTTGGAAACTCTACAGCCACTATTAAATTTGACGTTTCTATAACATCTCATTTTCAATACCAACTAGTTTTACAATCTTTGAATCTCAGAAAATATAGAAATGATGAATATTCTCTGAGTGAAAGCCAGATAACACCATACTGGGGATGCAAACTATATTGTATATGCTTGAATAAAGCGAAAAGTGATTGGAAAATTGAGTTATTGCATGACTTAGAGTTGACTCCTGGTGCATTCATTTTCTCTGAAAAAAGTGTTTGGCACCCAGTCCCTATGTCTTGATCCAGTCAGACTACTATAATAAGAATACCATAGACTAACACTGCAAATATTGAATTCTCAGAATCCTGGAGGCTTGAAAATTGAAGGTCAAGAGGTGGGCATCTTACCTGGTGAGGTCTGGCCCGCATGGTAGAAGGAGGGCTCAAGAACTCTCTTTAGTTTCTTGTAAGGGCATTATTCCCATTCAGGAGAGTCTATCTTCATTACCTTATCTTCAAATGTAATCAACCTACTACCCAAGATCTTACCTCTTAATACTATTGCACTGAGGACTAGGTTTCAATATGAGAATTTCAGGAGGCCCCTAATATTCAGAATATAGCAACTGTGTATGTTTGGAATAGAGAAAAGCAGTGGGAGAATTGAGAAATAGCACTAGACTATTTTTGTGTGCTCATTCCTTCTGCAAGTAGTAATTGGTACCCAGAATCTACTCTGAATTTAAACACTACCTAGACAGCACAGAGTGAAAAGTGAACAAGATAGGCCAGTCTCTAAACCTTCTGAGGAATACACTTCTAGTGGACTGTAGACTGATTGAAATAGTAGATGATGGGAGCCTAAGTTACTGAAGACATTGAGTGTCTGCATGTGAATATAAGAAATCTTGGCATGCTGAAACTATGGGCTAAGTCAGGATTATACAGCTTGAAAATACAGTTTAAAGACAGAATTTTAAGAGAGTGTACTCTAGTTACACTCTGGGATGGTGTAGGAATTCTGATAATAAGCTCAATATGAATTGCTACTGAGACAGGGTTTCTCCAAAAAGTATAACCCTTTTGATGCCTCAATTATGGAGTCCAACATAGAGAGTATAAAGCTTACCTAAGTCTTCTGTCAGTGTGCTCAGGGGATATCTTTTCTTTGCTATCAAATGTGGTATCTTTATGAAAGAAGAGCCCGGATAGTGAACCAGCTGAAACTATTTTCATATGAGATTGCGTATAGAAGTGAAAATAGATTTATACTGGGAGGCCCAAGATTGCAGAACTAGATGGGATTAAGGACAAGGTGTTACAGATGGGTCAGTGTTTGCAAGTAAGATTCTAATACCTGCATCTACAAATTGAATGGGCTTATTGTTGAACATTTCCAGAGGATGTCCAAGCAGATGTCAGGGATAATGTGGGGTGAATTTTGCATTGGGTCGGGGGTTAGACTAACTGGCTTGAAGACTGTCCATGTCTAAGAATCTATGGTTTTAAAAGCAAAGGTCTACTGCAGTGAGATTAATCTTTCAGGGATAATGGAGAGATAGCTATAAAAATTATTTTTAACATGAATTATTTTATGATTTTACTTTGCAGATGGCATCTTATTTTGGATATACAGTTGCAGTATCAGATGTTAACAATGATGGGTAAGTTTTCTAAGAACTTCTTCACTTGCCATATGTCATATTCATCCATAAAGATGTTATATTTTTTGCCTTCATGAAATTCATCCTTCTAAACTTCCTCAACAATATAAAGCTCTCTTGTTTTAGGGTTTTTTTTTTTCTTTTTTTGGTTGAGGGCAAGAGGAATCATGTACTAAAGAATTCCCTGTCATGCTATTTTATGACTTCATTGAGATTTTCCACATCTGCCACCTCTAGAAAAGGACTATTTTGCTTAGTCTTATCTTTAATTTTTATGAATTGGATAGCCCCTAGCCATTAAAAATCCAGTCTTTGAGAAAAGTTATTCATCTGTTTCTCCTCACTTCTTTTTTCCATTAGCACATGGTACATTCATAAAACATTTATACTCAGATTATTTTCCCCCTGACATTGCTTTAACCAACACACTTGTAACATTCATGGAGAATTTGAAATAATAGTTACTTTTTCAGATCCTGACAGTCAATGACAATTGAATTTGGACAAATAGCATAATAAATTATGGTTGTACTAATGTATTCTTTCAAAAATGAATTGATTTCAAACATCTCTTTGATTTCTAAAAATACCTTGCCAATAGAAAAACAAATTATAAAGTAAAGAAAGCAGTAAATTTAGATGTTCTGATTATCTATCTAACCAATATTCTTGGAGCACTCACACTACCTTCCAGGCATTGTTCTTGGTGTCCAGAATGTAATGGAGAATGAGGCAGGCGGAATTTACATTTTTAGAGAAGAAAAATATGATAAGCAGTGACAGTATCATTCAAAATGTACTTTATATCTTGTGGGATGAGATATAGTGAATAACATTGGTACCTTTCAAAACACCTTTTCACTATCATCAGCATACTTTAAAAGCATCTTCTACTGGTCTATGTGCTAGGATATAGCAAAGAACAAAGTGGAAACTCCTACCCTCATAAGGTTATACTAGAGTTAGGGGTTGCAGCAAGTTAAGGGGTTGCAAACAAGTCACAAGTGATTTGCACTATGTGGGGAGAAAAAGGCTGAAAGAAACTATAATGACCTTCAATAGTGAGATTGTGGTACATACATATAGACAATGGGATATTATTCAACACTAAAATAAATGAACTATCAAATCATGAAAAGACATGGAGAAATTTTAAATTCATGATACTTAGTGAAGGCAATCTGAAAAGGCTAACTACGGCGTAATTCCAACTGTATGACATTCTGGAAAAGGCAATCTATGGAGAGTCAAAGGATTGGTGCTTGCCAGGGAATTGTGAGAACAAAGGAATGAATAGGCAGTGAATAAAGGATTTTTAGAGTCAGTGAAACTATTCCATATGATGCTATAATGTTGGATACATGTCATAGACACTTGTCCAAAGGCATGTAACATACATCATCAGCAGTGGACCCTAAGGACTCTGGATGGGTGACAGTTATATGTCCACATAGGTTTACGGATTATAAAAAATATATCTCTCACTCTTATGGGGAATTAGATGATGGGGAGACTCTGTGTGTAGGGATAGAGACAGGGTAATGTGGAAGCGCTTTCTCTACACTTTTGCTTTAAACCTAAAACTACTTTAAAAATAAAGTCTAATAATTAAATTTCAAGAAACAAAAATGGGGGGGGGTTAGGAAATGTTGGGAAGATGCACTTTTAAGTTAGGTAGCCAGGAAAGGCTTCGGTATTAAGCTACAGCTGAGGAGAGATCCAGAGAGATAAGGGGACAGGCAGATGCTCTGTGAAGGAGTGTTCCAGCAGAAAGGAGCAAATGCACAGAGCCACTGGCTTGCTCAAGGACCACCAGAGAGCCTGAACGATAGCAGCGGGGAGACAGTGCAGTTACTCCAAACTGCTGGAACCAGTGCCACAGACTTTGCCAGAGGCACCATGAGTCTGGTTCCAAAAGTGAAGCATTGTCTTGTAGCCACTGGAGAATTCAAAGTCAGGGCGTGGCCTGCTCCAAACAGCCCATTGCCAAGTGGCAATTGAAGGCAACAGTGGCTGAGACCAGAGCAATTGCTGTGGCAGGAGGACAAATGACTGTGTGATGGATATATTTCAAAGTAATGTTGAATGCCACTTTCATCCTGGAAGTAGATCAGTGAACCTTTAAATTGCTTTCATCTTTGGCTGAGTAAGGAAACGAAAGTAACAAACAGGAGCATCATTTAAAATTTCCAATCAGGATGGACTGTTCTGTCATCAGGGACTTTCAGTCATGTAGAAAGCAAATGACTGAAGAACTTGAGTCCAAAACATGGCATGTTGTTCACATTTAGGAAGCCCATTCTTTCGTGACAACAACGAAAAAAGCTCATGGTGGTCTTCGGGAAATGTGTGGACACATTTCTCTCAACACATGGGGAAACTACCAGCATGAGGGCTTCCCTGGGAGACGCAGCAATTTATAGGCAGATTAATTCAATGTGTCCACTTCCATAGTTTCCTCCAGCTTGAATCCTATCAGCTTTACCCCAGTTTTGCAATATGCCCTGCAGGGCACTGATTCCTTCCTGAAAAGTCATCTGAGTCTATGGCAAAATTTTGTGACAACATTTACTGTACTTTTTTTTTTTTTTTGCATTGTTAAGAAGAAAAAAAGAAAACTTGTGTGTGGAAAGAACCTCTTTGGTTTCCTGCTGATCAAAACAGTATGGTAGTAACACACACAGGAATTTTCCAGTGATAATTTGTTCTTTTTTGATGTTCTTAAAAATTGCTGTGCATGCTATATCTTTCATTAGGCAGTCTATTCTAAATTCTTTGCATTGAAACTACACCATTATCTTAATATTGCCATTTTTTAACATCACTTCATGATTGTTACTGTTAGCCCAACTGTTTTCCTAACGTCCACTTCTCTTGGTATCTTTCCTATTCCCACCCCATACCCCACCACCTTTTACTTCCCCTTCCGTTTCTTTCTCCCTCTCCCTAGCAACAACAAAGCTCTTCCAGTGTTTATTAATACCCACTGATCTTCGTAAGTATTTTACTTCATGCAAGTGTCTGCTATGCAAATGACTACTATTTGTTCTTTGTCATCTGAACTTGCTTCATTACATATCAGTAATGATAATGATGAACTTCCTCCATCTTGCTATGTATGACTGCATTTTATTTTTCCTTATTACTGTATGGTGTTTCAAGTGTGGATATTCCACACCTTGATCTAACAGTCTGTCGATGAAGTTAGCCTGCTATTGTATCCTAGCTATTGTAAACAGTGCTGCAATAACATTGTACAGCAGATGGTTTTTGTGTTGATGGTTTTTTGCTTTTTGGATAGAGGCCCAAGAGCTGGATTGTGTGGTATTTCCATTTTTAGTTTTTAAGATGAATCCAGATATTTCTCCATAATGGCCACTTCCACATAATATATAATTCACAGTCTTAATATGAACAAGTATGCTGTGAGGCCATAGAGATTGCTCAAAAATACTACTCTTCTCCCCAGATAAAGGTATATAGGACATGAGAGTCTAAAATGACAACTATGACAGTGTAATTCACTACTTTCTTTGCACCTCCTATGTTTCTAGATCAGTTAATAACATTTAGCTCTCAAGTAGGCACACATATATGAAACTCTTAAATTATTATTTTTTTAATTCACAAATCATAGGTTTCCCAGCATTATCAGTGACTAAGGAATTCTCAGGAAACACTCATCAGTCAACAAAGTTCAGTACTAGAATTTAGATTTAATTCTGACTTTTTACCTAAATTCAAATTTTCCCAATGGTCTTTTTAAAAAAAAAAAAAGTCTGAATCTTCTCTTTAATCCTAGACCTGTGTGGAGGTTATATAGAATTAAAAACATCACTAAGAACCATGATTCTGTGTGGTTCTGGACTTCCCACATCTTACAGTATTGCCCCAGTCTTTCTTCTGTCCAGTCAAAGGATAATTAAGAACCATTGTGCATGAGTCCCCCTCATGAACATTCTTTGGCAGCATTTTCCTCTTGTCTCTCCACTATGTAACAAAAACAAAGTCCTGACAAATGTTCGAAAATCTCATCAAAAAAAAAAAAGACACTGCCATTAAATAATGTAACCCATTTAGTAGATTTGTAGGAGTTTCCCACAATATATTTTATTGAATAAAATTTCCAGGTATTATGAGTTAACTCCAAAAATTTAAACCCACCAGTTGCATGAATGCTGATGAATCTTTGGTACAGCCAAGCCTGTGACTGTTTTGAAAATATAAACAAGTTGGTAAAATTAACATTAGTTTAGTTATCTTGAGTTAGCCAGAGCTACAGACTTTGTCAGTGTAAACTCTTTTAGGAATTTCTGGACAAAGTTAACAAGAACTGGAAATGGTATTTTTTTATCTTGAGCCTAAGAAAACATATCTTTTTTTTTCCTTATGACTTTTGGGCCTTATACTATTTATACTATTTAAGCAATTCACAGAATTACAAGTTAGACTGTTGGATTGTTTCTAGCCTCTGCAGGACCAAAATGAAAATAATTTAAAGAAATGCTTATCAGTTAGTTAACTAGAGGAAACTTAATTGAAAGGGAGCATCTATATTTTGTGCTGTATTTACTCCAAATGTAGTCTTTCATATATCATTTATGACTGAATAAAGCAGAAAAACTATAAAACTGAGATACAAAATGTTGTAAATGAAATTGATTTCTGTAATGTAATTGATGAGTATAGGGTAAATGAATTATCAGGATTTTTCATACCCTTCTACTATTAGCCCCTATGATAGTACCTGCGGTATTGAGCCCTCACTATGATTGTCCCAGCCTGGCCCAATGAGTGTGCACATGTGGAAGTGTGCATACCTGGGCCTGAGAAGTAGGGGATAAAGGGCTGAGTCACCCCCAAGGTAGGGAAATGTCAGAGAGGGAGAATACCAGAGACAGAGCCCAGAGAAAGGATACTGTTTCCCAGCTCACCCCAGCCTTGCCTGCTTATACAATTGGCCCACCTTCCTGCCTGGTGTGCCTGTGTACCTGGTTCCCTGAGAGCATTAAACCCTGTAAAATCCACCATAGACCCTGGGCTTCTCATTGTCCGTTTACTCAAATCAGTAAAGTATGTTTCCTGTATGTGTTTGCCCTACAGTAAGTTATATTAGTTTTTGCCTATCATAAAGCAATTGAATGAATAAGCTATCAACTGCAAGAGACAGTTTTTTAATCTGTTTTCTTTTATATATTGCATATTCTTTTAAGGTGTCACCAACCTGTTAAACAACTACTATCAGAAAGTAAAAAAACAAAAACAAACAAAAAAACCTCCTTAACTAATAAATATTTCTAAACTTTAAATTTGAATTAGGAACATTAAAAAGAAGGGATGTAACAAATAAATTTTGAAATAGCCTAGCAGCACATGTAGCCTACTGCAGTGATTTTCCAGTGATTTTTTTTTTTGCCCATCATCCTTACATTTGACAATGTAATCCAGAATGAACACAACTGAAACAAAACTTAATGAGATAATATTTATCTTATTACATAAAGCATATTCACTCTGATATTTTCTATTGTATTCTATTTTATTAAAAAATTTATTGTCAAATCCTATTACATTGACTTCACAGCCCATTAAAAGGTTGCAAGTCAAAAACTCAAAAACAGAAACCAAAACAATAATTTTATATTATGACTCTCAAGTGGTATTGCTAGTATAAAATAATATTGACATAAACTATAAAATATCCTACAAGGCACATTGTACCAATTGAATCCAAGACAGTAACTGTCTCTCAACATTATGAGAACACAATTATAAATTAAGAACAAATGTCTTCCTCTGTTTTTGTCATCTAGAACATTTTAGCAGACATGCTTAAATATCTAGAGAAATGTGTTTCTAAGAAAATAAATCAATGCTGTCAAAATACTCCAAGAATCCAAAGTTTCCATGGATGTGCTATCTTTTACAACTATAGGTCAAATCACTTCTCATTTATAGAAATAGTGTTGGCAGTGAAAAATGTATGAGCCAACTGTGGCCATCCCACTTCACGTTCATACCATCAGAGACTAATTATATGACTGTGCTGTTTATAGAATAAAAAAAGTCCCTGCAACAGAGAACAAGTGACTTTAGACATTTTGAACAAGGCAATAGCAAGGCAACTGCAAGACAACATACAAGTATATGCGGAACAAATACCTCTTCACATTGGCTATAGTAACAAAGGCAACCAGGTTCCATCAAGAAAAGGGTAAAGGCTGACAAAACCCTGAGCCTACTCTCTGCTCAGCCTGGAACACAGTCAGAGTGATTTAAATTAATTTTACAGTTGCCTAATGTTTTACAAATCAAAATTTAAAAACATCAATCTAAACAAAAATATATAGACAGGGTGACAATTTTTTTTTATGAATGTATTTATAACTTTGTTAGGAAACTGTTAACTAAGAATACAATCCAACTTATGCTTTAGAATCTGAAAGCAAAATAATAGCTATTCACAAGGTTCATCTTTCTCCCAGTTCTGCACTTCTTTTCTAGAGATTGGTCAAGTCACAGCTCACAGCAAGTGAATCCAAGTGTTCTGTCTCAGCTGTGGTAGATAAGCACTTATGCTGAAGTAGCTGCAGAGCCCAGACTATTCCCACATCAGATTACACTTTGTTCCTGGCCCCTATAGGGTGGAAGAGGGAGAAGGGGAATGCATTTGCTTTATAAATAGGAACTCTCTGTATTTGCATTGCTGCAAATAAAGTAAAAATAAAGTAAAAATACTGCCTATTTCCTTCACAGGCTAGCCCATTGCCTTCATGATACCTATTATTTATTAAACTGTATTTTCTAGCACAATTGCATGTACATGTGTACACATTTGGAAAGTGACTCAGATTACTAATGTGACTTAACCCATAAAATTGCCTATTTATATATGTATATATCATTCATATTTAAGAGGTAATGTGACTTGTTGTCTATGACACAGCTAGTTACTAAAAAGCCAAGTTTACTACGTAGAGGACCTCAGACTACTGAAAGTGGAACTACCATTTGATCCAGCAATTCCACTTCTGGGAATCTACCCAAAGGACAGCAATGTTTATAGCATCATTATTTTACGATGGCCAGAATATGGACACAATCCAAATGCCCCAAAACAGACAAATGGATCAGAAAGTTGTGGTTTAGTTACACAATGGAATATTGTTCCACAATCAAAAAAGACAAATTTGATGCATTTGTGATAATACGGAAGGACCTAGAAGAAATCATGCTAGCGTAAATAATCGAGAAAGAAAAAGAGGAATACTAGGTGATCCCACCTATATGTGGGATATAGGGAAAACAAACAAACAAAAGGTCAAGGATGTGGTGGCATGTGCCTGCAATCCAAGCGCTGGGAGGCAAGAGGCCAGGGATTGCTTGATTTCATGGATTCGAGAGTACCCTGGACAACATAGAGAGACCTGATCTTGAAAAAGCAGCTGGGCGTGGTACTGGTTGCCTGTAATCCCAGCTACCTGGAAGGCTGAGGCTGGAGACTGTTTGAGTTGGCGGGATCAGAACTATCCCAGGCAACATAGCAAGACTTATAATCTCAAAAAAAAAAAAAAAAAGACAAAGGAAATTTAAAAGTAACAGTGGAACAAAAGCATAGAGCATAAGAGAGGAAGGGGGTAAAGTAGTCAGGGGAGGGATTGGCAGAAGAGATTAAGATGATGTTTCACAGGTAACAAGGTGGTGGGAGAACCTCGGGGTATACAGTGATGTTAAAAATATACACATGTGCAATCAAATAAAAAATAAAATTAAACACAAAATAAATAGATAAAATAAAAAGGCAAAAACAAAAAGCAAACTAAAAAAACCAAAATTCATGCTATCTTCATGTCACCTGGACTCAATTTACTTTTCCAATTACCATCTTTGTATGAATAGTCTTTGTTTAGAGAAGTTTTGGTTTTACAGAAAAATTGAGGGGAAAGATAAGAGTTCACACATACTCCTTTTCCTCTTCACCCTTAGTTTCCTTACTAGTGACAACTTGCATTTGTCCGGTACACCTGTGATAAATGGTGAACCAGTATGGATGCATTATTAACTAAAGGGCATCATTTACATTAGGGTTCACTCTTCATACTATATACAATTCTTTGAGGCTTTTCAAATGCATGATGTCATGTAGCCACATAGTTTCATTATCCTAAACACACTGCTGTTCCCTACCTCTACAAACCACTGATGATTTTACTGTCTCTTCTGATTCTGCCTTTCCAGAATGTCATAAACGTGGAACATACAATAAGTAGCTTTAACAAACAGTCTTCTTTCACTTAGCACTTAAGTTCCTTTGTGTCATTATGTGCCTTGAAAACTTCTTTTTGTTGCTGAATAATATTCTATTATATGATGTATGAGTGTTTATCCATTAATCTACTGGAGGATATCTTGGTTACTCTCAGTTTTTGGCAATTGTGGGGTTTTGTGAAAACAACAGTTTTTTGCTTCTTTTAGTAACTACCAAACCCCACAGTTGTGGGGATTGGACAGAGAACCTCTGTGTAGCTGCATAAGGTACTGCAAACTGTCTTTCCTAGAAACATCTAGCATCTCCAGCAGCAATGAATGAGAATTCCTGTTGTTCCACCCACAGTCACCAGAATTTAGTGCTGTCAGTGTTTCAGATGTTAGCCATTCTCATACATTTGTAGTAGTTTCTCACTATTTTAATCTCTAAATCTCTAAAAACATAATATTGAACATCTTTTCATATTCTTATGAAAAGTATATGAAGCTTCTTTGAGGAGTTGTATGGTTAGAGTTTGCCCAATTTTAATTGTTTGCTTATTTTCTTATTGTTTACATTATACTTTATAAACATAATATTGATTATATAAAACAATAATATGTAGTGTTGCATAGTAAATCCTTAACAGCATCCATAGATTCTTGAAAAACACAACTCTAAGTGAAACACTATATAAAATGAAACCAGGTCCTTGAATAACCTTGCTTGTTTCAATTTTGGCTGGGATTTTTTTTTTCCTCAACGTTATAACAAAATCATATTAACCATTACAAAGTTACTTGAGGGTATGTTATATATAATAACAATATTACTTACACACTCTAGCTATATATTATTATTGCCATTTCATATTGCTGTTTTAAAAATTCTGTGCATGTTTTCTTTTTCCAATTAAAATCACTGGCATCCTTCTATCACTGAGTCTCCTTGCACCACATCTTGTTTCCAACCCCACTCAAAGACATTTGCCATGGCTCCTGGCACTGTCACCTTGAAAGCTTACATCTAGATCCACCTGTTAGAATCCCATTCAGGACCCCTGTCATCTTCTCTATGAATCTTCCTTAATTCCCTCCCCTGCCCAGGATCCCCAGCATTTAGTTTGCATCACACAGAATTTCCCCCACTCTTCTTTGTTTATAATATATGAGTAGTGATTTAACATCACTTGTACATTAATTAGAGAAAGTTGACCTAATAGCCCTTCTTTATATCACTTAACAGTAAAGTAAAAGTAGTTGGAATGCAGGATGTATCCTGAGTCATACTGAGAAATAGATGATTGTCACAGGAGAGGTGAGAAGTTGAAAAAGAGTAGGTTGAAGAAATGTTGGAGTATCTTGCATGTTACTCAGATCCTAAAAGTTTCTTGCTCTCAGAAACTGTTCCCATCTTATCCCTGCCTTTTGGAATAATGATAACATTTTAGAAATTAGCTTATTTGGCAAATCTCAGCATAGGCCTAGTAAGATGTAGATTTGTATTTTTGCCTAAGGTCATTCTTCAAATTATTTTGTCTCCTACGATAGCAGTATCTTCATTTTGGTAAATGTTATTAGTAAAGGTCATTATTGAAAAGATTATTAGTAAAAATCATTATCAAAGATCACATAAAGACCTATATTAATGTCCATTTTTTAAAATCACATGAATTACAAGGATTTGTTCTATTATTCTTCACACCCATATGTCTCTATGAAGAAAATTCTTCTAAGCACTTCTATCTTTATTTTCCTAGTGGCTGTGTTTCTAGTTCAAAATAAATCGCTTAGGTGTCTGCCCTCTTGAAATTTTATCAACCTTAAATATGAATTACTTTCCTTCTATAATATCTATATTTAAAAAGACAAATTCCCATCGGGATGAAATTTTTATTTTCTGACTTGCTACCAGTACTAAAGGCCTATCTGCTACTGTTTAATTTAAATTGATATAACAAGAGTAAAGGTGGGGGAGGTATGGAATTTATATTAAATCTTTTAAGAAAATCCTATAATTAAAACATAGTTGCATAAGTTGTAGACAAACGAGTGCACTTTTAGATAAATTTTGTTAGAAAGGTTTTTTGTTTTACTTATGTGCCTGCAACTTCTGGAAATGAACTAAAGCTGAGGGAAATAGCTGTGGTTTTCCTAAAGAAGTTATTTTTGACAAAGCTAACAAGTGCAATGTGATAATTTAACAATTCCTATGTTCTTATAGCATCCTATTCCATAGACATAGCAAAGAAATGAAAGAAATACCACAGTTGTAAAATGTCCTTTGTAAAAGCAATAACAATGGAGCTATGGTAATTTGGTGGGTTAAAAATGTACCAAGAAGGGTCTCATTTCTCCCAGAGCACTGACCTTTCTCTTGTTCTCCACAGACTGGATGACATTTTGATTGGGGCCCCTCTCTTTATGGAACGTGAGTTTGAGAGTAACCCCAGAGAAGTAGGGCAAGTCTACCTGTACTTGCAAGTGAGCGCTCTCGTCTTCAGAGACCCGCAGGTCCTCACAGGTACCGAGGTTTTCGGGAGATTCGGCAGTGCTGTGGCGCATTTAGGGGACCTGAACCAAGATGGATACAATGGTAATTTAAACCAATGTTTGGAAAGCATGTATGTGACCTCATTTCATGCTACTATTATCTAAAGGAAACACTGGACATTTGAAAGTATTTAAATAGTGTGTGTAATGCAGTTTGTATCACTGATTTTTATTAAACTATCAAAAATCTCAAGGTAATCGAATGTATGTTTCAACTGATGTCCACGTCACATGGAAATTTTCTTACAGTGAGTTGTCATATAATAGATCTAAATAAAGGAAGTAATTATTTTTAAAATCAGTGTTTGCATCTAGTAAATGGAAGCTTCATGTACAAATACATGTTAATATATTAGTAAGTGTGTTGCTTTCCTGTTCATTGATATGAATGATGTGTAGATGCTGTTGAATTTTAATTGGCTTGCAAATTTCAACTGAAAGGCAGCTTCAGTGTTTACAGTAAAGATAGTATTAAATCCTCATTTAGGTTTGTAGTTCCTTGAGAGAAAGTTATGAATGCCTTCCAAGTACTCTCTTCTCAGCTCGGTCACCTTCCCTGACCCAGCAATCTAAAATAACAATCTAATCACTCTTTATTATAGCAATATTTATGATTTACCAAATAGGATATGTCAATTTCCATCTTTTTAAAATTATGTCTTTGCCCAAATTGTCTGTTACTTGTACTAGAATATAAATTTACTTAAGGTAACATCTGGTTCACTCTTGTTCCCAAGGCATCCAACACATAGTAATGATTGAAAATATTTATTGAATAGATAAAAAACAATAAATAACTTATTTTAGCACTGTAAAATTTTCATGAGAAACAACATATACCCTTTGGACTTCATGATTGTACTTGATTTGATTTTTAAAACACTTTTCATCTTCAACATGTGTTTCTATGTCTCTATCCACAGACATTGCCATCGGGACACCTTTTGCAGGCAAGGATCAAAGAGGCAAAGTGCTCATTTATAACGGGAACAAGGATGGCTTAAACACCAAGCCTTCCCAAATCCTACAAGGAGTGTGGGCCTCACAGTCTGTCCCATCTGGATTTGGCTTTACTTTAAGAGGAGATTCAGACATAGACAAGAATGATTACCCAGGTAAAGATTTCTTTGTTTCCCTGGGAGAGATCCACTCCCTAGAAAGAGCTCAATCTCCAGAAAATGCATCAGGTGTATGCAGTTTTCTGGTAAAGGAAAAGGCCAAGTTTATCCCTGACACAGGTTTTGTGTGCAATTCCAGAGTGACTGTCACAAGAATTTGAAAGTTGCCAGAACAAATACTCTCTTTCCAGATGAGATCATCTTAGAAAGGCAAGATAGCTTTCAAAAACTGTATAGTAAGTAAAAACTGTCAACTTTGTAACAAATGTCTTCATTTGAAACCCCTCAGTCATTTGGGTTGACAAAGACAGTTTGTATGAGATACCTTTTTAGAACAATTTATTTTAGTCTTGTAATTTCCTTGTGAGCTCATAGTTTCTATTAATTAACAGATGAACTTAATGAGCCTGTCAGAAAGCTTACATTTTTTAGCATAAATATTTTCCAGTCACTTTTTGGGGTTTTCCAAAGATTGATTGGATGTTTTAAAGTGAAGCAAAAAGAACTGGTTCTTGATAGAAATCATAAACTATTCTTGATTACCTAATTCATTTTAAGGACCCATGAAAATCCATAAAGCACAGAGATAATTCATGTTTTGTGCATGCTATGCCAATAATATGGATTTGTTTTAAAGTATTGTTTCAATAATCAGGAAAGTTAGCAGAGAACATTAGACTTGGTTTTATGGTTCAGTTTTTAGTTTTTTTTTTTTTTAGGATTTGCTCAATAACTATTTAGAAATCATTAATAATTAACTGACAGCTTTCACTTTTTATTAAAACCATGGCTCTTTTCATCTTCTCTCCCCTAATTGGGTATTTTCCATATGTAGATCTTTGTCTGATTTGGGACTGTATCCCAGTAAACTCACTGCCTAAATATATCGCTAATTTCAATCCTGTGGCATTTTTGTCTCCGCTGGGATTAGGCAAAAAAGGAGATCAAAACATATTGTTATAAATTTGTTGGAAATATTTCATAGCATTAATATAGACTTTGTAATGGGCACAAAGCAAACTTCATATTTCTGGTTTTCCCCATTATCCAAAAGTAGTGCTGCTAATAAAGTCACTGGGAAGTCAAGATGGTAAAAAATGAAAAAGCAGTTATCACTAATTTCTATGGAAAGTATTTTTGAACATTCCTAGATACCCAAATAACCTACCAAATATATCAAATAATATGTAAGATAAAATAATACCACACAGTACAGTAAAAGCAGAAATAACCTGATAAATCCACAGCCTGTATGAAATACCTCCCAGGGAAAGTACAGGGCCATTCTATTTTCATTTTTAAGAGTTGTCTTTTATTTTAAGAAGAACTCACATATATTTAGTTTTTATTATATGTATTTAATCTAATAGTCATTATTTTTAGAACAGTTTAGGCTCACAGAAAAAAACTGAGTGGAAGTGGAGACTTGTGGCTTGTGATGCCTCTGCCTCTAGAATAGCTGCTGCAAAGAAAACACGAAGTGTTTTTTTGTCTGTTTTTATTTTTTTATTGTAAAAGTAAAACTCCTCTTCAGATTTATTCTGGTTAGTAAAAACAGGGCTGATTTGCATCTTTTGTCAAATGCTAACTTTGGGGGACACTGGTATATTGTATACAAATTCTTCCTATCTTTGGAAATTTCAGGACTACCTAAGTAAATTTATTTTCTTAGAATATATTATACTAGTCTAATCAGTGATGGTTGATAATCTGATTTTAAATAATCAACAAATCCAAGTCTCTTACATGATTCTTCCCCAAAATATGTCAGGGTGACTTATGAAATTCAGTTAGGTTTTTGAGATTATTCTTAGGACTATCTACCCACATTATTCCTTTAGCCATTACTAATTTTCACCAACACACTTTGTTACTCCAGTACCCAACAAAGTTTCCATCTTTTTGGGTTGCAATTTTTAGATAAACAGTTATTTTAGGATGCTGTTGCTATTAGTTCTATGCATTATGCTTATTGGAGTCTTCCCTGCATACCAGGGAATTTGACAGACAGAATATGCTTTCTACAAGTTAAAGGAAATAAAGAATCACAATGCCTTTGAAGTCTCCCTAAATAAGAACCAGGGAGGAGAGAAACATGAAGCAACTTTACTTTCAAGGAATAACCCCTCCAGGATGGGCAAAAAAGAGGGTCGAACAGAGTAGCACAAAAAATAATCTACCACATAAGACAGCACATTTCTTAACCTCTCTGAACATTAATCCTTTCTCTATAAAATTACATGATAATATATTGGCATAAAGATGACATTTTATGCTGTTTATATGAAATATAAATATTTCATATCTTATATGAAATGAGATATCATTTATATTGAAATGATATTATCTAAAGCATAGGTTATTAAATGGGAGCACTTCAATCAAGTTTTCAGACAAGACTATATTTCAGATGTATTTTTTTCTTATGCAGATCAGTTATTATTCATTCATTCATAGGATGAGTTTGCTTTCCCTAATTCAGAAAAATAGAAATGTAAGGGTAAGGCCCTGACTATTGACAATGTGCTGGTTTGAAAACTTCTCATAAAATCCTCTTGCTGACCCACACTAGAAATTATCCCTAATATCAAAGGCTTGTTGTGATATAATTCCACCTCTCCCTCCAGCCTGCCTCCTACTTCTAAGTTGGAAAATGAGGCACAAAGGACTTCCCCCATTTCTTACAACTGTGATTCACTGGGCATCAGGAATGGAATGTTCTCTTGCCAATTAACCTTTTTGCCATTTAAAGATATTTATTTCATATAAATTAGGCCCAACCAGGGTGATGACAATAGCAATCAAAAGAAAGAATCTGGCAAAATAATGTAAATGAAAAGTAGACAAAATTTGGTAATGACTAATGGTGATAGAAGTTAGGAGAGGTGGGGGTGAGTACAAAATATACCAGAGTATAATGGGGAGATGTTATAGAAATGTAGAGATTTTTTTATAGACATAATGTTTGGAATAATTTCCCTAACATCTAGTCTAACTACTCAGTATTTTTTTAGGCTTCTTAAGAATAAATATTGTCATTGGCACACACACATAAATAGGAGTCATAAATATTTTCGTTTCTGGCACTAAAATGCTTTCTCTTATTCAAAATATAGATGTGTTCAGCTTTCTATCTGGGTACTCACTGGAAAACTAGGATTGACCGGAGTATATTGTATACATTATTTGAGTGAAAGCATTTTAGAGAAGAAACAGCTGTGATAGCCAGAAATCCCTAAAATTCAGTGATGGAGACTAATCCCTTTAAACATGATTGTATAACAAGGCCATCTGCTAAATGCACTGCCTAGCTCTGGGAGGGTGGAGGAGGGGAAGGGCAGGTTTTGTTGAAGAGCAGAACTCTTACAGGCAATAAAAACTGAAAGAAGCATGGGCTGAATGCCAAGATTACCATTGTCATGTTCAGGGCTCTCCTCTATGATGATTATATGATGAAGCCCTCTCAGACAATTACACCAAATGAAATGAAATGATTCATCATCTCTTTGAATGAGTGAGAGAGAGAAAAAGAGAGAGAGTGTGTGTGTAAGCAGACAACTGAACAAGAGAGAGTGTACCTAGGAGAGGAAATCAAAGGATAGCTGTAATCAAAATATGTGTTTTAATCAAAACTTGAGCTCCTTGAAATTGATTTGAGGTTAAGTTAAACTAAGTTCAAACCTTAGAGTTTCAAAATGTATTTTTACTTCTAAAACTGCAACTCAAGTTTTATGAAAAGCAAAACTTACTAAGCAAGATTTTCATAATCTCATTACAGACACATTAGAAATTAGAATATTACTTTTCTTATAAAAATATCTTTTAAATTTAGACTAAATCGAATTAAGTCAATTGAAAGCATTCTTGGATTTGAATCCAGTAATGTCTTAAAGGAGAAGTAAAAATGAATCGAAAGATCAAGGGCTTTAGTTCTAGAACCACTTCTCCCAAGTAAGCATTACTCTAGTAACTCCAGTCTCTGGGCCTTGTTTTCCACACCTAAAAATTATTTGACTGTCTGGAATGCTTTTCAGAGGGTCTTTCTAAACTCTAACATCTCTGGTTATATTATCCAAGATCTAGACTTTCTGCCTCCCAGATTTCTCTGTAATGTGGGATTAATTTGAGAACTTTTAAAAAATATTAGTAAAGCTATACAAAACTTACTTTTTAAACCTTATTTGGAAAATAATCTTAAACTGACAGAAAAGTCTCAAAAACAGTAAACCCTTCACCCAGCTCCCTCTGATTTTATAATCCATGTATCCACACTACAATGAGCTATTAACTAATTTGTAGACCTATAGAAATTTATTAATTTTTTTTTTTTTTTTGAGACTAGGTCTTACTGATTTTTCTGTGGAACTGCAGGCTCACATTGCCTGGGGTACCACGGACTCAAGCATTCCCCAGTCTCAGCTTCCCAGGTAGCTGGGCTTACAAGTGCGCGCCTCCATGCCCAGCTAATTTTTGGGACTAGGTCTCACTATGTTGCTCTGAGCGGGACGCGAACCGCGATCCCTAGCCCCAGCTGCTTCATAGGCTGAAGCTTACAGGCACGCGCCACTGTGCACTGCTGACCTATAAAAATTCAAATCGAATTTTACCATTTGTCCTTTTAGTGTTCTTTTTCTAACTTAGAATCCAATCTCCTTGGTCATTTCCAATACGTGACAGTTCCTTGATAATTGTTGTCACATCTTTGTCATTTTTGAAGAGTACCGACTAGACATTCTGAATAAGTTTGTCTGACGCCTACTCATATAGATTGAGGTTAGATATTTTTAGTAATAAACCACACTAGTAATGCTGTGCCCTTCTCCATGCAAATTTATACCAATTTATGGAACCATATATGGAAAAATCAATGCAAGATTAAATTGGGGCAAAAAATGAAAAGCCTTGAATGGTATATCAAATAATTTATACTATAATAGGAAAATAATAGAAAAATATATTTTATATTTCAAAATGATACTTTAAGTGTACAATCATTAGCCATGGAATATAATCAAAAAGAAACTTGATGTCGAAAGCCTCAAAAGAATCCTAGGTAACAGTCTTGCACTGAGCCAGGTGAGGACAATTGCCAGGTGTTTTGATCACAGTAGGTCTTTGTACCTGAAACCTTGAGTGTATCAAAATTGGTTCTGTTCCCTCCCCCTGCAAAAAACCCAAGTTTTTTTTTTCATTTTTTCTCATTTATTTATTTGGATTGATTGCACATGCGCGCGCGCGCACACACACACACACATATTTTACACCATTTATTCCCCAAGGTTCTCCCACCACCTGGTCACGTGTGAGCCATCATCTTAGTCTCTTGTGCCTATGCCTCCCCTGATTTTACCCCCACACCTTGCTCTGTGCTTCAGTTCTACTAGCTGTTACTTTTAAGTTTTACTTGTCCTTTTGTTTGTTTGATTGTTTGTTTTCCCTGTAGCCACATATAAGTGAGACCATCTGGTATTCTCTTTTTTTCTTTCTGGTTTATTTCCACTAGCATGAGTCCTTCTAGGTCCAAAAAAGAATTTTTCTTTAACGAAGAACCTAGTGGTGACCCAGGAGGTAAAACTCAAAGAAACCTTCCCCACTCACCCCTGGTAACTGAGTCCCCTTAGAATTGTTAATTTTCAGTGTTGTCCACACTGAACCTCCAGTAATTTGCCGATTCCAGTTCAGTTTTCCGGATGTACTGACTGGCCGTAAGTTCTGAGTCTCTACTTACCTGTCATTTTCTCCAGTTTGGGGAGAGCATTTGCCCCGTGACTTTACTTCATGTATGGATCCAAAAAGCTTTGCTGGTTTTGCAGTTCAGCTTTTTTATTTGTTAGGATGGAGTGGCAATTCTAAGCTTTTTAAGTGCCAGATCAGAAACTAGAAGTCTGTCAGTTTTAGTTTGAATTAACTGCCTTCCAAACACACAACCACAGCAGTTGGCTTCTTTCTGAAACCCAAAGCACCAATAAACATGACAGGCTATCATTTATACTTGAGCTTACTTATATAGTTAATACAAATAAAGACAGTTATTACTTGTGTTGTGGTGCTTCCTTTTATGTGTGTGTGGGGGTGGGTGGGGGGGTGGAAGTGGGAGTCAGTACTCCTGTACTTAGAACCTCCACATTTCTGACCTCCCACTTCATGTTCTTTCTATGAATCATTTCATAGAATCATTAAATTAATGAATATGCAATTTGAAAGTCATCATTTAGTATTATTTCCTTGAAGCATCCCTTCTGCCTCTATTCACCCTAACATTTTCCCAGGATTTCATTTCCCACTTAGGAATTCAGTTCATAGGTTACTTCCTCAGGAAGCCTTTCCTAACTACTGTCTTTTCCCTAAAAACATTTATCTCGGATTGAAATTACACATGTGTATGATTACTTGATAAATGTCTTAGACTCGACAGCTTACTAGAAGAGGCAAGCACAGGATTCTGTTTTGTTCACTATGGGAGCCTTAAAGCCCAGAGGCACCTAGTAAATGTTTGTGAATGAATGAATGAACAAATTTCCTGCAGCCACACACATTTGCCCTTAAATAGCTGCTTTCATCTCTTTTTCACCTGCTTCCCACTCAAACCAAACTACTGAGCTGTTACTCTTGTGCAGAATGAGAATAGAAACAAGTAGATATGATGATGTCCCTTAAAATAAATTTTGATACCCTCTACCAGGATCACAGGAGGCTCCACTTCAAGGATATACTCATTCTTGACAAGGAGAACCTTTGGCCCTAGCTCTGAATTTGCTAGGCATTTAAATACCAATTGCTGTTCAAACTGTTAACCCTCAAGAAGCAGAACCAGAAGCCAGAGTAAAAGAAGCAGTGCCAAAGTAGGAGTCTGGGGTCCAGTTCTCACATCTTCACTCATCACTATCAGCTCATCAGATCAATTCCCTTCTCCCAGAGTTATTGTTGAGGCAATTTATAAACTATGAAGAGCTATACAAGTGAATTGTATTTCTCAACACCATTCACCAAATAGAAGTGGGAGGGATGGGAAATAAGTTTTAATATTGAGGTCCAAGCTTTATGTGCAAAATCTAAGCATATGTCTTAATGTAATTACTCTAGTAATTTTATACATAGAACTTCCTATCAGGCAAGGACCTGAGAGATTTGCAAAATAATTAACAGCAGCAAAATCCTCTTCAGTGCTTTGAGAACATTGCTCATGTGATGTTCTTCTTTCTATATGACTATCATTTTATATGTTTTTACTAACATTTTCCTGTCATGGCATTATTATATGCTGGTTTCCAAAGGAAAACAAAAAAAGGACCAGAAATTCATGAAAATATGAACATACAAGAGAAAGCCTGGGGTCTGACCAGTCCTCAGACTGAATTATAAAGAAGATGAAGTTCATTTAGGGATGCTTAGCCTCTCTTCTCCCTGGCATCCTTTCCTTTCTGTTCTCCAAAGCTTTCCATACCAGATGTAGAAACCTACACCAATCCTTTTCCTAAATGTAGTGGAAAAGGGCCTAATAGCCTTATTCTCTTCAGCATAATGTAATACTGGGGAACTAAGAACTGATTCAGTGGTGCTAACCTGCATTTTTAATAGGACATATGGAAAGTTGACTGATAAACTGCAAGTGTCTTGAGGGAAGGAAATGTGTCTGCTTGCTCAGTGATGAAATTCTGGCAATCAGCCAGGATTTGCTCATGATATTCAGTAATGAGTTGTTGAGTGAGGATGCTCAGGATAGAGAACCACTGGAATAAGTGTTCCTCTTCCCTCCCCAACCTCCCTTGCAACTCTATAAATTTGTCTTAGTACCTCCATTCACTATAACTTCCATAACAAATTGCCACACACTGGGTGACCCAAACAACAGAAATTTATTTCCTCCTGGTTCAGTAGTTTACAAGGCCAAGACCATGGTATTGGCAAGGTGCCTCTCACCTTCAGCTTGTTGATGGCTGATTTCTCCATGTATTATCATTATCTCTTTCTGTGTCTATGTCCAAATTGTCTCCTCTTCCACCCTCAAGATCTCTAACCTAATTACCTTTATAAATGGCTTATCTCCAAATAGAGTCACATTCTGAGGCTCCAGGGATTCAGACTTCAACTTATGAACTTCAGGGTGAACATACCTCTCCATCTATAACACATAGTTAGCAAACTTACAAGGTCCCATAAGGTTTCAACCACAGGATTATTTTCTAAAGACTGGATGTGGGGAAGTGGCTTGAGAGATACTAGACTCTTCTGGAAATCATGAAATCATTCCCAATAGGTAGCTGCTTATAAATGAGACTAATTCTAAAGAAACAGTATCTTCTCCAGTACTTCTAGCAACTTCCTGGATAGCACACATATCATGTGGCCTCAACAATAATGGAGAAATGCTTTTGATACAATGGCATAGAGTACAACTAATGGTGCATCAAGCAACAGGAGAGGGAGAGGGGTGATTTTAGCTAGTAATATATAAAGAACTATTTTCATAAGGTAGATTTGCTGTTTGATACTTCACTCTTATTTTTTGTGTGTGGGATTTTTTTTTTTTAAGAAAAATAAACCCTCAGTAAATTAGAATGTTGCAACCTAATACCACGTTCCAACTCATAAATGTTTTTCTTCAGAGTTCATTTGGAAGCATTTCAGACAGATTGTTAGGATTATTACTTTCTGGGATAAAATCATACATTTTTTTTCAAACATTTCTTCCTCAACTCATAACCTTCCTCTCAGTAATATTTTGCATGTTGCAATAAAAAAACAAGGAAGAAAAACTGCCTCTGTCTATTTTTAGATTAACACATTTGCCAAACTCAAGGAGACTTATCTGAATGCCTGCTTCCCACAGACATGAGCAACTGTCCCAGTGCCAAACATTTAAGCCAATTTCGTAACTGACTTACAAGTCAACATTGCCATATTTACACCGTCTTTAACCCCATCACTTTACACATTATCTCAAATCCTGTCAATTCTTTTAATACTATCTTTGTATGAAGGGAGCAGGCCTTCAATAAATTCAAGCAAACAACTTCGCATGACCATCCTCATTCATCTTTAAAAACATGCATGCCTGGAAAGGGACTTAGCAAAGATAGAACCTGGAGCGATGAGAAGGGCCTGGAGGGGATGCTATGAGCTGTGAGCATGGCAATGCCAAGACAGGAGTCATGTCTGAAGATGATGAGCTCAGGAACTGAGTCATGGGGTTAGTGGGCCTGATGTCCAGGTGTGGTTCAGCCAGGAAGGATGCTGGAAACTAGCTGTTTCACAAAAAAGGCAAGAGAAGGTCTAAATCCTCCAGCACAAAGCTGACTCAAGAATCAAAGGAGAGTTCTGGATTATAAATCATCAGAAAAAGCACAGTTGTGTGACCCCAACCAATTTGGCCAAGCTGTTGGATATCTCATCTGGAGAACCTTTAAGACTTCACCACAGATTTGGCAATGAATAATGACTTGTCCAGAGTCATTAGGAAGCCAGTGCAAAAATGACCTGGAATTTACGATCCCTAATATATTACCTTCCATTCAACCATTTTCCACTTGAAATAAACCATTTATTATTTTTTTGAAATATATAACTAGGACTTTTTTATGTTAATTTTTTTTGAATTTAAATAACATTGGTTGACAACACTGTATATGATTGAGATATATGGATTCACATTTCTTCAAATGTATGTTACCACACCAACCACCAAGACACCCAGAGTCCATCATTGTTCCGTTGGTTCCCTCCCCATTTGGTGATCCATCTTCTCTTTCTTCCTTTGGTAGCCTCCATTTTACCTCACATCACTTCTGTTTCCTTTCTCTATATTCTACATATGAGTAACACCATCTGGTATTTGTCTTTCTTTTTCTAGTTCATTTTATTTAGCATAATTCCCCTCAGTTCTATTCATGTTATCTCATATGACAAGAGTTCATTTTTATATAGGTGAGTAATATTCTATTGTGCATATGTACCATATCTTCCTAATTCATTCATCTGTTTGGGGGCAGTTAAGTTGTTTATAACTTGGTTTTTGTAAATAGCACTACAATACATAGGAGTGCACATTTGAATTAATGTTTTTCCATTCTTTGTTAGATTCCTAGGATGGGATTGCTGGGTAGATTTATTTATAATGGTTTGAGAAGCTTCCATGTTGTTTTACATAATAGTTGGACCAGTCTACATTCCCACCGACAGTGTAGAAGCACTCCTTTTTTCCACAAACCCACTAAAACTTGTTGTTTCTAGGCTTTTTTATATGGGTCAGTTGTACAGGTGTGCAGTGGTATCTGATTGTTGTTTTAATTTTCATTTATCTAATCATAAGTAGTGATAAACAATTTTTTCACATGCCTCTTAGCTATCTAGATGTCTTCTTTGAGAAATGTCCCTTGAGCTCTTCTGCCCATCTCTTGATTGGGTATTCTATTTTGTTGTTAAGTTGTATGAGTTATCTGTAGCCCTTGTAGATTAGTCCCTTGTCAGATATATGATGTGCAGATATTTTCTCCCATTCACTAGGATGTCTTTTTATTTTTTCTTTTAAATTATTTGTTGTTTAAGGTTTTTTGACATACCCTGTCATTCCTTTACTTAAACAGCTGTATCAGCCTCATTTCTTTTTTCATTGAAATCATATTTATTGATTACTGTGCTTTTAATATCTTTATCCTTTATGCAGAAATTTTGATATTTTTACAGATATATTTTATTGGTCTATTGTAAGTTGGTATTTTAATGGCATACTATGCTCATTTTCTTCTTCCTATAAATTATGTCCATTGAAGTTAAATAGGTTTTGAGCTTCATATCTGCTCTGGGTGCTATATGTGTGCTATGTAGGCTACCACTGAAGGAAAGAACCCTATACAATGTAAAACGGTGGGACTTCAATTGAAACAAAAAATTTGATTGCAAAACTGAGGTGGCCAGAGAGGAAGGGTGATGGGATATTTTTTTGTTTTAATAAAAATGACTTTCATTGTGCAGGAATTTTATAGTTTGATATAGTCCCATTTGTTTTTTGTGGCTTTTGTTCTTGTTGTTTGTTTATTTGTTTGCTTTTACTTTTGTTTCTCATACTGTTGGAATTCAATTCCCAAAGATATCCATAAAGTCAATGTAATGAACGGTATTGCCTGTTTTTTTTTTTGTGTTTTTGTGTTTTATGGTTTCAGTTCTTATGTCTAAGTCTCTAGTCTATTTTGAATTAATCTTTGTTTATAGTGTGAGACAGCAGTCTAGTTTCATTCTTTTAAATGTGGTTATCCAGTTTTCCCAACACATTTTTATAAAGATATTTTCTTTCTCTAGTGTATACACTTGACTGTGTTGTAGATTAACTGCCCATATAAATGTAGATTTATTTCTAGGCTCTAAATTCTATTTCAGTGGACTGTGTAGTTTTTTGTTTCATTACCATAAGTTTTGACTACTGTATCTCTGTCATATAGCTTGCAGTCTGGCAATGTGATACCACCATTCTTTTTCTTTATTGTCAGGATTGATTTGGTCTTTTGTGGTTCCATATAAATTTCAACATTATTAACTCCATTTCTTTGAACAGTGCCATTCAAACTTGGATAGAGATGGCATTGAATATGTATATTGCCTTGGGTAAGATGGCATTTAATAATGTTAGTTCTTCCAATCGATGAACAAGGAATTTATTCCTATTTCTTTATATTTTCTCCTATTTATTTTAATTACATTTTGTAGTTTCCATTGGACAGGTCCATCACCTATTTGTTAACTCTATTCCTAGGTATTTAATGCTTTTTAATACAGTAGTAAATGGGATTATTTTCTTGATTTCATTCTCTTCTGGTTTGTTAATTACATAGAGAATGAAATTGATTTTCGTAACCCTCCACTCTATTGTATTGATTTATTGTTTCCAATAACTTTTTAGTGAAGTCTCTAGGGTCCCTTACATAAATATATATATATATATTATAATCATGTCATAGATTCCTATACATCTTTCTCTTTCCTAATTGCTTATGCTATCACGCTTCTCAAAGGCACATGGAACATTTTCAAGGATAAACCATATGTTGGGTGACAAAACAAGTGTCAGTAAATTCATGAAGATGTATTCACAATAAGTATCTTCTCTGATCACAATGAAGTCAAACTGAAAATCAATCACAAAAAGAATATTGGAAAAGCTCTAACAGTAAAGACAGGAAAACATCATGCTGAATTACTCGGGTTAATGAAGAGTCAAAGAAGAAATTAAAACTTATCTGAAGATGAAGAAAAATGATGACACAAATTAACAAATTTATAGTACACAGCAAAGGCAGTATTGATAGGAAAGTGTATAGCAATAATGGCCTGTATCAGGAAACAAGGAAAGTTAAAATAAATAATCTAAACTTAAAACTTAAGGAATTAGAAAAAGAGGAATAAACAAAACCAGTTGACAGTAAAGGGAATGAAATAGTCAAACTTGGTGCAGAATAAATGAAATAGGAATAAAAAATGCATTTCAAAGATCAATACGAAAAAAAGTCAATGGCTTGATCCTTGAAAAAAATGCTAAACAAAATAGACAAACCTCTAGCCAGGTTCACAAAGGAAAAAATAAAACTCTAATAATGAAAGAGAAATTACAATATACATGTCAGAAACGCAGTAATTCATGGAATGACTACAGACATCTATATGCCAATAAATGAGTAACCTGGAAGAAATGGGTACATACTCAGATACATACACAACTTTCAAGACTGAATCAGGAAGACAGAAAAAACCTTATCAGCTCAATTATAAGCAAGGACATTGAAACATACATCAAAAATGTCTCTTCCTGCATCTAGTTATACCCAAACTTCAAATCCACATTCAAATTCAAAACAAAGTTGAACTTACAACTCTAAGATTAATCAAGTCAGGCTCCCTAATCCAAGTACACTTTAAATTTGGCTCTGTTTTTCCTCTTTGTTGAAAAATAACAATTTTGAAGAAATAAAATACAAAGCAGAGGTATAATACATCTCCTATGACCTCACATTTTTAAGGTTATTTTCTCTTGCCAACTGCTCCTGCATTCATGCTAATGTCCCCTTTTCGTATTCTAAAAAGTACTCAGTTGTTCCATTAAAAGCCAAAAGGAAAATAAACTATGTTTCTCAGGCTATGTGAGGTGATAACAAAGGACTCCAGCGTTTTGAGAACAGTTTTTGATGAAGGGAAAAGAACCAATTTTAGTTGCTGGATTAAAGTGTTTATGTATAAAGAAAAGCAACAGTTTTTTGTCTTCTGACTTTGCCTTTAACAAGTTTCTACAAGAAAGGAAAGTAAATATTAGATAATGATATAAGATCTCTTATGTGAAAGTGAGGGAGAAAAATTGCAGAGTTAGGAATCTAACTCTTCAGATTATCATTTAAATTCCCAAATATAATGGAATATGCTAGATTTTAAGAAAATATTTTGTTTGTGTATGTATGCTATGTGTATATCCATGTACACAAACATATTTTTGGAACAAATATATAACAGTATATATGTGTATACACACACACACCAATATATGGGACTTCATTGTAATTTTCAAAACAAATTACACATTTTGGGAGGACAAATTGGTTAGAAATATAAAACAGCAAATCAATTCCCTGCTGGAGAGAGCTGATCATTTCAATGTTCTGTGCATAAATGCTTTTGGCCTTTTCCAGCAGGCATGATACCAAGGTAGTGTCTCAAAAGACAAACATACTTTTGTGGTAGATAACTGTTTTCTTGGCCTCTGAATAACTGTGGCCACATTCTCATGAAGAAATTTGTGGTCTCTTTTGCCTGTTGTTTCATTTTTTTCTGAACAGGAAAATTCCCACCTGAAGGCACAGGATTTAAAGTTCCTAAATGAAAAAGCTTCTTGTTCATTATTACAAGAAGGGTGTCTCTCCACGCCCCATTGTTAAAGACAATCTATATGCAGAGCTGTGACTACCAGGAGAGTGGGAGGGAGGGGGTGAGGTGAGCACATAGTGGGGAGGGGCACACTACAGAGATGGACTGTGGGTGCATTGGCAGCGGGCATGATGTAGTAACAGCACCTGAAAGGGGAAATCCTCTATACTCTAAAACCGTAAATAACCATGTAAAACCAATGTTAACGCAATAAAAAAAAGTAAAATTAAAAACATGTATAACAACAGATTTAGTCATGATGTAGCGTCTATATTATTTTCTAGAATCTGGAGCTTGCTGTGTGTGTTTCTCTTCCAACAACCTCAAGTGTTCCTGTAAAAAGTCAGCAAAATAACACTGTAGTTTACATTAGCCTGTCTTAATAAAGGTGGCATTTGCTCCATCTGTCTCACCTTTAGTCTATTATCTCATTACCACTTATCTCCCTTTTTCACAGGTATTGGTAAAAATCCCTGCTCTGGTCCTAGCACCATATCTATTACTGTGGATACAAAGATGATTTCTTTCTTGATTTATTTCAATTCATACCATTTGATAAAGTATTTGTGATATGCAAACATGAGGATAGACTTCTGTCCTGGAAGAGCTTACATTCTTGTCTTTGCCACTTCCAGGGAATCAATTCTTAAAATTCACTCCTTATTTATAAACTGTTCTAGTCTTGGTATGCAAATGCTTCGATTTATTTGGAGCTATGAACTAAAGCACTTACTTCTTTATCAGTGTTCAGAGCAGAATTCTCCTAGCTGCTGTCATGTCAACAGATATGGATCTGGCCTTTGGCCACCTGTGTTGCACTTGTCTAAATATTGGAGTCCATGGTTGCACAGGAAGAAGAGAGTGCATATTTCTTCAAATCAGTAGTTCTTTTTTTCCTGACCTAGCAAAAATGCACTGATATCCTGGAAGAGATGAAGGTAACAGAAAAAATGAATAGGAAACTAGTTGAAAGTCATATAAATTTTTGTTCTAATTTGAAAAATAGGAAACTTCAAAATTTTGGCTTCTCACTTCAAAGATGTGAACCCAATCTTTCATTTCACAAAGCACAGTAGACTGAGTGTAACTTTTCCTTATCTTATTCTTTAATATCACAAAGGCACAGTTTTTGGTGCCCTTAGTTTGACTTGTTTGAACACTACCATACTCATCTTTTCAAATATGGAGGTTTGGTGTTCCATAATCCTGAGTCAATGATCTGAATCTGATCCCAGAAAACATGAAGCACTTCGACTGTGGTTGTAACCTGAAGACATTTGATTCTATTTTCTAAAACAAACACTTTACTAAGAATTATTGTTCTTAAGTTGGGTTCTTCCAGAGCAGAATTTTAAGGCAAGGATTAGAAAACAATCCATTTATTTGAAAAAATGTTCCCAAGAAAGCATCATTAAGGCAGAGAGACATAGAGAGGAGGCAATAGAAGGTTAGAAAATTGAAGAGGCTGGCAGTGTGAGTAAATAGGACTTTAGCCAGGTGGGGAAGAGAAGTATGCCTTGGAAGGATCTCAATTGAAGGGCAAAAGGAAGCTATGCAAGCTATCATTCCTAGTTATGGTCCAGTTCCCTTATCCATCACTGGCTGAGGGTTGTGGCCAGGCCACTTCTATTCTGCCCTGACCCAGCCAAGAGAAACCTCCAGAGAAGCTTCATATTTGCTTGCAGTCTGCACTTTCCTATGTACTAGAAAGGTGACTGCCAAGGGAATGAGGCTACAAATCATTTTCCTGTGCAAATGTCATTAAACTTATTTAATTCCTTGATCAGTTTTCCATATGGTGTAGTCTAATAAGTCCCCCAACTCCTCCATTTTCACTTCCGTTGTACTAGAATTAACCAACTTAGTTTCAACTGTTTATAAGCTTTCTTTGGTGACCATGATTTTCACCAAGTCCAGTTTTTTACATCTAGATCTTAATTTTACTTCTGCAGATTTAGTCACTGTTGTTTATATTTTCGTTTGTGTCCACCAAGAGTCATCATTATATATTAGATTATAAAAACAGATAGTCTGTTTACTCAATCTGCAAAATTGTACTAATAAAGTGTCCTCCTACCCCTTGTTAGAAATAAATTAAGGTTCATTTTAAGATGAACCTTAGAAGCTGTAGAAGAATCTCTGGTTTAGAGGAAGTATGCAACATTGCTATTTATTATTATCATTGTTATTTAAGAGCACTATGAAATCAATTATTCACATACAAGTGATCACTTTGCCAAATGTATACTCGCCTTTCACACGGCTTATGAAAAACAAGTCAATGGTTGAGTGAAAATTACAGTCAAAATGTCCCACTTCATGGGTAATACTGCTAGGCAACAGGGGAATAAGAAGTCTGAGGAGAGGAGCCTGGTCCACAGCAGACTCTATGCACATGTGTTTGCCCTTTGCTTCCTGTGAGATGTGCACACTGAGTCTGGGAGCAGGAGAAAGGGTATCATGATGAATTTCCTAAGCATTCCTAGATGACTTTCCTAGGTTCAGAAGGATTTGAAATCTACTAGTTTAGGTGTCGTTTGAATTAGTTATTGTAAAGTCTCAATAGCCTTTCCAAAATGTCTTAAAGGCATGATTTGTATTTTTATGATTCGTTCTCTACTATCAACTTGTCAAGATGCTTCATGTGCTGTTTATTATCATGAAATTAGATTTTATAAAATTTATGCATGTATTATATTTTCTTGTCTTTTTAGATTTAATTGTTGGTGCATTTGGAACAGGAAAAGTAGCTGTTTACAGGTATGTGGTTGGTGTGTGTGTGTGTGTGTGTGTGTGTGTGTGTTTGAGATATAACTGACAAAAAGCATTATTCAGTTTCAGGTGAATAGCATGATTCAATATTTGTATATTTTGTGAAATGAACACCAGTCCATGTCTAGGTAGCATCATTAGCACACATTGGTACAAATATTTTTTTTTCTTTGGATAAAAAATTTTAGGATCAGTTCTCTAAGCAACTTTCAAATATACAATGCAGTCTTGTTAAGCAGTCACCATGCTGTTCATCCTATTCTCAGGACTTATTTATTTTATACCTAGAAGTTGGTATTCTTTTCGCCCACTTCATCCATTTCACCTACTTCCTTCATCCCCATGCCTCTGGCAACTGCCAGTCTGTTCTCTGTATCTGTGAGTTCAGTTATGGGGGAGAAGGGAATTGAACTTGCATTCCAAGTCCACATAAGTGACATCATGAAGTACTGGACAAAAGCTCAAGATCAGACCAGGTGAGTGGGGACTGTTGTGCTAACCTAGCCCAATGCCCAGAGTGAACCTCAAATTAGGTTTCCTCATATAGGTGAGATTTTCCTTGTCATCCATCCAAAGTCATGGTTGAAGGATTTATACCAGTTGAGGTTATAGGAAATTAGGAGTTCAAAACTCTCAAAGTCTCTGAAAAAAGGGTTGTGTTTGTGGTGGCCACAATGATGTCCCTCTCAGAGCTGACAGAGTGAGTCAGATTCATGCCCTGCACCTAATCTCTGAGTCCACCAGCACTTATTTCCCACAAACTGAGAAGATACTGAACACAGCAGAGAGACCAGGACTCCTCAGTAGCGCTACCGGGCCATCCTTCCCTCATCCCTTCACAGGGGTCACACCTGCATTCCAGTCTCCTCCCTCCCTCCTTCCCTCCCTCCCTTATTTCCTCATAGGTCTGTGCCTTAACAAAAGCCTTACATATCTAATCGTTTCTTATTGTCTGTTCTGTGAAGTTAGTACAAAATTAAAAACAAAATTCTGTATAAAAACCCAGAAAATCGTGTAAAAAGTTTAGGAGTATTCTCAGTGAGCCTCACTGTGGTAATCATGAAACTGTTTAAAGTAATGCCATAAACAACCTACATCCCCAAGGCACAATCCTCTCTCCTTCAGAGGAAAACTTAGCCAACCATTTCATGTTGTCTTCTGGACACCTGGCTCTTGGCTATCACATCTTAGAACCAAGTTTTAAAAAAATTGCCCCAGTTCCTTTCCCTGGGATTTATTTTCTTGTCTGGTTATTCTCTTTTTTTTTTTTTTCTGGTTATTCTCATCTGGGTGGTTAGAATTGCGTTTACTCTAGGTTAGTCTCGCTCTCCAAACTTGGCCACGTACTTAATCACCTGGAGGTTTTGTTTAACCTTGCAAAGCCTGGCCCTCACCCCCAGATGTTCCTATTCCATTTATCTGTGGGGCCCAGGTGTGGTGTCTTTTTTAAAGTTCCATAGATGCTTACATTGTATAGTGAGGCTTGAGTATCACTGCTCAATATGAAGGACACAATATGTGTACCCTCATGTGTTTTGTTAAATCCACAAAGCCTGGCCAAAACATGTCAGTCACCAATAAAGGTTAAAAAATTCGCAAAACTCAAGCACCGAAAAACAGGCATGACTGTAGGTGATGTCTTTCCTCACCTATGAGTAGAGATAGACTAGCAGATCTCAAAACAGCATTTCACATCAAAATCACCAGAATACCCTGAGCCCCTCCATAAGCAAAGTGGCTTTGCGAATGTGGCCTCACTTGACAGGCCCACAGCATCCTTTATTTGTACTCACCAGCTACCATATGTTCTTGGAGGTAATAAGTTGAGTCTGGTGCCCACCTGTTTACACAGTGAGGCAAATTCCTTTTTTTTTTTTTTTTTTTTAAAAAAACTAGGTCTTGCAATTTTTGCCTGTGAAACCACAGGCTCACATTGCCCGGGATACCACAGACTCAAGCAATCCCCATCCTCAGCTTCCCAGGTAGCTGGGATTACAGGCATGCTCCACCACACCCAGCTATTTTTGAGGGGAGACTAAGTCTCGCTGAGTTGCTCTGAGCAGGACTCGAACCGCGATCCCTAGCCCCAGCTGCGTCATAGGCTGAAACTTACAGGCACGCACCACCTTGCCCGGCTTTCCACAGTGAGGCAAATTCTTGAGACAAAAACTGGGAATGTTGGCAGTAACTTCTGGAAGTGGACAGGCTCCTGCCTGTCACATGGCTCATTAACACCCCTTGTTTTCTTCCTGCAGAGCAAGACCTGTTGTGACCGTGGATGCCCAGCTTCTGCTGCACCCGGTGATTATCAATCTGGAAAATAAAACTTGCCAGATTCCAGGGTCAGTGACACCTGTGGCCTGGTGAGTACCTGCTTCTCATATAGCTAATGACGGTTCAAATCACCTGGGGATTTTGTGCGCCATAGGTTTCTGGAACTATGGTTTTGTGTGGGGCCTGAAACTGCTTTTCCAAAGTTTCCAAAAAGATGTTGATGCTGTGTGTCTTTGCATCCAAAAAAAAGTAGCTAGTGATTTGCTTTAAAAGAGAAAAATCAAACAATCAAAAATCAAAAACAATAAAACCAAGGGTCTATGATGTGAGGTTCATATTTTTCTGTCGACTTTTCGCATAAAGGTTACTTCAACGTACAGCTTCCAGGTGAGATAAGAAACATTAAGCCAGCATGGTGGCACCCATCTGTAATCCCAGTTACCAGGAGGGCTGAGGCTCCGGATCACTTGAGTCTGTGGGTTTCGAGACAACCCTAGGCAACATAGTGAGACCTAGTCTCTTAAAAATGAAAAAATAAAAATAAAAAAAAAACCATTAAAACACTTGGAGAAATTCCCAGGGAAACATCTTGGAGCTCTCTTTTGGCTATTAAAATAAACATTAACCAAAGTGAGAAATATAATACAAGTACCCCTACTCTTAGATTTGCATATGCTTGTGAATGTCATTTTCAAATATAAAATGCATGTATTTATGTGTATACATTTATAATGTTCTCTGTCTTTTTAAATTGTTTTACAAAGATTTTTATAGCCACATCTAATATTACATGAAATAAAATTTTTAGGACATAATACTGCATTTATACTTTCATCACAATTATGTCAAACACAACCTACAGAACAACAGTGTAAAAAATTCTAAAATGTTTAGAGTGCATCTTTATGGTTATAATCATAGGTAATTTTTCTCTATTTACATATTTCCATTTTCCAAATTTCCATATTAGATATATTTTATACTGGAAAGAATAAACTATATACACTTTTTCTATTTTTTTAAGGTAAGCTCTTTATTTTTCATACATAATTTCCACAACCCTTCCATAATTGAAATGTCATATTTTGGGATTGTTTTAAAAGCAATTTTTCTCTTTTTTAATTGTCAAGATTGGGTTAAATTACTTGGTTTTCTATGCTGAAAACAGATGTCAGTTTTATAACTTTGCATATGCAATTAGATAGAGGTAAATACAAAAACAAAGGTTTCTGTGCCCTAAACTATATTTTTGTGGCCATAATCTCATTATCAGAAAGTGATAGAATCATAGTTCATTTGCCGAGACCAGACCAGAGGAGAACATGGCTTTCACAGCTCCCGAAAGTGTTTCTGTCCCACCTTGTCATCATCCAAAAGGACTGCAAACTGGAACCCGATTCAAATATAGCTCGAGAAATTGTCACTTTTTTTTTCTCAATATGTAGAACCTCAAGTACATCTATCTGTCCAATTGGATATTGCCAGCTACATATATTTTCTGAAAAACCAGCAAATACTTAGAGGGTTTGAAAATCCACCTCATTTTCTTGAAGATGGGGTCTAACTCAGTATGTTTTGTTCCCAAGAACATCAGAATGCAGATCCAACCAGTGTTGACCCAAAGACATTATTTCCAGCTAGTTTCAGTGTGTTTCTGATAGCCTCTTGACAGGAGTTTATACCAGAATCAAAGCGCAGGGTGGAGTCTGGGGGGCAAGGAGAACCCTGAGGAATCATTTGAAAAACATCCTTTGCTGGGAGCTCGCAATTTGGGGAGACTTCCTTTACCAGCTTTTGAAAGTAGCTGGGAAATGCCTTGAGCACATTTTAAAATGATTTAAAGCCATAAAATATTATAATGAAAACCTGACCTGAGAAAATATGTGAAAGAGCCAGCATCTATTCTTAACCATGGCATGATTAGCCAGACATGAAATGGACTATGAGAACTAGTTGGGCCAAGTATTAAAGTTTTGGGGTTTCCCCAATAGCCCTGAGTTGGCACATTTGTAACCCAACGGGTTTGTGGATTGGGATTGGGTGCTTTCTGTGTAGAAGTTGTGCTCTTCTATAAAAAACATTCATTGCCTGTATTCTTTCTTTCTAAGACATCTAAGGATTTCAATTTAAGTGTTTTTGACAGATTATGAGATCTGTTTTGTTTTCTGGAAAGAATATTACTTTTTAACATTATAATATATGGAGTTATAAATATTTACCCTTATATGTAATTATAACATTATAATTATAATACTGTTTTAAGTCATTTGTTACATTAAGTCACATTAATTTAAAATTCAACTTGTTAGTGGACAAGTATATAATTTATACCTTTGTAATGATTTGATTCTTCTGCATTCATTTTCTGAAACATGTATCATTTTCACATGCAAAATATTGAATGTCACAGAATTTAAAATGAAAAATCCAGCAGTTGGTTCATTCTACCAATGTGTTTCTTTGATACTTTTAAAAGTTATTCTAGGAATTTAAGCTCAGTTTTTCCAAAATGATTGAAAAGCATTTGCTGATTTTCTTTGGTGTAATTTTTGTCTGTATTTGATATAACCTCATATTGTACATCTGAAAATTATTAAGTAAACTCTGAGAAATAGTTCTTCACTTCCATCAATGTGAATGTCTGTGTCTTTCAAACAGCTGTGTAGTTTTATAAAGATTCTGCTACTAACTTTTATAAATTAAAAAAAATCAGCTCAAAAATATTAATATAATTGATACTTGCCATTTAGAAAAACAAAGCTAGTAAAAACTTTTCATTTTAGAAATATAAAAGTCCATAGCTTTCCAATTTTCAAATCTGAAGAAGACTTTTCAGATATGCCTAACTTTATGTAAAATCAAATTCTTCTATCATTGAATTGATTAGATTGAAAAATTAATTGCTTTGCAGTTTTAGATTTTGATTCTCATTTGTCATGTTTTTTCTCCCTTATTCATGGATAATACATATCATACGTACATGATATCACAGAAACCTTATTTCAATCACAATTGAACTGTTTTTGGACTAGTGTTAGAAGATTTGTAATATGCTATCCTGCCTTCTGACATAACAGAATCACTATAAACAGTTTCATTTAGCATTTATGAAATGTGGGATCTGGGCTGATTTAATGTTTTTTGGTTCAATCAGACCTTTTCCTTTTGACTGTTTAAGTTTGACAGTTTAACTAGTTTACAATTCTAGTTTGACATTTTACTACTAATTTAATAATAGTTCACAGGTTTCCCTGACAACTCAAGTGTACTGTATAATTAGGTATAGACCTATGAGTGAAACTAATACTCTGGTACATAAAACATAATGTAGATGTGTGTGTTTTTACATATAACATGTATAACATAACATAATGCAATATATGTTTTTCTAAATTCAGAATGAATATTTATTACTACAAAATATTGAGGTTTTCTTTTAAGGTCAGAATAGGTTGCTTGGAAACTTATAACTTGGCAATCTAGGATGTATAAACTGGCAGATTTAAATGGGAGTACTATTATTAATAATTCAGCAAGTTGTAGCAGTTATATTAAATTTGTAAGGAAAAGGTTAATCATCCACTTAATAATATTAAAGTTATAGAAAGGGGAGTGAAAAAGGAAATACAGAATAATACTGACATATAATCATAAATCAGGAGTTACTTTTCAACTGATTATATCATTTTTAACCAAATATCTCCTTACAAAGAGAAAATAATGTTCACATTTACAGCTTTTATCTAGTTATCTAGAGCAAAAATATTGCTCTTGAATTGTCTGTGTTTAACAAGATAGTGTATCTAAAATTGTTAATTTATATTGGTTGATAATGTCATTAAAATAGCAATTTATTTGATTTTTAAAAGTCAATGAATTTTGTCTACTAGTTTAACATGTAACCAAATACTTCAAAAAAGAAGTTGGAAACAGGAAAAATTCCAATTTTGAAAGCCAGGTTGTGCTGCTAAATTAAAGATGTAATTATCTATTTGTCTTTCTTGAACATTTCTAATTGAAGTAGAAGTGGGTTGAAATTTGTGATTTCTCTGAGGAAGTGGTACAAATGCTTGTAATAGCAGAGACATCCCAGGAAACTTTTGGCTTAATGGCATGTGGCAAATTATTTACCCTGAAGGGAGACATTTACTGAGGTCACGGTAGATAGATGAATCCCAGATGTGACACATTTTCATTATATTTGACACAGGAAGCTGACACATAATTAAAGTATGATTAGGGATTATTTACTCCTTTTGGATTCTGTAGAAATATTCAAGTTATACTATAGCGTTTTACTCACAAATATGCTAGGACTGTCTTAAATCATACTTAACTAGTTTCTTGTATTTTCACTTTCTGAGAAATGTGAAAAAGTCCCTTCTCAAATACAGGCTGTTAGGGACATTTTTCAGAAGGGAAGCAAGTGCCTTCAACAGTCAAAAAGACAACTGGCTTTTTCTCATTCCCTCAGTGACCTCAGTTCTACATATGGTCACTTACAATTGCTAGCAGACACTTTCCTGGATTGAGTTTACTGCTTGTTCAAGGGAACACTATGAAGTGTCTCTCCTACCCATCTACCTCTTAGTGTCTTTATGGACCATGTTATTGTGTCTACTTATCTGGAGAGAGTTATGGCAAACCCCTCATATTCGTCCAGGTCCTCCTCCCCCACCGCCTGCAAATTACCCCCACATTTTGCTCTTTCAGACAGAGTGGGCATATAGGTTAATCACATCTTGGTACTCCATGCCTCTTAGGATTTAATCCAAATACTTTACAGTGATCTTCAGGACTCTGTTCCTCACCAATCTACCCAGTCAGTGTGGCCTCCTACAGCTCTGTACTGCAATGCCCTGCTCTGGACTCCAATCACACCAAGTTTCTTCAGGTTTCTCAAAGGAAGAGCATATTACCCACCTCCAGGCTTTTTCAGTAGCTGCTCTCCCAGCCTAATTCTGCACTTTTTTTTCCCCATGGAAGATAGTCATATGTATTTATTGAATAAAGATAGCACATCGTTAAGTCCATTGATTAAATGAGTTAACCTCCAGCTATATTGTAAAGTTTTACCTACCTTTGTGATAATGTTACAAGTCTTAATTGCATTAGTATTGTGGCCAACTGGTGGGATGGATAGATAGGTAGGTAGAGAGATAGAGAGAGAGAGAGAGAGAGAGAGAGAGATAGAGAGAGAGAGAGAGAGAGAGAGATAGATAGATAGATAGATAGATAGATAGATAGATAGATAGATAGATAGATAGATAGATAGAATATTTGTATGTACATGGAATAAGAGGAATATAGAGAAAAATGTTGTATTTGTGCTTTTTTTACTTCAGGTTATTTAATTTTATTTTTTAATTTTTTAAATAATCATATTTTAAAAATTGATTATATATATATTTCACATCATTATCTCATGGTTCTCCCACCACCGTATCACCCATGAACCATCTTAATCTCTTGTACCCACCCATCTCCATTTTTTTCCCTTTTCCCCCTCTCTTGCTCTATGCTTCATTTCTGTTGACAGTTTTAAATTATTCTGTCCATTTGTTTGTTTGTTTTCCCTATATCCCTCATATAAGTGGGACCATCAGTAGCTCTCTTTTTCTTCTTGGCTTATTACTGCTAACATGATTCCCTCTAGCTCCATCCATGTTGCTGCGAGATATGTTAGTCTTTTTTGATTGATGAATAATAGTCCATCATTGGGCCGGGCATGGTGGCGTAAGCCTGATATACCACAGCTTTTAGACAAATACTATTTGTCTATTTTTGGACACTTAGGTTGTGTCCATAGCCTGGCTATTGTATATACCACTGCAATAAATATCCAGGTACTATCATCCTTTGGATTAGAGTTTTTGTAACCTGTGGGTAGATTCCTAGCAGTGGGATTGCTGGATCGAATGGGAGTTCCAGAAATGATGTATTTACTTGAACTAAAATGAAGTGAAAATTCTACTTCAGATTCAAACTTTATTAATCAATAAACTGTTGGCTATTGTTTTCCATAGCTTTTCTTTAAAAGTATGTGCATCAGTAGCAGGCCAGAGCATTTCAAACACAGTTGGTGAGTGCATTTTCCTTTTTACAGTAAGAATTGCAAATTCTAAAATCAGCATTTTTCTGCACAGATCATATAAAACTTTTAGAGAATATTAATGCTAAGATTTCAGTTAAATATATGTCTACATAAATATTACTTGAAATGTATTAATATCTGTAAAAACAGATGTAAATATGGGGGGAATGACTATGAAGAATTGTTATGCAACAAAGTTTTTAGCATGGGAGTATTTTAGAAAACTTTCCTCCAGCTCATGTATTGTTTTTGATCCCCACTATGAAAAACAAATATTTCCTGATTAAGCAGGATGAAATTAAAGTGTGTCTCTCCGATAGAGTACTGCCCTCAAGAACACGTTTCCTCTGCTGATTATATTTTTTTTCCTTAGGTCTGATTGCTGAAGTGCAGTTAGATTCCCTGAAACAAAAGGGAGCCATTAAACGTACTCTCTTCCTTGACAATCATCAGTCACATCTAGTCTTCCCACTCCTGATAAAGCGGCAGAAATCCCACCAATGCCGGAACTTTGTCATTTACTTGCGAGTAAGTGTTCCAGAAACTTCCCTGACCTCTACAGTCAAGTCCAAATTGCAATCACTTTTCTTCATGGAACCATCCACATAGATCCAAATCTATCTTCATGTATTGGAGGAAACTTTCTCATAAGACCATACACTTCCCACTTGAGCCTTCCTTCAGACGACCTAATAATGTTCTCTGTTCAGCCCTAAGGCTTTCTTTTCATTTTGACTAAGATCATGATAATAGTACTAAACTCAATTGGTTTTCATTTCTGTCTCCCCCCCCCCAAAAAAAAAAAGAAAGTTATAAACAATTTATTTGAATATTTGTCCTATGCGGGGATGTTTGGCCAGGTTTTATCAAAGTGCATTTCATAGCCACTTTAGGAAAATGTTTAAGTATTCAAAGTCTTTATGAAAACTAATGTATAATTCTATTTTTGAAAGCTAAGTATTTTTCCAATAACTCCCAAATCAGCCATGAAATAAAAAAGACAACATATTTACGCCACTATTCCATCTTTTGTATGTGAGATTATTTACTTTTTCTCATTTCCTCTCCTCCAAGTAGGCACTTAGAGATAGAAAGTCCAGAGGGTCACAACACACTCGAAATGAGAAGCTGGGTGCGCCACCCGAGCTTATTTTAACCCTGACTCCACACAGCTAAAGGACAGTGTACTACCTACATCGTTTAGGGCGCTCCTATGTACTCAGGGCTTGCTGCTGGACTATCCCCTCATCCCAGGGAAGTTCTGATGGAACTTCAAATGTGCTGAAGATTTATTGACATTTATGCAAAAGAGGTTTTCCTTTGAAAAGATAAGAGAAGAAGCTAATCAAGGTGGCTTCTTCCTCTGAGCCCATGAGCACTCATAAATTCTGCCAAACTCATGAAAATTAAAATCCCACTTCATGAAACTTTCAGTGACATTTATTGTATCTATAAGTATGACTTTTACTTTGCAGCTGAACTCAGTTGCAAAGTATGTGTGTTGCTCAAAATTTGTGTGTGTTGAGTACACAAGAGTTGGAGGACCTGGTTTCCCTCTAGAAGGATATAGTTCAGTGAAGGACAGTTCTGAAGGATTTCATCTCTCAACATATATTAATTCGCTTATAGCCTACATCAATCAGTGTGTGTCCAAGGCTGCTTCAGTGACAATTCATCACTCATTTCCACCGACTATTATCAAACATTGCCTGCCTTTCTAAGACTAACATCCTAACTCTATCTCACAGAACCTTTCTAAAGCTTGTGATGATTTTCTCCAGGATGAAACTGAATTCCGAGATAAATTATCTCCAATCAACATTAGCTTGAATTACAGTTTGGATGACTCCACCTTTAAAAAAGGTCTGGAAGTGAAACCAATACTGAACTACTACAGGGACAGTAGTGTGAGTGAGCAGGTAGGCCACTGATGTTCTTTATCGGTGTATTCTCAATCAGGACTTGGGCATTACTCCTGTGACCTTAAAATGGAATCCAGCTCCTTTTGTTTTCATTCCTGCACACAAGCTTGTAACATTTGGGAGTTTCTCCTAACATGTTTCCAAAACACTGCATCATTGTGTTTTCGGAAGCCCTGCCCCTTGTGCAACCAAGATTTAATTTGTTCAAAATGTGGCTGTAATGGAAGCAATAAAGACTATAATCCTCAAAACATTGCCAGAGTAGCATTCTTTACAGAATTTCAGATTGATTTGGAAATAGGCTAACATGTAGACTAGCCTATGTTGGAGGTAACTGCCTAACATTGGGTTTCTAACTAGGTAGTGAAAGGAAAGCCCTGCTTTAATTTGTAAAATCAAAGAAAAAAAAGATGCTATTTAGGTTTTCCAAGCTTATTCCTCATATGTATTTGCACAACACAGGCTCACATACTGGTGGACTGTGGAGAAGACAATATGTGCATTCCTGACCTGAAGCTGTCAGCTAGACCGTAAGTTTAAATAAATAAACTTGTGCATTTTATCTAATGGAATACAGGTGTTTGTTTAAAACTTCCCTGGAGAAAGTATACACTTTCAACTACTATTAAGAAACACGCCGCATGAGATTTCTGAGCTTGACTAGGTCTTGGGTTAGCCTGTGGTTTGGGTCAGTTCTTTGTCACTGGTGTCAAGTGACACGCCCTAAGATTTTGCCCAACCCGTTTCATCTGTCAGCAAAAGTGGAAAAAAGTGTTTTTGTTCAGAGTAAACTCATCTATGGGTTGGTTCAGATCGTGTTTACTTTCCTTAGTCACATGGGCCAAGGATTCAGACAGGCTGGTTCCATTCATACCTTAGCAAAACCAGCTTTTGCTGCATCCCTTGACTCAAAGTTATTCTTAAAATTGTCGAAGCAAAAACAAGTTTGAATCACTGGGGAAAAACATGCAATGGCACCCTATGGAATAAAGCAGAAGGTATCCCAAAATCAAATAAAACTCAGAGTTCTCCAGTTGTTCCCCAGTTCCCCACTGGTCCACCACTGGTAACTGCACTGCCTTATGTGATGGAAAGAAAAGGGACTACAATGTTAAGCATTCTGTGGTGGAAAGAGCTAATTTGTGCTCCTTTCCTTCCCAGCAACTACGTCACTGCCGGTTTTGGGGGTCTTCTTGGTAATCGCTACCAAAATGTTGCAATTTAGCCGGTTTCCAAAGCAATGACTTTAATTAAGAACTAAAAGTAGAAAAGGCACTAAAAAATGTTGGTTCAGTTTGAAGTTTGAGGTGAATTAAATTTCCCTAAAATTCCTAAAAATCCTAACTCTGTTGTACAAGATCTTTTACCTGCCTACTTTCTTCCCTTTTATGTTGTACTTTGTATTACATGTATCTCTCCCTCACTTTCTCAACTATCTTTCTAGCTTTCTCACTGCCCCATCTTCTTCCTTTTGGGTGGTTTCCGTGAACTTCTGCAGTTACCTCCTTCTGGCTTCTGAGTCAATTGTCAAATCTTCAGAAATGCATGTTGGCAGATTGTTAAGTAGTTCGATAGCCTGAAATTGACCACAGTGGCAGGACTTAGACCACTGGACTCAGCAGATGCTGCAGATCAGTGCTTGTTGTTCTCATTTGTTAGCACAGCACTGGATGTCTCCTTGTCTTTCGCATCCAAATATTCTTCCACTGCCCCTTCATGATGCACACTCTACCTTCTGTCCCAGTCTTGCATTTCCACATCTTCCATTTTCTCCTCAAAAACTCCTTAAATAAAACATTCGTGAATCCAGAGTAGCACCCAATAACTCTTTTAAAACTGCATTTTTAGAGATAAGCATCAGGTAATCATTGGAGATGAAAATCACCTTATGCTCATGATCAATGCAAGAAATGAAGGAGAAGGAGCTTATGAAGCTGAAGTCTTTGTGCTAATACCAGAAGAGGCAGATTATGTTGGGATTGAACGCAGCAACAAGGTAATGCCCATGACTTCTTTGAAGTACTAAAGAACCAGATTTATTTTGAAGCCAAATTGATATACAGTCCTCTTAGCTAACAGTTTTTTTCATTGAATAAAAGAGAACAAAATGGCACCTTACTCTGTTCACATAATAACAATGAGCCAGAAAGGGGGATTCTTATCTTTCTTGGCTATAGAGCAAAGATAAATTGGCCAACATTTGAGAGCTGAAGCAAGGAAGAGAATACAACTGACTGAAAGAAGCAGCTTACCAAAGTGATGTATCAGCTAACCTCTCAAGTTAACTCCCACTCTTGCTGACTTTCAAGTCTTTGTTTTTAGTGCCTTAAGTTTCAGGCAGGTCCCAGGAGGTCTGGTTTTTATTATTGCTTATGGAAGAAAGTCTGACCAGTCTCAGCTAAACACTGATAATAGCTTCGGCAGGCAGTGGAAAGGAGACACATTCATTTTCCTTTCTTCTTAGTGCATCTTTTTTGGGACTGTGGAACCCAGAAAAGCCAGGTCTTCATCGTTTGCCCATTCTGCAGTGCCACTGTTTAGTAAAGTGACATGTATATGTCTTTCTCTTATCAGAACAGGTTCAGCTCAGAGTATCCTCAGTTTCAGCTGTTTTTAATCACTTGGTTTAAAAAAATATTATCAATACATTATATAAAAAGAGAGAGGACCTTGGTTTCAGATATATACAGGCTCACAATTAAGGGTGAGACTAAGTTTCACTTTCTTTCATAGTCTTCACTGCCTTCTGAACAAAACTAGGCAGTGTGTATTCCTGAAATACCTGTTGATGTGCTTGTTCATCTGAAATAATCTCAGGAGTGTGTATATTTTATAATTAAATAGTTTAGTGAAAAATAATTATCTAAAGACGTGTCAACAATCTGGTATGATGTTGGTATTTCAAAGGCATTTTTAAATGGAGGAAAGACATAATTCTTTCATCTCATCTTTAGTCTTGATTAAAGTTTTCTGGGTTGGGCATGGTGGCATGCACCTGTAATCCAGTTGCTGGAAGGCAAGAGGCCATGGATTGCTTGAATTCACAGGTTCGAGACTACCCTGGGCAACATAGCGAGACCTGGTCTTGAAAAAGAAGCTGGGCGTGGCGGTGGGTGCCTGTAATCCCGGATACCTGGGAGTATGAGGCTGGGAATCCCTTGAGTCTGCAGGATCAGGACTACCCCAGGCAACATAGCTAGACCTAATCTCAAAAAAAATTTTTTTTTGTTTTCTGTAAATTATCTTCTCAGTAAATAATTAGTCCACATTAGTAATAATAAGTATCTTTGACAGTTGTGAGATCACTAAAAATTTCTGTTAACAAAATGTATAGGAAAATATCACCTATACTGACAGGCAAAATAATACATAAACAAACAAAAGGCTCAAGGTTATTACTTTTTTAAATGTTCTAGGGCTCCACTCATATTTTTATTTCAGTTCCCTTCATGTCACTCCACGCGAACCTTGCTAAACAAAGCATCTACTCTAATGTTCTTTGGACAAAATATCCTGTTTACCATTCATTTTGTTGAACAGAAAGTATGGGTGAGGATTTATCATTTCTATCTTTGGCTGTAAACAAAACACACATCGTTCATGATCTTGAATGAGTCCTTAACTATTTTTCCTCCATCCACTTCCCTTGGGCAGAGATTAGCTCAGTCTTTGAATTTTACATGACTAAGCCACATCTAATTTCTACTTTGTTTTGAAACAGCTTGAGGTTTGTGGACCTTTTCAGTTAAACTCAGTTTCAGGTTCTTTTTTGTTATTTATAACAGTTTTCTCTTAAGGGGAAAGTATTAGAGGTTGTTTTCTTATGAACTTTAGTTGTTGAAAACATTCATCTTTTTGAACGTAGACATTGCTTATCTCTTCCTCTGGAAACCTTTATCGAGTCAGTTTTCATAGGAATAGAGAACAGTGTGCTTTATATAATTATATTATTAAGTACATGTCACGTAAGGTTTATCATTTTAAGTATATAGTTCAATGTCATTCAACACATTCACGTTAACCCTTACTGCTAGCACATAACTTTTGCATTATCCCAAACTGAAACCCTGTACTCATTAAATACTCAGTATTTAATTAAATACTCAGTATTTAAATAAATACTCAGTATTTAATTAAATACTCAGTATTTAATTAAATACTCAGTATTTAATGAGTACAGGGTTTCAGTTTGGGATAATGCCCATTCTCCCAGCTCCTGGTAAGCACTGTTCTACTTTACATTCCCATGAATTTGGCTATTCAAGAGACCTCTTCTCCAGTTCATACTCACTCCCATTCTCAGCTCATACTCGCTCCCATTCAGCATGTCTAGACTAGATTTTTCATTTCCCCAGGCTCATGCTCCTCTTTTCCATTTCTTATTCAGAGAAGTGCACCAGTATCCATCTAGTCTCTAAAGCTAAATTAGTCCTCAATTTCTCTAGCCCACATCCCCTCTCCATCTAACTGCAACATCACTGCATTCATCCAGGCTGGTGAGACCTGGCAGCATAGAAGAAGCCTTGGAGACTAAGAGAATGGGGACAAAGAAAGCAAATTCCAAAGGAGATTAACTAGCCATACTCTAGACTACAGGCACCATAACCCTGGCACCTTTGATAGAAGAAAGATGAGGAACTAATGGGACATTTCTGGGCAGAGACAAGACAATTCCAAAAGCTGGAAACTGACACTGAGCCTTGAAATAGTGGCATCAGCCTATTACAGGGAGATTGATGGGTTTGGGGAATAATTGAGGAAAAGAGGTATAAAATCGGTGGGGCATAGCACCATTTTGAGCTTCCTTGCTCCTCTCTGGCCTGCAGGCCAGGGATTCCCACTATGTTTTGTTTTTCTCCTTTTCTCTGTTATAACTCTCTTCTCATCTCTGTTCTTCTAAATAAATTTGCCTCTTTCTGCTTGCTTGCCTGTGCTGTCAAAGTTCCTGCTGTGACTTCACAAGACAATCACCTGGTAAAAAGCATGGGTAACACCACATGATTCTTTAACTGGGACTACTCCGCAGCCTCCTCATTCAACCCTGTCTTCCTGTGTCCAGTCCTTCCCCAGCAGATGGTATCTACTAAAATGCCTCTGACCATGTCACAATTTTGCTTAAAACCCTACTAACTTCCCACAAAGTGCAAGTCCCTTGGGTGACTCTTGAGGTCTTTAATTCTATCATCGCTGCTTACTTCTTCAGCCTTGTCACGAACCCGATTCCTTCTTTTATCCAAAATTCTAGGCAGACTGAATTTCTTTTCTTTTCTTTTTTGAGACTAGGTCTTGCTATTTTTGCCCGTGGAAACGCAGGCTCACGTTGCCCGGGGTACCACAGACTCAAGCAATCCCCAGCCTCAGCTTCCCAGGTAGCTGGGATGACAGGTGCTCATCACCACACCCAGCTATTTTTTTGGAATTAGGGCTCGCTACGGGCCCCAGGCAGGACTCGAACCGCGATCCCTAGCCCCGGCTGCTTCATAGGCTGAAGCTTACAGGCACGAGCCACCATGCCCGGACTCTTTTCAATTTCTGTTAACACCTGTGCTTCTTGCCTTGGAGAGCTTGTAACCACTCCTGTTCCGTCTCTCTAACACATGAACTCACCTCCCTCATCCTCTTCATTTAACTTACTTTTTTCTATTTATCCTTCAGGCTTCAGCTTAGTAATGATTATGATTGCTAATATTTATTAAGCAATCGCTTTTGACTGGGAATGGTTCTGTTTTCCTGCATATATTTAATTACTTAATCTTTAAACAGACTTATAGAGAAATGGCAAGACTATTATAATCTTTGTTTTATAAATAAGGACAAATTCTCAGTAACATGCCCAAAGTTGGACAGCTGTGATGTAAAAGAATCAAGATGGAAACTTTAATTTTAAGTGTAGGCCCCTATTTTTAACCTCCAATCTATACCGCCTCCTATCAGCTCAGGTGGCACCTTCTTCAAGAAGCCTTCAGATTGCTCTAATCATGTCCTCATATCATTAGGAATCACTGTACACCTAGAGAACTGTATTGTAACGTTTCCACTGTTGGGTATAGTTGCCTCACATTATTTATTACAATTATTAATTGGAAATTCAGTGACGAAAAGGGATTTTTTTTATTTTAGTGCTTGGTAAATAACAGGTACATAGTGAGTATTTGCAACGAATATTACTCTAAGAACTATGAATGACTTAGAACAAGAACACCAATGGAAAAGTTGAGGAAATTAATCTAGAGATATCTGGAAAAATAATTCTTATTTCTATCAGTCAGAGAGGAAATAAAGGTTAAAAAAAGAAAAAGTGGAGGGGCAGGAGGAGGAAAGATCTTTGAGTGATGTGAAAAAGCTATTTCTAGAAGGCTGGAAAAAATGTACATATAACTTTTAACCTTTAGATAAGATAAAACGATTTACTATAGGAACTAAATCCTTGAATCATTTTCAAGGGACACATAAACTTTCATAAAGTTTTTGTTGTTGTTGTTTTCCTGCCTTTCGGATTGAAAGGCAGCCAGCACAAGACATCCCAATATGATCAGAATTAGACTTGACTCCTTAGGAACCTGAATACGTGCCAAAGCTATCTTTGAGAAAAGAGATTATTACCAGCTTTTTGATAATATGTTTCCTAGCTCCTGGACTGAAATGTCTTTGGTTACTTATAAAGAGCATGTATTAAATGGTGCCTCCAACTATCAGTGACTCACTCCTTTCTCATTTGTCAATAGTAAGAATTGTTACATCCTGATACGAAATTTTGTGAAGCTGACAAATGGATAAATGGTTCTCATGTTGGAAACCCTCTTCCACGGATTTCTTTAGGGGCAGAAGTTCCCCAAAGCTTGTTTTTTGTGAAAGTCCTTGAGCTGGGAGCTTATCTCTGGGAGTAAGTGTGACAGGCTAATATATTAATAGCACTTAACAAGTTAGAATGGAATAATGGATGGTCACACAATGCTGTCATCAAAAGCTGTCACCAAAAACATAACAGGACTATGGGGACATTAGGTTTTGAAGTATGGAAATAAATACACTGCAGGTGGAAACTAAGGTGAGGATTTCCTGGCATCAGAAGTGACATGCAAACATCAGGTAGAACTGTAAGCAGAGGTCAGACATTCAAGTATAAATCTTTCTTCCATCTTTCATCAGGTGTAATCTTGAGATCTTCTCCTACATCTACTTCTAAATTTGTGTATACTCTAATCAGAATAGGCTATAGGGGGAGGAGGGAGATAGGAAACATGGGACAGACATAAAGTATTCTTTTGTCATCTTAAATGTTTAGAGAACTGAACTAAAATTGATCGCATAATCTCAAAATGGGACCCTTTGAAGTACAGAATTTGCGTTCAAGGCAGTTATCTTGCAAATACTGAGTCATGTGCTCTCGTTATGTTTTGTCATCATTTCCGTTTTGGAAGAATAATTTGCTTTGTCAACTTTATTTGTGATCTTCATACCCAATTTTAACATTCAAAACAGTGAAAATAAAATAACTTCTAAAGTATTCATATAAATACTAAACATTTTCTTCTTCAATTAAATAAAATTAAAATATGCTTACCAATACAACAAGTTTCTAAAGGTAAATGTTAATCTCTTCTCTCAAATTCTTCCATGACCACAAATTAATTTGGGGCCACAGTTACTGACACAGGTGTTGGAAATTAAGAAATGTGACTGTTTTTCACCCAGTCTTACTTTAGTGACAGGATGTGATTTATTCTGACCCTGACTCCATGCTGGTGTTCTTTTCCACGGCAGGTACTACGTCCACTGAGCTGTGAGTACAGGATGGAAAATGTCACCAGAATGGTGGTCTGTGACCTTGGGAACCCTATGGTGGCTGGAACAAATGTAAGAGAAAACCAGAGGCTCTAACTGATTGCTGTCTATTTGAGTCTTAAAGAGACCTACTGGGAAGCCTCCCAATTAGCACTCAGCAACTTGGCACATAACAACTAAAACAAATTAGGCAGGGAATTACCAGGGTGATGAGTTTTAGCATTTTAATCCACATAGGAGAATAAGCTGAGGTTAATATTTATATATGTTAACATGTTATATATGCCTCTCTTTGTACATTACTTTCATGTCTTTTAGTTCCAGAAACCTATGAAGGCTGTTTTTTTATTTCAGATTTTTTCTTTTCATTTCACTACTGACTTTTAAGGTTTCTTCTTTTTTATTTGTATTCAAAAAGAACCATAAAGTGAAGAACTTTAAAAATTTCATAATTAAGATTTTCCAACAGCGATTAAGCTTTTGTTTCTAATATACTTTCCATATAAAGATAATTTATGGTATTTTCATATTAAAATAGTATGAAAATCCAGTTTTTAATGGAGATAATATTACTTTGTAATATTATAATTCAGAAGTATAAGTTCACACCTCTTCAGATGTATGTTGTCACACCACACTCTTGACCAAGGCACCCAGAGTCTACATCATAGTCCACATTCCCTTCCCCTCATAATCTAGTTTTTGACTCAGCTTCACAGGTCTATGTTTTCCTTGCATCTTGCTTGAAGAATAATAATATAGAAAACTGTAGCAAAAAAAGAAATGTTTAATAATGATCTGTAACATGCTTATGAAAAAACAAGGACTTCTAGATTTAGGAAATTTCCATTTAGGATCCTGTGGATGATAAATTTATTTTAGGAAATTGCAGTTTATGTATATGTATAGTAACCAATTATAATAAAACCACAGTAGAATAATTAATTGTCATAGTCATAAATCAGAAAATTCCTGAAATCTACCAGTGCTATATAATTAAATGTCACATATGCTAAGCATATATATTCCTCTATTTTAAATTAGCTGTTTATGATTATGAAATGGGATTTTTGGAAAAAATCATGAAAATATGTACAAAATTGCCTACTTTGGATTTAGAGCAGCTTCCTGAGAGTTATTCCAGAGTGCTAATACCTGAGTTAAAAATTTCGAAGGAAGTTTGGTAGTTATTGCTAAATATCATCTCTTCTCTTGGAGATTCAAATACATATGCATATTTTAAAAGTATTGAGAAGTCCTGCAGTAAATAGGTCCCTTTTTCTCCCCAGTGTATAACACACTTATTTCAGCATTTGAAATGTTTAATCTGTAATACCTATTCCCAATTTATACTTTACAATGTTGTACTAGAATAAAGTTGTTACATGTGTACACTATAATAAACTATATTCCATTCATCTTGGGTATTAGAAGTGTGTCAAGTAAGTCTAGTAAACTCACTTCTTGCATTAAAATAAAAGTAAGTATTTAAAGGAAAGATGGAGTTTTATAATAAATTGTAGTTAGTTAATGTGTATTGATTATCCTGCATGTTATAAACCCTACTGGGCCACAGTTTTTATGTTATCTCACTTAATTTTCACACTAAGCAAGATCCTATGAGTCAACCCTACTTAATGGATATAGAGACTGAGACTCAGAGAAGTCTGGTGAATTGCCCAAAGTCACAAAGTCCGTGAAAGACAGAAGCAACATTCAGTCCAGTTTACACACAAAAGTCCATGTTCTGTCTGATCTGCAAAATTGTGAAAAGTACTTGGATAAAATCTAATGAAAAACAGATGAGTATTTAAAACAATGTCATGAAAGATAAAATGAGATGTCTAAGCTGAGATATTAAAACATTTTTCATTAGAATTCTTTTATCTAAAAGCTAATAAATCCTTGTGTTATTTTTCAAGAAAAATCCAACAACCTAATTTGATATGAAGAGGTCTACCTAAGGTCAAAGAAAAATGAATTGACATGATGGCAACAGTAATAACAGCTGTAGGTCACTGGGCACTCGATCCTTTTTCAGTATTAAAGTGTTAAATCTAGACCTTCTAAAACCATTAATAGCTAAGAATAATCACAGAACAAAAACTGACCACCAGTTTCATTCAACAGTGGAAGATAAAAATAGTAGAATGGTCTTAACGATGAATGTGTTTATGTGAAAGAAGTTGGTTCATTTTACCAACAAATAATCTTTAGAAGTCAAGAGAGTAAATTGTTTGTATTCATTTTATCTCTGAGGACTATAGTAGAGGAAACCTAATAGCTTTCTTATCTCACCCATTAATGCCCTAAAACCACCAAATTTTATTGCATTCTGTTTTGTTATAAAACATTTTGATTTGTTTACTTCTTCATTTTACACTTTAAAAAGAAAACTCTCAATGGATTGTAATAAACCCCAAATGCAAAAGCAGTTCTAAATATTAAAAAGCATCATAAATCATTGGCAATATTTATCCCAAGTCCCAATATTAAAAAAAAAAAGTTATCAAGTGACATTATTTTAACTTAACAAAACATTCAAAGTAGTACTCGAAAACTTTATTTCTGATTTGTAAGCAGTAATGTCATTTTCATCATAGGTATATTAATATAAAATGCTTCTTCTATACCAACAAGATTCACTGATACTTGCAAAATCTCTCAAGCAGAAAAATGAGAAAAAAAAATCCTGATCCAACAAAGCACTTTACAATCAATCCCCAGATATCTCCTGTCTGGTGTGTGTATGTGTCTTGCATGTATGAAATTGTCATACCTTCAGTAATAGTATGAAATTGTCATACCATGCTGAACACTGAAGAACAACAGAAGACTGCATCTATGTATTAACATGTCCTTCACTGTAAGTGTATAGGAGATAGCACATTCTTTTTCATCATTCTTTCAGTCATTTTTATTGCACTCCTTCTATTAGTCTGGCACTAAGCTTACCCAACCATATCAAGATGAAAACAAACAACCTGCCGAAGTTCAAAATTAGCAATCCTTCATAGGTCAAATGGTGGAGAATAGTAAAGGAGAGAAGGAATGAAAAAGAGAATTTTAGCTTTAGCTGTTCTGTGTATTAGAGGATGTGTTTTGGGAAATACCTCTTGCCCTAAGCTTTTAGACATGAATAAGAGTTCTTCAAGTAAAAAAATCAGAAAAACACTTAAAAGTCTTCCAAAGAATAGAGAACAACATATATAAAGTCCCATAGGTCTGATAAAAACTAGCACATTTGATACTGAGCATCCTGATGTACAGGCTTAATAATTAGACACACCTGGTTTTAAATCCCAGCTTTGATATTTATTAGCTGTGATACCTCAGGCAAGTTTAATTGAAATGGGAGAATACCCTACTTATGGAATGTTTGGAGCAGTGCAATGATAATGATGTATTAAAGACTTTCTGTGCTTATTGGTGAAATACCTGACTTGTTGAAGTACATTCAATAAGAGCTAATGAAATGGTAAAAAATGATAATTTATTATCAGTTCATATTAGTATGCATTTTTATTGCTTTTTGGTTCTCATGATGTAGTGATGATTGTGAGCACAGGTTTGAAGTGAGCTTGCAGGGGTGTCAATTACAACTCTGCTAGTTACTTGCTCTATACCTGGAACAGGGCCCCTAATTGCGCTAATCCTTAAATTGTTGCTCAATTGTAAAATGTCCACAATCACCATTCCTACCTCAGAGTAGTTGTGATTATGTGAGACAATGCCTGTAAGGCTTATCATAGTGCTTAGGAGAATAAGTAACATAATTATATTTTAACTATTATTTTTTTACTTCCAGGTTCATATTATCATTGCATTTGTTTTTCTCCAAGTTATAAAAATCTGTTTCAAATTATAAAAATAATAGAAGCAGTTCTAAAACTTTGAAAGATAAAGGTAGAAACAAATAATCCATGTTCTCTTAACCTTAAAGCTAATTACTCTGGTCTATTTTCTTTCAGCACACTGTCACGACCATAAAGCCATTTTTTTTACCTTTGGAGATTTAGAACCACACCTGAAACATTGCACATACAACTTGGAAACCTTTTTCCTGACTGGTGACCTTGACATCAGAAACCTTTTCCACACTATTGGTTAGGTTTCACAGCCACAATTTCAGCAACTACATTAAAGTCCATGAAACAAAAGCATTACATTTTTTTAAATCAATAGCTTTTTGTATATTTAGGTTGTTTTTAATTTAGCCCAAAAAACAGCAGGAAGAGAGTTTGTTTGGGCCTAAATGAAGAGAAGGACCACAATGGGTAGTGATTTAAATTTTCTGGCCCTGCAGGTTAGTTGCAGGACTTCTGCTCAGCTATCTTAAGCACCGAAGAGTGAAAGGGACAGTGATCTAGGTTGGGGTTTTGCAGATGTGACTTCAAAAGACTTTTAGACTGACTGCAAGGTCCCTCCCAGGTGATAACATACATTGCGTGTTTGTTTTTCGTTTTTAGTATTCTCTGGGCCTCCGATTTGCAGTACCACGTCTTGAGAAAACAAACATGAGCATTAACTTTGATCTACAAATCAGAAGGTTAGACCCTTTTAATACCTAAATTATCCTTAGTATTTAATAAAGATCCAGAGTGCAGTGAATGCTACTTGTCAAGCTCCTTCACCCTAAAAGTCCTTTTGAAATTAGAACCCAGACTTTTGTTGATTAGTTTATTCTGTTTTCAGTTATTTCTGTTTTTTCAATAATTCTGATTTCTATAAAGAGATCTTTCTGTGGAGAATAAAATTATGTCCTCAGCACTCTTCCACCCTTCACCTCTTTCTCCTTTTTCTAATGCATGTGTCTTCTCCTACTCCCATACACACTCCACACTCCTCCCCACCCTCTCATGCTCTCAGTTGGGAATCAGCTAATCCCTGAGAAGATTCTGTCAAACAAACAGATTTTTCCATTTGTAATCCCGATTTCTAACTTTTCAAGAAAGAATGTATTGTCTGATGAATTAATTGTGAGCATCTAAGCAAGATGCTGTTGACATTAGGTATTTGGACTACAGGACTTTCTCTTGCAACCATAATCCATTCTTGTATGTAGCTGCCTCCCTTTTCTTAAATTGAGGCTGTTCAGGGACTCACGTATGACTACACCCTTTCACCATCTACTTTGTTTGCTTTGTCATGTCTCAAAATATTTCATGAGCAGGAGACAGATAGTGAGTAGTACGTGGGGGGGGGGGTGTCAAGAATTCCCAACTATAGATTTCAACCCACTAGCTAGTAATTAACTTAATTTAATGACTCTACACCTATATTGAAAGAAAAAGAAGAGAAAGAAATACATCAGAAAACTATTCATGACATGTTCCCTTCAGATAAATGAAAATTTGTGTCATAAGACACCGAATGAGATGCATCATTATTTTGTGGTCTGCAATTTTAGAAGTTTGAGAGACATTAATGTAGGCAGTGAGTGCATGCTTTCCAGTTATTTATACTTGTCAGCATGTTGAGCCTTGTTTTAACTGTAAAATGACTCTGAAGTCAGTATCTACAATTTAATTTTCCAAGGCTATTTTGCAATATAACTAATCTCTAAACTTTCATGCTGACTTGCAAGAAGTATCTGGAGTGTGATGACTTCTTGAATAATAGTTTTGCGTGCTGGATAAAGAGCAACTTCAAACTTTTCAAAGAGCAACTTCAATTGGAAATCTAAGATTTTTAAAATTTATATAGACCTAATAAGAATGTAATGGATGTTTTAAACCTGCTTTTAAATCACATTCTCAAACCTCATGATGATTTTCTAGGGAGGAAGTTTTTTAAGCTTATTTTTGGTGTCCTTTTCTGACTTTAATTAGGTTTTTTAAATTTAACTTACTTTTCCACTGAACTGTCAAGGTGTGATTTTTGTTTTTGTTTTCTTTTTTACTTTACCCAAACTAGTGATGGGAGACAGATGAAATGTGTTCTGTAATAGCCTTTTATTTTAAGCTCATTAAATCACTTCTTTGTATCTACATAAATATGTATTTCCCAAGAGGTTCAGGTCGTCCTAAAGATTTTTATTTGGGAAATATCCTCTTTATATATCTAAGTTTTCAGAAAAAATAGGAAAGAAAAAAAATACTCCATAATGAAGGGTTGTCACCCTTCATCATCGCTATGACATTGGTCCTGCAGGAACATGAAGTTTTGTCACTTGGAAAAGCTCTCATAAAATATGGAACTTTTATTTAGATTTAGAGAAAAAAAACATCTGGTACAAAGGTGCAAAGCCAATTTCCTCATGTTTCCTTCTTCCTCTGGTTGTACTTACAAATAACAAAATAGATGCAACTATAATTCACTTAAGGAACTAAGGACACCAAAGAAAATTCTGGATACCTTCCCCAGATCCATCCTGTATATCAACATGCAAATAATGAATTCAGAAATGAAGTGCTGAATTTGATGGCAAACAAATAAATAGTCTTTATCTGAAAGAATGGGTTATCATTATCACCCCATTCTCATGCCATAGAACACATGATTGTTTTATCAATATTTTGAAAGATATAAAATTGTAAAAACGCAGAAAGTATGAGAGGGCTACATAAATGGCTACATAAACATCCATAAAACATCAAATTCCAAGAACATGCATTATGGAATTAAAGTATTTGGCAATACTTTAATTCTCAAATACAAGGTATTTAAGAGATGCATGTTTATCTGCGTGCTGAGCTGGCGGACTCCAAAGATGTAAGTAACTATTTAATAGATGGTTTGCATTCAACTTAAATGTGTTTAAGCTAAAAATAAACCAAAGGCACTGAAGTCTAAATTATTAAAATATTGATCCTATTGCATATCATTATCAGCATTTGGTACCCTTTTCCACAAATAGAACCCAAAAGAGAATGGGCTTTGTAAACTAAAAAACCTAAAATATTTCATGTCACCAAATATTTGTATTAAATGATCTTTTCATGTTCTGGATTTATGTGGCATGTGAACATTTTCCTCCCTGGTTTGAGTAGGTCTTAGATTGCATTTTCCACATACAAACACTTCTTGGTGATCATTGTTGAAGAAACCAACTTTGTACTGACTTTGCCACCATTCCCAAGGTCACAGAAAGCCTAAAGAGAGTGTGAGAAAATAGGAAACTGGAAGGAACATGGAAAAAATGAAAATTACATCAGAGTAATAGGTGAAAAACTTATTTATCCTGGGGGGCATGACCAGGCTGTGATCCTGGGGAGGAAGTTCACCATCCCTTGCGTAGAGCTAGCACTGGCAGTATAAATAGCTCAACATTCATGACAGAGATGAATTGCTTATTTGAATGTAGCAGTGGTATTAATGAGGGAGGTTTCCTTCCAGGAAAGAGGTCAAAGAAGCATCTGAGTTATATATCATGTCTGGTACCTTCCTTGCCAGGAGACTTTGCTGACAACACTGGTTACAGTACTAAGTCTCATGGCAAACCTGTGACAGGATGATTTTAATTTGTCAACCAGGTCTGGCCAGTGAATCTGCTGTTTTCTCTACATTCCAAAACAGCCCTCTGTCACCCTCTGTGACTCCTGATCCAAGATGATTTCAACGCTTGCCATCTATTTACATTTCAGGGTGTTGAGAGTAATGAACTTGTGTTATTTAACCACTTGGGGGGGAATGTAATAGAACTATAGGTTATTTTACATGGACTTTTTTTCTTCATAATTCTGATACCCACTACTTTCAAAGTGGTAGTGAACTAGAAAATAGAACAGAATCTGGGTAATCTGTGGAACAATTAGACTTAAATTTCCAAGCTACAGAGTTTCCAGTAATGCATTTGGAACCACAAAATCTGGGACAAAGTGGAATTAGCTAATGACTTCTTAGTGGTTAGTAACTCAGAATTCTTCCACATATATAATATATATAAAGTTTTATATATATATATAGATAGATAGATATAAAGTTCTTACGTTGACTGATTCTCCCCAGATGTGATAATTATAAAGTGGCCTAGAAACTGGGGTTCAAACTTTGGTGAACAAGTCCCTCTAGGCTCATCACAAGTTAAGCAGTGATACCCCATTACAGGAAATGAGCCTGGCATTTGCCTGTTTATATCTTTTATGTGTGTTTGTAGTTTAAATTGCCTTATCAGCACATACAATCAAACAGGACTTTTCAAAAGCATTGTGGGAACAAGTCTGCCCCCTCCTTTCTGAAAGCCGATTTTTATCATATCTTTTCCAGCTCCCACATTTGGAAAGCTTCAAAATCTCATTGAAACAAACCCATGACCATCCTCTGTTTTTCCATCAAGTCAGCAAGAGATCCAATGATGAAAAAAGAGGAAGCATTTTCTTCTTACTAAGACCTAAATAAAAACATGGCATGTTAGTGGTGATATAACCACTGATCAGTCTGCTAAAACACATAGTTTTTTGAGATGTTAAGGCCACTCAGCGACAACACAGTAGAGACACAAATGTCAGGAGTAGCTACATCCAAAGTTTAGCTACTCATCAAACCACTTACAGACATATTTCATTTTCCTGATAGCATTGACTGAAGAATGCATGTTTCTTTTAAAGGTCAAACTTTCTAATTACATTTGCTTAAGAGAAACAGACTTAAAAACTGCTCAAAAAAATATTACTAACCACACACCTTTTCTCTTGAGACTCTGATTGCACTGAACAGATGACCTTTCTTACTTGCCTTTGTATAAACCCTCAACTTCCTTGGATCTGCTCACTTTTCACTGTTGACAATGCTTTTAATTCATCCCTCACCTCCACCCTGTTCAGCCAGTCAGCATGCAGTGAATGTACACTTATTATAATATTACCTAAGATATAAACCATAAAGAAAATAAATTTGCTGCCAAGACGATATATGGCATGATACATTCCAGAGCCTAAAACAAATGCTTTTTCCATTTTGTGTTGCTTGTGGATTATTTGTGCCAGTTCTCCTCTTTATTAGCATGAAAAATCAGGACTTAATTGAGCTGTCCTTTCCCATTTGATGAACATGATGCACAGAGATGCTGTGGAATTTGTTCAAGGTAGAAACAGGAAAATGAACTCTACCCATTTCCTTCCTGGTTTAGCCATTGAAACAAAAACGTGTTAGCTTCTCTCAATATCTGTGGCACTTTCAGATAAGGTCTTTGCTTCTAGAAAGGTGTTACATTCTTTTTGATGATAGAGGATCATAGCACTTCATTTACAAAGGGTTATGATTTTGCGAACTGAATATGCCATTGTTTTCTGAATGATATGATTGTAATGTGTTACTCCTGTGATATACAAAATTTTTTATGATCACATATTATAGTAACGTATCTGAGAAAAAATATTTAAATAACTGTATTTCAGTTCTAACAAGGACAACCCAAACAGCAATTTTGTGAGCCTGCAAATCAACGTCACTGCTGTTGCTCAAGTAGAAATAAGAGGGTAAGTAGTAAATAAGGTATAGTAGCAGTTTTGCCATAATAAATACATCTTTCTATGTGTAAGAGTTATGATAAAAATGTTCATTAAAAACGAATGGAATTTGTTAATATACTAGAGATCTCAGTTCACTTGGTTATACATTTTCATTCTATTCTACCTATGCGTAGCCTTCCATGAAAAAGTAGAGTAAACCCTGTATTAAAATTAAAACTAAGGTTATTGAAACACTTTATAAGGACATAAAGAGATCATTTTATTCCCCAAACTGATAGTTCAGTAATCTAACTAATAAAATCTAGTGACAAGAAGATAAAATAGACAACCTTGGGGTTACTTAAAACTCTGACTTCTTCAATAATTATTTAGTCACAATGAAAATTCAGCCTCCCCATACCCACATATTGAGTTTAAGAAATGACTGGCTCTTCAATATGAGAATTCATGACATCTGCATTCTGTATGCCTTTCCTTCTATTTCACTTTTTGATGAGGTGCCAATACACAGTTAATTGAAAGACAGAAGAGTAGCCAGGTGGAAGTTAAGAATAACTACAGTCTGGAAATTTCATGTTAGGAGTGGAGAAGTAGGAGCTAGAGCTGCTCGCATGTAGCTCTTACCTTGATTAAGTGAGAACTTCTTGATTTTGTTATAATACTTGTTTATTCAGAACAATCAACAACTTGTCTAAAAGTGCAAACTGGTATTCAGGATTAAACTGTCATTGACATTCCAGACATCCCAGTTCTCTTTCCTTTCCAATGGGTCGCCTGTGATTCACAGCCCTCCAGGATAGCAACTGTAAATATCTGCACTCACAGCCTTGTCACCCTATGGCCTTTTTTTTGCTGGCCTCTGCTGCTCCTTCTCACAGAAAGGCTGGGGGGGGGGCATGGGGGGGAGAATCTCCCTGCCATCCTGGCACCACTGAGGTGCCACCTAGTGGATTAAAGAATAATGATGATGCCCAGCATTTATCGATACTTTCTATGTACTGATCCCAGCATGTTAATACATCTTAATATGTACTAGCACCCTCCCTGTACAAGGGAGGGAATTATAGCACAAGGAGCTAAAGAATACCAGGGAGTGGAAGCTAGAAGGAAGTACTGCCAGTCTGTCTCCAGAGGTGGTTCACAAGACCAGCTTATACTGCCTATGAAATAGAATTTTTTTAATCTTCTCTATGATTCTGTGATTTTTTTCTCAGTCAAAATAGTCAAAATAGTATTTTCAACATCTACCCACTTTACTACTTGTGTCTATACTTCACTCATCTTAATTCCAGAAGGTCTGGAATTGAAAAGCTTTCTACTCTTGATTATTTTTTTTCAAAATCTCTTGTATAAATATCCTGATACATGTGTGGAAGAAATGTCAGTGGGATATAGATGTAGAAGTAGAATTCCAGGATCATAGAGTAGATAGTATTTAATTTTACTAAATAATACCAACCCATTTTTCAAAATAGCTATTCCAAAGTACAGTCCCACAAAAATAGATTTAAGTTTCCATTGCTCCACACTCATAAGTAGTTCTCATGTGGTACAATTTTAAATTTTGAGCCAATCTGATAGATAGGAAATAGTATGCTAACTGAAAATTAAATTTGTAGTTTCCTGATTCCGGAGTGACTTTTCTATGTATGTTGATGATTCTTTATGTTCAGGGAAATTTCTGATTTGCTTTGTGCACGTATTTCTACTGAGTTTTTCTTTACTAGTTCTAGAATAGGGATTCTTTCATATTCTAGATGTTAAACATTCTTTATCAGTTACTGTATTTCCAATATCTTTTCACAAACAAGGCTTGGACTTTTTCTTAAAGTTAGGTTCATTGAAGTATAAACTGTAAACACTAAAACTCACCCTTATTTTGGATATCCAGTGTGAAGAATTAATGGCACTCTTGAGGAAATTCAATATAAAACAGTTCCATCACCCCAAATAGTTCCTTATCTCCTTTGTAATTAACGCTACCCCCTACCCCCAAGGCTCTGGTAACCATGATATATTTTTCTGTCACTTTAGCCTTGTCTTATTGAGAAAATCATATAAATATACTCATACAGAATATAGCCTTTTGCATCTGGCTTCTTTCTCTTAACATAGCACATTTGAAAAACATCCATGTTCTATGTTCTTACATGTGTGAGTAATCTGTTTCCGCTCTCTCTCTCTCTTTATCCCTCCTTCCACCCACCCTCCCTCCCTTCTTTTGCCAAGCAGTAGTACCTTGAACAGCTGTATCGGGAATTGTTGATCCATTCATAAGCTAGTGTGCATTTGGTTCCTGTTTGTGCTATTATACTCAACATATTATCATATTCAATATATAGGTATTTGCATGCAGGTTTTCAGACATTTGTTATAAAAAATGGAGTTACTGAATTGTAGGTTAACTTCATAAGAATTGCTGAGCTGTTTCCCCAAAGTGACTGTACCAGTTCCATTTGGCATCACTACCACCAACACAGGAGAGTTTCAGTTGTGCTTCACCCCTGCCAGCAGGAGCTCTGTACATGTCTGTTCTTTTTCATTTTAGTATATGGGTAGAAGAAGTACCTCTCTAATATTTTAATTAATATTTTCTAATAACTAATGATAGTTAACATTTTTTCTACTCCTTATTTGCTGCAGGTATCTCTACTTTTGGTAAAACTGTTTCCCATTTATTATTGGGTTACATATCTTGTTATTGAGCATAAAAGTACCTTATGTATTCTGAATATAAAATCATTTATCAATAAATATCCTGCACATGTCTTTTCACAACTTATGGTTAGCTTACTTCCTTAAATAGCTTTGTTCAAATAGTCAGTTTTAGAATTTGATGAGGCCCAATTTTTAAACACTTTATAGTCTATGCTCTGTGTGTCCTTGTTCAAAGTACAGAATTTTCTCCTATAAATTTTACTTTTACATGTTGGCCTATGATTGTTTTTAAGTTAATTTTTCTCTCTGGTGTGAGGTAAGGGCAGAGGCTCATTTTTGCTTATGAATATTGTGTTGAAAAGACCATCCTTTTCTCATTGAACTATTTTGACACTTTTGTTAAAATTTAGTTGACCATACGTGAGGGTCTATTTCTCAGGCTTCTCTTCAGTATCATCGATCTATCTCCATTTGTAAGTCTTGAAATGCACTCCTGTATTCCAAGATCTTGATAAGTTTATGGGTTTTAGTAGCTTTATTGTTTGTTGATTTCTTAGACTTTTCTACAGAACTATCATGTTATTTGTGAATGAAGACGTTTTTACTTATTCCTGCCTAATCTGTGTGTACAAAAGTTTAGCCAAATACAAAGTTAGAGAGAACATTTTCCACAAAGAATCACTCTCACTTCTCACATCAACTGCAGACTTGGACGTTTCCAAATTTACATCCAGCTTTGATAAACTATTAGAAAAACTCACAGAACTCATTAAAGCTTGATAGTCATGTTAGTTTATTTCAGGGAAAAGATACAGATTAAAATCAGTCAAAAGAAATACTATCCAAAAATTAATGAGGATGAAAGAGTCACATAATAATTTAAAGAAAGGATGTGGTGTATACACATGGTGGAATACTACTCAGCTATTAAAAAAAAAGATGAAATCTTGCCATTTGTAATAACATAGATGGAACTTCGGTTTATGCTGAGATAAGTCAGGAGAAAGACAAATACCAGGTGGTTTTATTCATATGTTGAATATAAAGAAACAAAATAAAGGACATGACAAAAACAAAATAAAACAAATTTTAGAAACCCCACTGCAGAACTGAAGCTACCAGAGGGGAGAGTGAACAGTGTGGCGTGGAGAGCAAGGTGGTACAGTGGTTTATGATGGAGGATTTTGGTGGTGGATGTGATTCTTTGGTGGTGGATGTGATTCTATGACCTGTATCTGAAGTGGTGTGAATCTAAATCCCTACATTGCATATGGTATTGTAAACCAGCATTATCCCAGTCGAAAATAATAGTTAAATGAATTTAATTATTATAAATGAATAAATAAAAAGTGAAGAAGAAGTACTTTTTTGAAGTGCAGGGAGATACCAAACCTTAGGGCTTGCTTCTCTTCTGTAAAGTCAGAACGTGTTACTTTGCTGGTGTTAGTATAAAACATTCACGAGGTATCCCAGACTGGAAGACCCATATCTTGAGATCAGAGAATTTACTGGCACCCCATTACACAGACCTGATGGATCGACTGACTGGATGCTTAATGGACTTCAGTTTCCAGGTTGACTCCAGATCCCCATTCTGAATCATATACTTGGTTTTCCTGATGTGAGCAAACCCTGCCCCACCCCAAATCATATTGTTAGAATATCCAGTGTGAGTCAAGGCCCTCCAGGCACATGAAGAGACTTCTTCCTGTCAGGAATAGGATTTCTGGCCCTCAAAGGTTACCTCGCAGAACCTGAGGGCAAAGGCCAGACCTCCTCATGGACAGTTAAATTGTTTACTACATAGTTATGCCATTTATTTCCCTCTCTTCCCTTCCTGCATAGACTAAGACTGCCAGTACAAGACTATATAGAAGTGGTTTCCCTATGTAGAAATTAGATCATTGATTTTAGACCTCTCTGCTCTTTTTTTTTTACATAAGCATTTATTTAGTGCTATAAGTTTCCCTTTAACTCTTGCTTCAGCAGCTACCAAAATGTCAGTTAGTTGGGTTTTATTGTAACTCAGCTCAAAATAATTTCATATTTCCTTTGTGATTTCTTCTTTAGCTTATGAGGTAACTCATGGAAAATTAATGACTGGATTGATCTACAAATATTTAGCATTAATTTAGCAGTTTTTAGGTGCATTTTTAATTTAATTTCCCTAGCCACCTCTAAATGTGAAAAATACTATTCTTAAAAATCAGAGGAGGAAGAACAAGCATTATTTTTGCTACCTTACAACTGAAAACTAATGCATATAAGTTTTGTCTCCTTTAAGCTTAGCATAGTTTTGCTTTGCTAGCCCAAAATAAATTGAAATTGTTTCTTAATTACAAAATAAATTATTAACTGGGAACTATTTTTATTCCATAAGATTTAACTCATTTCAAGGCAGCTAAGGGCTTAGTATAACTATATCTTTTCTCATATGTCTATTTTATGAGATTAATATTTTCTAATATATTTCTGCTGATACTTGAGACATTAGTGTTTCTAAGTGAAAAAAAGGAAATGTCCTATTTGTTTTGCCAGTAATCAAAACACGTCGTTAAAATTGGGTTTCTCATATGGTTGCAATTCTTTTGATTGCTAGATAAATGTCCCAAAGTTGACCACAATTTATTCTCTAAGATAGTGTAAATGTTTTCTTAAAAACCATTTTGCAAAAAAACTCTTTGCAGCAAAAATATTGGTTCCAATGTTTCATTCTTCAAGGAACAAATACTACTATGTTGAAAGTCTTCCATGATTGGTCTTCAAGAAATTCTAGTTTTTGTCAGAGGTGTTTGTTCCAGTGCATTTTATCATCTACAGTTCTTTTTTTTAAAAATTTTACTGTTGTTCAGTAATTTAAAATGTAAATTCAAATGGACTTATTTCTTTGAATAGAAAAAAATACTGAAATTTATTTCATTTATTTCAAAGCCAGAAAATGTCAGCACTGTCTTGAAGCAGCTTTAGGTGTCATTTGTCAGTACAAAGAATCAATTTATCATAGACCTAACAAACAGGAAGCAACATCACATATTTTCATAAAAAATAACAAAATGGTATCCTCTGTAAAATAATCAGGATTGAGTGGGCTTGTATAAAGAGAGGCAACAATCATGAACAACCATGATCTACTGTCTGCAGTGGGCAGAGCCAACATTTTTCTGTACAATAAATGGTAGTCTTTGCTATTTGGGATTTGAGAACAGGGTTAAGAAAATAGCAAGCACACAATGTCAGCACATCATCAGATGTGAACTTCCTGAGAGCATACAGACTTGATGATCAATAGCATAATTCTATGTCTCCCTTTAAATCTCTCCTAATAGCTAATGGTACCATGGTACCAAAAGTTCTTATTGTCATGCCAGTCACAGTGGAACCAAAAGTTCTTATTGTCATGCCAGTCACAGTGGAATAATGTTACTCCATCTTAGAATGTGAGGGTTATTTAATAGTGCTTATTAGCTAACTACACTCACTGGAGCCTATGCTAATTAGTCATTTATATTCTTTTTTTCAATTATTTTTAAACTTTTTTTAATTGATTACATCTATATGTATATAGACACGTATTTTTACAACATGTATACCCCAAGGTTCTCCCACCACCTTGTGACCCATGATATTCTTTCTTCTTATCTTGCTTACTTCTCTCGCAGAAAAAAAAAAGCTGAAATGATAAACAATGCTTTATTATGGCTCTAGGGAGCCAATCTTTGACATGGTTTCCCTTGATTTGAAAAAAATCTTAGAGAGTAGGTAACTGAATTTTGTGTACCATAGCTTTTGATTGGTTTTGTCATGCCCTGTAACAGATTATAGGTTTCGTTAGAGATTTCTGTTTGATTGTGTTACAGAAAATGGGCTAGGACGATTCGGTAATTTATGTTTACTAAAAATCACTGCAGGTTAGTAGCAGCTGTGCAGCACTACATGTTGGGAATAGAGTGGATTGTGCTAAATAACTTGAAAGCTCATCTTCATTCAAGCTAATCCTCCATCTCCCTGGATGTCAGTTTTCCTTCCAGGTGTAAAATGAAAGTTATAAGCACCTTATTCCACAGCACCTGTCAAGGTTTAAAGAGTTCTGACTTTGTGGTCATAGAGGGTTTATGACCAGTCCACGAGACTAATGACCATAAAAACAGGAATCCTCATTAAAAATGTACTAAGCTTCTGTTCTTTATTTGTTCTATGGGGAAAATGTGCCTAGACCCTCACTATGGATTTGGAGAATGGAACCATCTCTGTTGCTCACCTTAATGCAACATCAACCTTTAGGTAGTGCAGCTGTCAAGCCCCGTGGGGTGGAAGTCCAAACCCTCTGAGCTTCCCTGTGATTAAAAACTCCCTGACATGTTCTCTACTCTTCTCACTAAGCCCCTTAGGTTTGAGCTGAACAGACAATCACAAGTTGGAAAAGGGAATATGGCATAATATGATTCAATATGAGGGTAAAGAATTTTGAGATATCAGTGTAGCAGACCTGTACTGTGCACTTTTTATTTAATATTTGCCTATTAAGGATACATGCACAGGGCTTTACAATTTAGCTATAATTCTGTGGGTTGTCAGGTTTTAAAATGTAGTCTCTCACCGGCCTAGAAGACAATGCAGCCAAATTAACTTTTACTGAAAGCATTTGAGAATTTTCCAATCATTTGTAGTATTACAGCCCAAAGAATTTATCGTAGTAATCCAGATGAGGAAATAGACACACACCAAAATTAAATTACGTGTCCTAAGGTCAGAATTTAACTCAATAAATTTTGCTTTCTGTTTTAGGAAGAGATTGCTAAGAGGGAAGAAACATAATAGCAAAGTTGTTAGTGGCTGTGCTAATTACTGGATACCCTTTAACAAGGGCATTCAAGGTATCTGATCGCCAAAAGCGATATTTTCTGTTACAGTTACTTTTAGCTGAAGGTCTAGGATCTTTTTAAATTTTTTTGAGGTATCATTGGTCTATAACACTGAATGTGATTTAGAGGTATAGGATCGCATCCTTCAGGAATAAGTTACCACACCACATCCACAACCAAGGCACCTATAAATCTTCCATCATAATCTATTGTGGCCCCTCCACATTTTTCTGTAGCTCCTTTTTCCTTTTCCTTGGTAGCCTCATTTATACTGTCAGATTTCTAAAGTTTGTTATTGGTTTGGTTTTATTTGATCCTTTGTGTGTTTTAAAGATAACTTTTACCTAAAAACTGCTAGAAGGCATCATTTTAATTAGAATATTCCTTTTAAAGATTATATAAAAATAATTTGGTATATAGTCAGTTTTTAATATCGACGATGCCTTATATCAGATGTTATTCATCTGTCCACTTGCTCACTTTCTAGGTCTAAGGTGCAGGCAAGATTACCTCTATATCAAGTGAATATCCTATTTACTATGTTTACACTACTGATTACACTTCTCTCTCACCCCCCCCCTTTTAACTACCCCCCAATAATCATCCTGGCAATTTGAGAGTATAGATGAATTGATAGATGTCAAAGAAATATAGGGAAGATGAATATGCAGGTGGCTACTTTTCTATTCTATGGTATTAAATTAGAAATTACATTTCTTCCCAACTGAACATAAAACACACTGCACAAAATTCCACATTTTTATTCACACCAAGAGCATTTTGTAATATAGCTTATAAGAGGGATTATCTATCCCTCACACACACATTCACACAAAAACACACAACCTATTGATATATATATATATTATATATGTATATCTTAGCCTTAATTCAGGAATGCTCTCCTCTCTGCCCCCTAGTGTCCAAGACATAAGATGCTGTAAAATAATCATCTCTCAACAAGAAACCAGTAACAAGGAGTCTACTATTACAGCAGGCACGGATTGATATGACACCTGTGAAAGACACACACCTGAACGTCATTAATGTTATAATGAAATATGACTTCAATAAAAGCCAAGGCTGTGCTAGATGTTTCATATCCTTTATTGTCCCATTAGTCATTCTGCTGAAACTCACTCGCAGTGCTTTTTCACATGGAGGCAATATTTATTCAGAGATATGGAGAGATGGAGAGTCGCTTTTTGCTGCTGCTGTTAGTGTGCTGTACACTCGTGAAGCATTCTTCACCTGTGTCATTATCTACCGTTAACATAATGCTCCATGTTTCAGAGTATCCCACCCTCCGAAGATTGTTCTGCCCATTCACAACTGGGAACCGGAAGAAGAGCCCCACAGAGAGGAGGGAGTTGGACCGTTAGTGGAACATATTTATGAGGTAGCTGTTGTCTGTGTTGAAGTGTGATAAGGGATTATTCTCATGTTCTTTACTCTATGTTCTCCTTACATTTAAAAAAAAACACCAACGTAAGCCCGAGCTTTTCTACTGCCCGAAGTGTGCTGTTATGTTATCTTATTGCAATGGGTGCTATTGCTTTTATGCAGTGAGAATATTTTCATCTTGTAACTGTACTCTTTTAAAATATTCATTTCCTTTCTTGTAAATTGGAGCTCTCTAGACATTATTTCATTTCCCTACATTTTCAGATATCCTTAAAATTCATCCACTCTTAAAGTACTGAACTATTAAAATTATGGATTATTTGCTACTGTATAAAAAATATATGGATGGATGGTAGAGACATATTGACATGTTGTTCAAATAACCCAAACTACACATGAGTAACTATTTGAAATAGTTTGTTAATCAGTATTTTCCAGAGGCAAACATATGATACATGTAAAAACCCTGGTGATCTTTTCTCACTTCAAGTGTTAAAATATGAATAAGAATTGTTTTTTTGACCCATAATCTGTAACATTTAAGTTTTATAATTATAAACTAACATATATGGACATTTGGTAGTTGTTTTTTGTGAAAGTGAATTGGTGAAAAGTAGTTATTCATATGCATTTTCAAGTGATCAGGGGTGAATTTTTGATAAAAATGACATTCCAAGCCATTTTCTCTGTGAGGTTCCTTCTCAATTAAATTTCTCTGTTCCTTTTTTGGTAACTCTTGCTGCTGATATACAACTTTGAATATGAGTCTTGTCTCAGACTACATGGAACATGACTAACATTCTTTAAGGCTAACAATAAGGTATTTCAAAACTGATGAGTTGTTTACATGTGTGAGAAAGAAGCATCAATGCCTGTTCAGTGTCAACATGAAAACCTCTGCCATCTGCCCAACCTGCAGTTTAGCATCAGGATCAGGATCCCTGCCCCACACCAGATCAAAGCTTTGCCTTAAGCTCTCTTGATAGCAAAACGTTAATAGTCCCCAAGCCCACTCCAACTAAGAAGCTGGAAAAAATACCTTCAAATAATTGTTAGACCTATATGAACCAGTTCTGCTTAAAAATGCTAAGGCTTTAAAATTTGAAAATATATTCAAGCCCAATAATTCTGCTGTAGCCTTTTTCCTAATCTTAGCGTAAAAAGGTCATCAAATTTTAGGTTACTAATAAGTAGTAACAAAAGCAATCATGCAAAGTTTCTTACATGTCAGTCTCATGTCTCAAGGTGTACTGTACCGCTGCTTTGATAATGTGAATTAAATGGGTCACCTAAAAAGCACCACCAATAATAAATCATTTTACTGATCATTATGATTATCAAACCCTATAATCATAATATTATATGATATTATAATATCATATATGATATTATATATCATAAACGGGGGGGAACAGACAAAAGGTTTCTGCTTTAAAGTATGTTTTTAAAACCTTAGAAAAATTTAAGTACACATGTGTGTTTTTCACACACTCTTTGGTTCCTGCTAGTACAAGTGCTGTGTGCTCAAAGTGTTCATCTCTTTATGAGATGTGGCTTTCCTTTTTGTGTAATTTGCTGATTGAAACCGAAGGAGCTCAACTTTGAAATGTGGACTTGCAGTGAACGGTAGCGAGCCTCTACCGTCTCTGGCCCTGGATGGATTGCCATTCTTCTAGAGGGTGAAAGAAAGTGCATCCCATATGGTTGCAATTGACAAGCCAGTAGTCAGGAAAGAAGCAGATTTCAACATAAAGAAAGAATAACTAGGTTTTGAAAGCATATAATTAAAATTGCATTTCTAGTGCCATGATTAAATTGATATAAATTTAAGGCAAACATCACAATTATCATGTGGTCTTTGCTAAGGGGAAAATGCTCGGAGAGCTTCATAGATTGAAGAGTCCTAAGCACCAGGGCTTCTTGTTTTTAAAACTCTTCCTACCCACACAGATGCTGTTTTTCTCCTCCCCCACTCTTCATCTAGATGACTTAAAACCAAAAATCGATGCTTATCAGAATAAGCATAGAGTATATAGAGTTTGATTTATCATCTTGCAGTGGGCTCAAAGATGATAAACTAAATTTTAAAAATTTATTACCTGATGTGTTGCTTGCTTTTAGCTGCACAACATTGGACCAAGTGCCATCAGTGACACCCTTCTGGAGGTGGGCTGGCCTTTCTCTGCCCGGAATGAATTTCTTCTCTATATTTTTCACATTCAAACTTTGGGACCTCTCCACTGCCAAACAAATCCTGACATCAACCCACAGGATATAAAGGTGGGTCTAACAGTAGCTTTGTTTACCTTTTGTGATAATGAAAAAATTAAAACAAAGTTTGTTTTTTTTAAGTGAAGTAATTATACTAATACGATATTTGAAATGGATACATTCTTTAATAAATGAGCAGAGCTTTTCTTTTAGTTGGACACTTTAAATGTCAGGCCTAACCTAAAATATCACCCCTAGAAACCTTAAATTTCTCTTTTTTTAATTGCCCCTGGTAACCTGTCATTTATTTAGCCTGTTTCTATGTGTACCTTTTAGAGATTGTTTGAATAACAGCACAATTAAACTAAAATCTTAAAGAGATTTTTCATGTTTTGGGGACTTTCACAAAAAGCTATTGTTAAGGTTTATTTTGATATATTTCCAAAGATATGAGATCTTTGAGGAAAAGGCTTTTCCAGATGTTGCCAGCAGCAAGTGGTGAAATGCAATAATTTACAAAGGCCATCTCAACAATCTGAGGACCCCCAAACTGGAATTTTCAGGATCTGTTCTTCAGTGGCGTTTCTAGGGAAGTCTCAAATAGGGCCTCTCTGTGTGAAGGACATTTGAATCATCTGGAGTCTGTTAGGCTGCAGGGGTGGGCTAAGCCTGAAATTCTGCTCCTACAGACACCTACCTGATATCTACGCCTTGACTCAGGAGGACCTTAGGGGTCAGGAAGCTGATGCATCCATAGCAAGACCCCAATTTGGCTTTAGGTTCTTTCTGGAAAGGCAAAAAAAAAAATCATTAACATCCACCCTTAAAAATGTCACATTTGTGTGAAAAAAGAAATACTTGTTAATCAGATGTGATCTTCCAAAAAGAACTTCATATAAGAATGAATATGCTCCTCTTAGCGGCAGGAAAGAATGTCCCCGTTGGAAATGTGGTGCAGAGGGCATGGTTTATGGACTGCTAACCTAGTCAACCAGGATAGTTTTGCCTTTATGCTCAACCACACTGGGGCATTATTGATTGTGAGAGATTTTCTGTCTCCAGCCAAATGCATTCGATTTAAAGAGAAAACTAAAAGGGGCTCCGGATTTAACAACTTAGGAAGCAACAAGCCTCCTTTTTGTGCAAAATTAATAAATAGGGCCTCTTGTGTTCCAAAAAATTATTTCAAATACTTTCTCTCTGGAATTTTTAAAAAAATCTCTTCTTTCTTTTCTCCTCATTGAGATTATTAAAGATAACAACTTATAAAATAGCATCATCAAATGCTAATGTGTAACAGTTAAATAATGAAGACATTCATCTATCTTGTTCTGTAGTTAACATACACTGGAGTTTGACCATGGACTCCTGAGCACACCATGATGCAGAAAGTTTCTGACTCTGGTTGAGTGTAAAGTTTACTTTATTTCTGACACTATTTATATATGTTTGTACATTTTCTGTAACTTGTTTAATGTGCACGATGTTGGTTGTGAGTTATTTTTTCCTTGTTGCAATTTAACATACATTTACAGTGACTGCAACAGTATTAATAGATGACTTGCCTTAAATGTTGACAGAAGAGTGCAAATTCAATGATAGTATATACTAAGCACCTGCAGTTTCCTTATTGTTCCAAGTGTAGAATTTTATTAAAAATCTCTCTGAGACTATAAATTTTAAATGCAACTTAATTATGCTCATTTTATAAAATCCCCATTGGTGAAAAATTAATGTAAGACTTGATTACAACATAAAGAAGTAGTTCACTAAAATAATGATAACAATTCATGAATTCTTAAAATTCTAACTTTGTGAAAAATATGGAAAGGTTTTACGTAAGTTCAGGTTCTCGTAGTACTTTTACCTATTTTGAATATGTGTGACCCAAACACGTTAAAAGGCCTTTTGTCAATCAATAGATTTTTCAAATTTCGATTTATTTTTTAATCATTGCCTGTACATTGTTGAAAGTAATTGGTAATTGTTGTCTTTGTAAAATAGTAAATAATTTCTTGGTGAAGTCACTATTCATTTACTTGGCAATTTTATTTCTCCCTAGATAATAAACTAAGCCACATGTTGTTTTAGATATGAGTTGAAAATTAGTAAAGAACAAATTATTTATCCTGTCAAAGTTACTTTCTAACTTAGTTCTTTAGGAAGTAGAGAGCAGGTAGGTATATTAAAAAGAACAGGGAGATAGAAAAATATTCACATAGGCAAAAATTATCACTATTAAATCTTATCAACTGAGTGGACTAAGATAAAATCCCTTACATCTGCTTCTATCTTTTCTTTATACATTGAGCAAGAGGTAATAAATGCCTCTTAAAACATCTGCATCTGGAAACAGTCCATTTTTCACAAGTCCGTCCGACCATGCTCCAGTTCCCGCTGGACTAACCCCCAAAATATCCCAGACCTACCACAGATGTGTCCGAAGCAAAACTACCACCCTAGCTTTCTAACATTTCCTCTAAAGAATTTTCAGCTTCCCTGCACATTTTCCACTTCAACCATTCAGTTGATTTCCTTTCTGCAAAATCCCTTTCTCATTATATATGCCTTTTCAAGCAATTTTCTCTTTCTCATGTATATATGCTCATGCTTGCCCACTTCACTACTAGAGTAACTCCCTCCTTCACTGCCTCTTCACAACTCTACAAATGTCTTTGATACTTGGTTATGAAAACGAGACCCCCATCCAAATTTTCTAGCTTACCCATCCCAGGAACTAGTGCCACCAACTCTAAAGTCCTTGAAATTCCCCAGATATCTCTTGCAGAATCTCCATGTTTCCACATAAATTCTACTTGACTATGTACTTAATTTCTAATTAAACCTAGCAGTGTTTAATATTACGTGTTTAATAAGGTGATACTTTCTAATTATTAAAATTATTCATATAACAGTAATCATGAGAGTTGTTTAGATTTTTTATTCTTGCAAATACATATTTTATTAAAAATCTGTCAGAGGCTATAAATTTTTAAGTGCAACTTAATTGTGCTCATTTTATAAAATACCCATTGGTGAAGAATTAATACAAGATTTGATTACAATATAAAGTAGTTATTCCCCCAAATAAGGTAACAATTCATGAATTCTTAAAATTCTAACTTTGTGAAAAACATGAAATGTTCTTACTTTCAGATTCTCATAGTACTTTTACCTACTACGTAACAATCATTGTGTGGATTAAGTAGGTCTTTTTGTGGAATGACGTTCATACTGAACTTGCATTTTAAAACATCATTTCTAAAGAGAAATGCATTCTGAATGTCAAACATCACCTAAAATGCAGTCTGCCTATAAATGGCACAAGTATTCTAAATGCAACTGTCCTCACACAAGCCTCAAAATCTGCCAAGACCTGAGTGCAGTGCAGTTTTCACAACTGCAACTGGTACAGTTTGGTTATCCCCCACAATACACACCCAGATGTTCCCAAGGTTTAAGTACAGAACCATCTACCTTTGAGAAGCACCACATGGTTGTGCTGTGTCAGGAGATGACAGGCAAAAGGTCCCCCACATTGACCTTACTTCCTCCACAAACCCAGAGTATCAGGGAGTGACTTAGGACTGGAGTCAATGAGTATACACTCAGATGCCCCTAGGTCAGCATGGTTTTTTATTTAAATCTCCTCCTGATCTCAGGTTTCCTGGAGATTTAGTTAGTCTGTATTTTGACATTTATTCCAACTCGAGTGTGCGAGAAGACTGAAGGTAAAGAGCCACCCAGCACCTTGTGGGACATAACCCAGTGCCCCGGGCACACTTCACTACTCTTTACAGAAGGTGCAAGGGATGGTCTTTGCTACAAGCATTTTTCTTCATGTAACTAACTGACCAAATAGAAATTTTTATTTAAATGATAGGTTGAGTTGATAGATTTGTATGCCAGTTTGGTGGTTTCAAGTCTGGTTTCAACAGATGCAGTGCCCACTTTTGTATTTTACAAATCTTTGTCCAAAATAGTCTATACAATCATATTATCCAGCGAGTCCACTCTTAGGGATCTACCTATGGAACATAAAAACACTATTTCGAAAGGAAACCTGCACTCCTGTTTACTGCAGCACTATTTACAACAGCTAAAATATGGAAATGACCTAATGTCCCTAAATGGATGAATGAATCAAGAAGATGCGCTATGGAGATGCAATGGAGTACTACTCAGCAGTCAATAAGATAAATCCGTGCCATTTATGGCAACACAGTTGGAACTGGCAAGGATTATGCTAAGCAAAACAATTTGGGTGGAAAAAGAGAAATATTGGATGGTTTCACTTATATAAGGAATATAGAGAAACAGATTGCGATCTGAGAAACACAGCCAGGAAGGGGGAGTAAGAGTGGTTAAAATAGGGGCAGTGGAGGATGAGTTATGTAGTAAGATAACTAATAGGACCATACCTGAGGGGAGAAATCAAATGCTGTGCCAAAATGAACAGCGATGTAGAAAAAATAATTTAATAAAAATAACAAAAAATAGTCTTTACAGTGACAAATAGATGTGACAGTATTGGGTGATAACAACTATGTATATGAACTAAGACTTAATACAAAATACAGCCATAGAACTCACTGAAAATGTAGAAAGAGAAAGTAAAATTGAAAAATGCTTCCAGATTGCTTCTGTCCTAGAAATGGATAGCATCAGTTTGCAAACCTGTCTATAAAATTATCCCTCCTGTTCATCCAAACCAGTTGTTTATCAAACTATGGCAAATATAGAAGTAACAACTAAGAAGTCACATAGGTCTTCAGAAGCATTAAATTGTCAAGTCTTTAGCTAATTTAGATAAATACAACAGCTTACTCTCATTCTATAATGCCATCTTTACCAAATGTATAACATATTATAAGTTGTAAACAAAACAAAACAAAAAAATTGAGCGCTTCTTGTTCCTTAAAAAGAAATAGTTATTATCTGGTGAATACATGTTTTTTGAAATATTTCAAGTGAAATATTTTGCTATTTCATAGTGAAGATTTAATTTTTCATGTTTCGTTATATGCTCTTTTTTATGATTTTTATCTTTTTATAACAAAACTACTTTATGCCCACATAGGTATGCAGTGAAAATGCTTACAACAAAAAACTTAGAACAAAACTACCTAGAACCCACTCACTCAGGCTTAAACATTTGCTTCTCAATGAAAAGGTTGATATTTTTTTGGTTCCTCTTCCTCCCATGCTGGTTTTACTTATTCCCGTTATTTCTGTCTACTGCCAGCATAGGGGTGTAAGCAGATTACTATGAAGGTTCTGTGTACAGGCTTCATGGTTCAGGTCAGAGAGAAGATTTTAATGTGGCAGTTTCTCCACATTCTAAAACATTCTGAAACATTCAACTGTCTGCAGCATTCAGACTGATCCATTAAATCTAATTTGTTCCAGATCCTTCTTGGCATAAAATTTCAGAGTTAAGTATTTCTCAACTACTCTAAGGACAGTAAAATAATAATTTCAAACTACCAATTTTCTTAATTTGGTAGACTCCATCTTGGGGTTTGGAGTCTTTCAAACAGCTACAATCTCTAAATAAGGATGAAGCTGAAATAAGTCTGTATGATTAAGGAAACAAAGCTGTGTAAAGATTTTTTTAATTGGCAACATTTTGGTATAGCCAACTGTGAGATGAAGGGGGAGGGAGGACTATAGAATACAGGACTGGGCCTATGGGAGGAAGACCCTCCAATTAAACTTGCATTAAGAGCAGAGTCAAACATTATGGGCCTCTTTTCAAGAAGTATCGTGAACTAAAAATGATCTGGTAGAGACTAGACTAGAATGACCATAAAGAGAAAAAGGCAATGTTGCGTAAAAAGCTGTCTTCAGAGCCACAGGAAGCAGGAGGTTACAACTGGAACTAGTCTCTCAAACAAGACCATTCCCACAGGAAGTTCAAATTACAACCAGATAGTACAAACATGGAAAGCAGAAACAGAAACCGTTTGTCAAGGATTACAGCCCTGCAAATAGTTTTTGTTTTTTTTTTTTTTTTTAATCAGTGGTCCTGGCGACCATGGGTTGGCTTCACAAATTTGCATAATTTTGTTTTATCCTTCAAAATGTTTTCTTCCTTTAAAACTGCTCCCATTTACTTACTGTTTCTCATTAATAGAGAAGGCAGACACTTGTTACTTCCTAGAAAAAGTCTCTCTCTGTCTGTCTCTCACAGACATACACATACACACCACTGGCATCTCTTATAAATCAGAACATAAATGGAAGAAGATCGTGTGTGTATGTGTGTGCTATTTAGAATTATTTTGGAAGTCTTGAATATATGGAGCAATAATTTATTTTGTAGCTGAGACATTGTCTGATGTCTGTTACTTGCCCCTTAATGCTGATATTTCATTATAAACTCTCCTTCAGGGGAAAACTAACTGCTCATTAACAATGCCTAATCATGAGAGCAATACTCAAGTTTAGTTTTTTCTTCTCTGATTATGATGCTGTGGGAACTAAAGTATTTTGCTCTTGAATTTGTCTCCTCTCCACTCTCAGGAATACTCCCCTCTGAAAGAGGAAGTTCATTCACCTTTTCCTTTAACAGTACCAGTAGGTTCAATTTTCAGCCACCAAGTAAAATGTGTTCTGCAGAATCAATTTCTCTTTTAGTTGGTCTTCAGATTTTCATGATATTTTAAAATATAAAAATATGGAACTAAGTAGATTTCAAAATCACCAATGAAGTGATTGAGTTTTTTAGTTATGCATTGCATGGACTTTCATGATGTTAAAAAAAATGAGAGCTTGCTCTTTTCTTTTCTTTTCTTTTCTTTTTTTTTTTGTCTCCCAACAAATCCTTAACATTCATGTCTTAAGGAAAATTACATGGTAGACAAATGCTCTGGGCTTGTCTCTACTTCAATTTAATTATAAAGAAAGAGTTACATGAGAGAAGTCCAGCTCCACTTGTGCAACAGAAGTACCTGAAATCCAAACAAATTACAAACAAATCACAAACAACAACATAAAAGTATGTGTTGCATTTGTTTGAACTCACAGAGCCCTTAATCATCTTTCACCCAAGCCTTTTCTTCAGATGCTGCATTTCCAATTTTGTTGCACATTCCAGCTATACTGTATCCCTTTCATCCATAAATTTAAACCTATACCAGAATGAAGAGTTTGATGAAGTTATGAAACTAGAAAACTCCTATTGAGGTCAAAATGTGAGTAGCAGCTGGAGAAAGCTATATTTGCTAACAATTGTTTCCTTATTGTAGAAAGGAACAATTTTCCAATTCTAAAGAAGACACTGTAGTATCTTCTTTACTAATTTTTTACTGGATTATTTCTACTTTAGTGTCACCTACTTCTCATAGCACTTAACAAATTTTACGCTGAGAAGAAGGGCTGACCAGATGGAGCCTAACTCTCTCTCTCTCTTGCATCTCATGGTTTCAGACTAAGGAAAGACACAACCTTGGGTTCATGACCAGTGGTGAAACAGGGTTTAAAAATTTGTCAAGAAAATAGGCTTCAACTAGTTACCATTTCTTGGATAACTTCTTCCTTGTTATTTTTGATTTCTTCGGGTTTTCTCTGCATCTAAAATAATCTCTGGAATGCCATTTGAGAAAAATTGGTTTGCAACCTTATGACCTTCAGACTACAGTGTTTGAGTAACATTTCTCTCAAGCAGCCTAACTTTCATGAAACAGTTATAAAACTAATTTATCAACTCTTGCTGTGTGACATATTCATTCTCTAATTCAGAATAAGCCCTGTGTTAGTAATTTACAGAGACCACTTACAAATATTTGTGACTGATATATACCAGGGGCCACCACAAGGAGACATATTCTTTATTTATATACTAGCTATATCCAATAAAACCATATAGGTTACTATTTTTCTCTTTTCCCCCTTTCACCTCCTCCTCTCGTAACTTGGGAATAAACTCATTCCTACCAACATGTCTTCTCTATAGTTTGGCTACTTCGAGTTAACTCTGTATGTCCCAGTGATCTCTGTACAAAATTATGCATGATATATGTAAAAAAATTTAAAAATGAGAGAGAATATGAAAGAACATATATAAGGGAATCTTAAAGATTTGCACATTTTGATTCAAAACTCTTTTTAATTCCTTGTTTTAATGCCTTTTCTATTAGACTCCCTACCACGGCGTGTCCATGAGCAGCCCGTTGGCTAGCAGCACTGCTCCCCGCGCCAGCCCTGGCATGCACACAGGCACACACACCTTTTAATCAGCTCTTCCTCAATCTCAGCTCCTTTCCAACACTTTCAGAGGCAGAGTTTTTTCCTTCCTCCAGTTCCAAATTTAACTTTGCTACATCAAGTATCCTGCCTGTTTCCTATAACGTAGGAACTTCTTCTCCACTAGTTCCTTCCTTGGATCCTATAAACTTATGTACATTTTTTCTATTTTTAAAACAAATAAGTTGGCTCTGCATCCTCCTTCACGGAATGGTCTTTCCCCTTACATTTTCAGCCAAGGTGTTCTTGCTATTTGTACTTGTTATTCCTCTTTTACACTTATTAGGATTATAATATGTGAAGAATGGGGTTTTGTATTTAAGAAAGCTAAATGTACATTATGAGACTATATCTGGCAATGTGTATAAAATAGAAGAGCTTTTAAATTTTCTATTAATGTCACCACCCATTTACTATTACATTTTCTACTTATGCTTTAACATTTTCCATATATAAATTTCATTTATATTACCAGTAATTAAGCATACTCTTTAAAAATCCATAGTCATTATCAGATCTAAAAAAGAAACTAGTAGACTTCCTTAATATCATTAATTTTCCTTCGTTGTAACACATATTTTTCCAGATTTTTTTGTTTCTAGATATACAATAGAAGGATAAATCCATTTTAATTAAAAAATTCAATCTGATTATATATTCTACTTAATTACCTGTATTTTTCCCTTCCTGAGATCTTTTGAAATTAATCTGTAGCTCTAGCTACATCAATTTTAAAAATTGTCCAGGAGTCTTTGTATAAATATCATTAATTTACTTAATCTACAATCTATATGTGCCTATAAAGTTTTATATTTTTATCCCTCAGCTATTGTAAATAACTACTTAAAATTGTTGTTTTAGCTTGTTTGGGTTTTGGTGCTTTATCACTTGGGGAAGGAATGAGGCTACATCTCATCACCGAGCCACTGGGAGTTAATTTATATGAAAACTAAGATAAAGATTTAATTTCACACTTTTCCAAAACATTTCAATTTATCAAAAACTATTCACTCTTTATCATCCACACTTTAATTTTCACCTGCACCAACCCCCTGCTCAGAAAAGGAAACCTTAAATTCTTAAGTGACAAATTCAACTCTTGTTTTCTTTTCTGCAGGATTTAACATTTTTTAACCTCTTATTTTTGCAACTTGCTTTTCCTTAGGCTTCTGTAGAATCACTTTCCTGGATTTTCTTGTACTTCTGTTTCTCCCATCTTAGTGCTTGTTGGATCTTCTTGCTCTCCCTGTTCTGATGTTTCCTGTGGTGTTACATGTGACTATGCTGTTCATTTCATTTTGCATCTCTTTTTTTGGGTAACTCAGACCAGAGAGTAGACATTTACTGGAGAACACTGATGGTGAGCAAACTATAGCTCCCTCAGAGATTCAGAGAATCAGCCTGAAGCACGAAGGAGTGGACAGCAGTTCTGCACACAGAAAAACAGGCCACCAGGGCCGCTTGGTGAGAAATGAGCCTGAAGAAGCAGGCTGAAGCCAGTACCCAGGGGCTGTACATATCAGTCACACTAAGGAACCTGGATTCTATCTTTCTTTCCCTTTGTTCAGTACATTTTTTCCAGGTTCTTAGGACATCCTGAGCTCTATCTTTTCATCTTCTGCGGTACACACTAGCCAGCAATGTAAGACTATCTTTTCTTCATTCCACAGAGACAAGATACTGTTCTTATTCCTCTGACTGCAAAGAAAAACTATGTAAAAGGAGATGTGCTGGGGGCAGGGAAGGTTCGCAGAAAGTTCGCTTCTCTATTCAGTTTGTCTAAAGAAACAATGTTAATGGGATAATATGTGTGATTTTTTCGGAATGTCCCAAAATATTTATTTAGTCATTAGATGATGCACGCAGACTGGGGCCAGAAATAAAATCATAACTTCTAGAACACTTACAAGGCAAGCTCTGTTTTCTGGTGTCTGAAAACAAGAGCCACAACAACAGGGTTGAGGTAACATGGCTTTTCAAAAGGTCATTTTCACCAAACGGGAGTCTCTCCTGAGGGTACTCTTCTGACAGCTGCAGGGAGATGGGGCTCAGACACACTGCTGTGAGCTCCATGAACACGAGACTGTTTGCCCACATTCTGCACCTCGATTTTCTGCCTCCTCCTATCCATCTCCCCAAAGAAAATGCTTCTCTCTTTCACCAGTTTAGCCAGTCACAACGTAAAATGTGAGAGGAAAGTAACGTGAATTCATGCCCATGCCTTGGATTCTAATGGAGACATGGCTCTTCCACTTTAAATCTTATCAAGATAAACTTACAGGATAAACTTTCCAGGCAAGCGTTCTGTTCCTCATCCTTCATGAATCCCTAGACTTGGAGAATGGAAAGACTTGCTCCTAGTCAGTGCAGTTAATTTTGCTGTTGGACATGGCTGCTGTATTCTCGTATATATGAAATTCAGTTGAGGGAAATAATTGCCCGGAGTTCAAAGCTAAGGAAAAGGTAAAAGGAGTTAATGTAATTGTATGTGGTATCTTTTGTTTTCTGCTTGCAGCCGGCTGCCCCCCTAGAGGACACCCCGGAACTTAGTGCCTTTTTGCGAAACTCGACCATCCCTCATCTTGTCAGGAAGAGAGATGTGCCTGTGCTGGAGCCCCAAAGACAGAACCCCACAAAAATTCTGGTGCGTTATCTCAGTGTGAATCTAGCTAAGGGACAGAATTGGATTAGACAGAATTCCCAAATACACATGGTTTTAACTTCCAGTGTTGTTTTACAGTCTTTTCCAATGCACAGATATACCTGATGTTTTCTGGCAGTGCATGCTGTGAGAAAGGAAAGCAGTGTTTCTGTGGGCACAAAGGAACAATTGCGATACAATATTTTCACTCTTCTAAAGCTGCTATGCAGGCCACTTTGGAGCAATAATGATAAAGATGGAAAATGTGACCTTTAGTTCATTTCAAGAATAGAGCGTTTCCATCGACTCATCCTCAGGCTCAGTGCTGAGAGCTTGCAATGGGCCTGGAGAAGTGCAGCCTATGTTGTGAGCCTTGGAAACATGGCAGGGCCCTCCCTGGGTCTCAGCATCCTCAGCCTGCCAGGAACATCTAGGCTGAATTGAGTCAGTGTTTGCAAAGCTGTAGATATCATTTATGAGTCTATCCTCCATTTGTTTCAGTGTGAATGCTAACTTAAAAATGGTTTAAAAAAAACAAACAAGATCTTAAACATTCTCTAGCATTGATTTTTGAATGAAACTTTTTAACAGCATAGCAATTTTATTTCATTTTAATAATAATAATATATATATATATATTTCACATCTTTGTATTCCCCAGAGTTCACTCACCACTCCCCTCCCTGACCACTCCCACCCATTCCTCTCCCCCTCTCAAGTTGTGCACTTTAGTTTGGCTGTTAGCTTGTTTTGATTTTTCCTTCTAACCTCTTGTTTGTTTTTCCTATATTCAGTATAACAATTTTAAAGATGGAGGCGGACCAAAAAGTAAGAGGAACAAGTCTAACTTAATTGTCCGAAATGAAATCAAAAAAGGAATGTTTATTATCGAGTACCTGAAATTAGATGGCTCTGTCAGTTGGGAGGATGTGACTGTAGTCCCATCTGTAGTACATTTTTATGACCTTGTAATATTATTTTAATGTAAGCACAGGAAATTTACATGCTGTTCAGTTTAGAATAAATTAATAATTGCATTTATTATTTTTAATTGCTTCTAAGAAGAAGAATAGGAAACAATGGTTGATACCTGTAGAATTCTAATATACAACACCAATGGGAACCCCTCTGGAAAACCAATTATACAAATTTATGGAGGATTAACAATTTGGAAAATCAAGGATAAAGTATTCTTTCCTGTTTCCACTTCAGCATATATCTCAAAAATACATAGAGGTAGTAATAACTGAAACCCTTGAAAATATATTTTCTTGTGGTGTAGAGTTTTTTCCCCTCTATTTTTTCTCATTAAAGAGTTTTTAAGACCATATCATTTTAGCTTCTGAATATCATAGGAATTTATTACTTGCAGATGAGAACAAGGCGATCCTGATTTCCATATCTGATTTTGTTAACTCATATTCTATTCTCTTTCTTATTGGCTCAAAAATTGCAAATCATACACCTCCCATGTCCTGGAGTCAAAACAATTCTGAAGAAAAAGTGATTATGCAAAGTTTATTCTGAAATCAAAAGCTAAATAAGACCTCCTACAGTTTTTGTTTAGTTAAAAACAACTTACTGAATCGCATTACTGATTAGGAATTTTAAAAGTGAAAAATGCCAACATCCTGTACTGGGATCATGATTTCTAATTTGCATTGGAAAAATGTCTATCTGTAACACTGAAATATAATTTCTCCTCTATCCTTGCTTTTCTCATCTCAGGCTCCTGCTGCTTTGGTAGTTATCACCCCATCTCCTCAGTGCTCAGCTTACAGAAACCTTATCTTTCTAACCTTCTTTAACATTTGATGCTATTGGCTACTTCCTGAAACAGTTGCATTCCTCAGCTTCCCTGAAAACACTCTCTCCTAGTTGTCTTCTTACATCTGGGCCTGCCCCTTAATATTTTTTTGTGGATTTGTCTCCTGCTCATCCTTACATGTTTCTATGCCACAGGATTTATCCTTGCCCCCCTCCCGCTCTCTCTTACTCTCACTCTCTTATTTTTTCTCTTTCATGGAAGTCCATAACTCCAGTCATTCCAAGGTGTGGCTCTTGGTTTCTTAGTCCTTGGAAGGTTCATTGTGAACGTTGAGCTGGATGTTCAATAGTTATCTTAACTCCAAAATGTCTAAAACTGTGTATCCATGACCTCCAAAACCTCTGCTCTAGAAGTTCCAATCTCAGTAACACCAGTATTCACCCACCAGTTTCTCAAGTCAATGAGTACCCACCACCCAACTCTCCATCTCCACCTCCCACTAGTCATAAAGTATCTATTTCAGCTCCTAAACTTCAAACATATTCATCTTCTTCTTCCATTTCCAAGACCTAGACTCAGGACTTTCTCATTTTTCTCTTGGATATTTGAAACAAACTCATCATCCTCCTTGCCTCCCAATCTCCTCTTTCCATTCCTTTCTCCCATCCTTCCTGTTTCCCTAAAATACAAACCTGATCATATGCTTTCCTTTAAAAGCTACAGAGACTCCCCAGGACCTTCTGAATAAAATCTAAACTCCCTAGTACGAAAAAGAAGATCCCTTACTACCTAGATTTTCTCTTTTTCATCCCATTTTCATCTATCCAAATACCTTTTCCTTCCCTTTTCTGACATGCACTGGTCTTGAATAAGAGAACCATGTCTCCACTCTCCCATCTCACTAGGGAACTAACTCCCATGCTTTATGATCCATTCCAAAAGCCTCCTTCTCCAAGATTCCCCAAGTCCAGCTAACTGGGATTGCCATTACATAAATTTTATAAAAATTACCCCCTCTAGCTTTCTCTTTTACCTCTTAAGGACAGAAGGATCAACAGCATATCAATAATGGCACATAGGCAAATGTGAGAACCTCACAGGTGATGTGAACTGCAGCACTTTGAGAATTCCTACTTCTGCTCTAGGCAAAAAACTGCAGACAATTCGGTACCCAACTCTAGTAGAATCAGTCAGCTCGGTCACCTGTCCTTGGAAACGTGATGTCAAACTCTGGCCCTGCTGGAATTTATCAGATACACATTCCAGATTGCTTTGTTTTTAGAAAAGACTGCATTTCTCAAAAAAGTTTTCCTTAATAATATAGTCATCAGATATGTATTTAACAATTTCATTAAATTAGATTGCCTCAGTTAATTCTTAATTCTGTGCTTCACATAGAATTGAGTAAACTGATTTTTATTAAGCAACTGCAGGCCAGTGTACAGTGCTTAAGAAGTGAAAAATGAATAAAGCATAGTTCACAAGATAAATTCAAATTAGTGGAGTACAGTTCAAGAAGTACCATCCTACACATGGCACAGTGAAAAAAAATTGTGAGATGAATGTCACGTATTGAGTACTTTTCAAGAACGTGCATCTCATATAGTAAAGGCTATCCATTATAAATTGGCAATTCTAGAAACTGGTAAATTAAAAAAAACTGTGTAATAGATGGTATTCACAGCAGCAAATCCTGTTTACAACCCTGATACTAGCTTCTTATCAAAAGGTTACTAATATTGGGTCATGTAGATAAAGTATAGATTCAGGGGCCTTGCTCTGAAAAACTTTTAGGACTTGCTTAGTCAAAGATTTTTTGTTATGAATACCCTTAAGAAATATCTTCCCAGGATGTGAGGGCGATCTGGCTGCGACATCTGTCACCCCATTGATCGCCAGGGTTGATTCGGCTGATCTGGCTGGCTAGGCGGGTGTCCCCTTCCTCCCTCACCGCTCCATGTGCGTCCCTCCCGAAGCTGCTCGCTCGGTCGAAGAGGACGGCCTTCCCCGAATAGAGACGGACCGTTCTTCGGTCGAGGGTATACGAGTAGCTGCGCTCCCCTGCTAGAACCTCCAAACAAGCTCTCAAGAAATATCTTCCCAGAGTTCTGAGAAAATGAAACAGAAAATTCAATAGGAAGGTTGTTCAAAGTCCTTAGAAAAGAGCTTCAATTTTATGTTGTTTTTTATTCCATTTTTCACTCTACATTACAATTAAAGTTGATGCATCATTGCACCAAACTACTTTTTCTTGATTGTTTCCATGTACTTATTTAATTGAAATGAGTATTTTATGGATAAGGTGATGACAACTTTTAAGTCTCCATTTTGATTTAAATATACTAACTACTACCTCTGCTGGGTTTTTTTTTTTTTCCAGAATTGTACAAATATTGAGTGCTTGCAGATCTCCTGTCTGGTGGGGCGACTCGAAGGAGGAGAAAGTGCCGTCTTGAAAGTTAGTTCACGGCTCTGGGCTGAGACATTTCTCCAGGTAATGAGAATGTTTTCTTTCATTTTTGTTTCATCTGTAGAAAAACTGTAACTTTAAAGTATACAGTATAATGATTAGAAAAAAGTATATACTGAGAAGTAGTTAACAGTTAGTTTGAGTAATAACTTACCTTTGAGTGTGTGTGCTAATAACTTTTAATAGCCAGTCTTTAACTTTGAAGTTTGTAGTCCATTCATCACACTCACTATGCTAGACATTAGATCCTCAGAACTTACTCTTCTTATAGCTGGAAGATTAAACCTTTCGACCATCATCTCCCTTATCCTTACCCCCAACTCCCCCAGCCCCTGTAACCATCATTCTGTTTTTTATTTATCTGAGTTTAGCTTTTAAGAGACTTCATGTACAAGTAAATCACATAATATTTGTCTTTCTCTGACTTATTTCACTTAGCACAATACTCTCAAGGTTCATTCACTTTCCCTTCCTTCTTATAACTAGATAATATTGCATTGTAGTTGGGGTATTTTACTCTATCAAAATCTATATAATATATATAGTGTTACAAATAATTGATTCTGATATTCCTATAGTACATACATAATGATGTACATGATATATAATTGTATATTAAATATAATCATATGTGATATCACTATTTAAGACAATTTAAATATCTTAAGTCTAAATATACCTACATACATATGTCTGATGAACAGCTAAATGAAGACAATTTAAATATAATAAATACCTATGACCTTCATACAGTAAGTCAGACAAGCAATTGTTTAGCTCACTGTTTTCTTTACACCTGGCACATAGCAGTTCCTCAGTAAACATTGGTCAATGAAATGTTGCTGAGTACCAGAACACAACTCAAGCCATATGTCTGATAAAGTAAAAACAGAAGTCAAGTCATAAACTTGGAAAGCTCCTCTGGCTGAGTGATCCCACATCTTGGATTCTAGTAGGAGACCAAGACCACCTCAATAAAGCTCCTGGATCATGTACTTGGTACATCCCTCACTGCTCTGGCTGATCTGCACCACAGCATCCCAGAGATAACTCCACTACTGTGTGTTTTAAAGGTTAAAAGAAATTATACTAAGGAGATTACATTTTTCCCTTTAGAAAGAGCTTTTGTTTAAATGATACTATTGTGTTGTGACCTTATTTTAGAAAGACTTTACAAAAAGAAAATTAAGTTTTTGCTAAGTCTATACATAATTGCTCATATTTCAACTACTGAAAAATTCCTGTGATTCAAGTACCACAGAAAATCAAATGGTAACATATCTTTTGAGTTCTGCTAATAAAATAGAATTTTGTAGCTCTAGATTTTCATGTTTGCCATGATTCATATTATTTCTTTATTGTACATTTCACAAATCTTTTCTAATTTTTGTTTCAAAAATAAACAGTAGGGAAATTAAAGTTGTTTTTTAAAGAGGTGGTTGTAAAGCCTTTTTTTTCACCTGTGGCAGAATTTCTCTACATTAGCACTATTAATATTTCGGATCTTATAACTGTCTGGTGTGGAGGTTGTCCTTTGCAAGATGGAGTATTTAGCAGCATCCTTCGCCTCCATCCACTAAATATCGGGTGAAATCCATACCCCAGTGTGACAACCAAAAATGTCTCAGATATTTTCAATGTCCCCAGGTGCCAGAATATTACTGGTTTTGAGCAACTGACCTAAGGGGAATTGCAGTGAACACTATTTTTTACTTATTAATTTATTTTTCTTAATCATTTAGTTGTTTACATATTTATGTATATATGTATGTATATAATTATATTACATCATTGTATTTCCCATGGTTCTCCCTCCCTCCACCTTATCACCTGTGTACCTTCATCTTGTTCCTTTTGTGCTCCTTTTTTCACTGATTTCTCCCTCTCCAAACCCCTCCCTTCCCTAGTTACTTGACCCAGTTCTGTTGTTAGCTTATTTTGACTTTTTCTTGTCTTTTTGTTTGTTACTGCTGTATCCCATGTATTGGTGGGACCATATGGCTTTTGTCTTTTTCTTTCTGACTTATTTCTGCTAATAGGATTCTCTCTAGGTCCATCCATGTTATCACAAATGCACCATATGTGTTGGTTTTGATTGCAGAATAATATTCCACTGTATAAATATACCACATCTTTTTCAACCATTCATTTGGTTTGGGTTTTCCATATCCTGGCTGTTGTAAATAGTGCTGCGATAAACAGAGTACAGGTGTCTTTTTGAATTAGTGTTTTGGTGTCCTTTGGGTAGATTCCCAGTAGTGGGATTGCTGGGTTGAATGGTAGTTATATTTTCAGTAGTTTGAGGGTCCTCCACACAGCTTTCCATAGTGGCTGGACCAGTTTACATTCTTACCAGGAGTATGAAAGTGTTCCTTTCTGCATCTAAGCCAGCACTTGTTGCCCGTTTTTGTTTTTGTTTTTGTTTTTATATGGGCCATTCTTACTGGTGTAAGACACGTTGCACAACTTATTCACTCTTTTTTTTTTTTTAAATGAAAAGGATGATCCAATGAAGCAGGACTTCAATCATGACAAGGGATGCCAAAAGAAAAATGATTACTTTCAACAGTGTGTCTGGTTATATGATATTCTATTCCAGTAGAGGCCTAGAGAGTAAAAGATGCATCTTTATTTTCCTGTTAAGATAATCCACTGAACTGGGAGATGACAATAGCAATAAGGAACTTCTTAAGCAATAAATATTTAGCACATATCAGACCACAAAAATCAGCAGTAATGTCTCATTAGAACAAAGTATCATCTCCAAAGATATGGATACTCTCACATAACTGCGTGTAACACACATCCATAGCCCAAATCTCTACTCAAACAGTTTCTGCTCACTCCAGTCTATAGATATAAATAGATATAAATAGATATGGACTTTAATATTTTCTTCAAGCAACCCAGAAGTTGTTAAAATTTTCTTCCATCCTAATCCAGGATAGAAAGTTTCCCATTCTTGGCTGACATGATTTGCTACATTATACTTGTTTTTATCCACATGGTGAACATGCAAACTGCTCAGGAAAAAAATTTATTTATTAATCCTATTTCCCTGTGAGTTCTACTTCCAATAACAACCTCCTTTATAGTTTGAAGTTTTACCAGCAAAATTGCTTAGGTTCCGTCTTCTCACAAGTGTTTGTTTCTGGTAAATGTTGAGTATTTAAACATGGATGCCATCATGTGGCTATGTAGTTAAAAAATAACTCTTAGGAGGACTTGAGCAATGGGATGGTGGAAGTGGTAGAGCTCATGACATTTCAGTCACACTAGATATGAAACCATCTCAGAAGCTTCACTCTCTTCTCCATTTATGACCAACCCTGTAGCTTTTATTATTACCATGATCATAAGCAACTCATTGTGTAAGTATTTAACAGAATTTGCAACATACAGTTCTTCAATAACAGAGGTTTAAGTGGTTCATCAATGAGGAATGGGAAAAAGTTGCTCATAATTCACAGAAAGCCCTTTTCTGTGAATTAATAACTAGCTGCGACAAGTTGAAAATGCAAGATATTGTCAAGGGATAGTAACTCGAACTGCTCTTTACATTCGAAATTACCTACAACATGATAGTCATCACTATGACATGAATAGGCAGCTATATGAAAAAGGAGACTTTTTAGTAAGAATAATATAGTTGTTAAGTAAAGAGTAAGACTGAAAGCACTTAACTTTGAACTTGGAATCAGTATGATTCTGCTTTCAATTGTCTTCGTAAATTTAATACTTACCAGTACCATGTCTTCGACCTATATAACAAACAGCACTATAGTATTTTTGATGTTGACTTGGGCTGTCATATTTTTAATAGCTCACATATCCCATTCCTTGGAGGTCTAGATAATCTGGGTGAAAAATATTTGTAAAAAAATGCATTTTCCATCTGAAAGTGGAAGAACTCTTTTTTTTTTTTTTTTTTTTTGAGGTAACAGTTTATTGCCGTGTATCTGTTTTAGTAGTGCTGGTTCACACCTCTTCAAATGAATCTTGCCACACCACATCAACCACCAAAATATAAGTAAACCTTCAGCAAAATTTAATGGACACCATCAACCCTTTGTTCTTCAAATTTTGTTTGGATTTTTTTGTTCCTTTGTTTTGTTTTTCACATTTCACCTATCAGCAAAATCATCTGGTATTTGCTTTTTTCTTTCTGACTCACCTTGCTTAGCATAATCCTCTTCTTTTCCATCCATCTTCCTACAAATGACACAATTTCATCTTTCTTTATAGCTGAATAGTATTTCCTTGAATGTACACAATGCATTTTCTTTATCTACTCATTTATTGTTATGGAAACATTAGTTTCCTTAGCTTGGCTATTATAAATAGTGCCTCAATGAACATAGGAATGCATACATCTCATAGAATTAGTGTTTTTGTTTTATATGCGTAAGAGAGACATTGCTGGATCATATGGTAGATCTATTTTTAAAGTTTTCAGAAAACTCCATACTGTTTTCCATAGAGACTGGACCAGCATAGATTTCTACCAATAGGGTATCAAGTTTCTTTCTTTCTACATACCCTTGACAAAACTTGTTGTTTTTTGGTCTTTTTATATGAGCCATTCTCACAGCTATGTGGTGGTATATTATTGTGTTTTTGATTTGCGTTTCTTTGATAATAAATGATGATGAGCTCTTTTTCATGAGTCTTTTGGTCATCTATGTGTATTCTTTAGAGAAGAACAGATGAATGAATGAATAAAGATGGGATAAAAATGAAAAAAGGGAAAAGGAAAAAAGAAAGAAGGAAATTTTACTCTGGAAATGGAAAACATTGTAAACAATTGGGTGTCTACCAGTATAAATGTCTTTTTTTTTTACTATGATTTTTTAAAAAATTTATATGGGATATAAATAAATATTTTTACTTTCAGAGAAAAAATGATCCTTATTCTCTTGCATCCCTGGTGTCCTTTCAAGTTAAGAAGATGCCTTATAGAGATCAACCAGCAAAACTCCCAGAAGGAAACATAGCAGTGAGTATTTTTAAAATATATATTGGCACAGATTTTTTTTTTGAAATATTTTTTTATCACGGTTTACTTGTGTTAAATTTAAGTGATTGTACTGATTTGAGAAAAATTTCCTTCTGCAGTTCACTATTTTCTTATTCTAGTCTGCAAATCTCTTTTTATCATTTGATCAAATGTATAAAAGTTCAAGATAAATTTACACCCCAATACTTACAGGGTTTGACTAATACCATTTTTAATCAAATTGTTTTGTTAGAAATTTAAGACATTTAAGAACAGGCTTCCCCCAGACCTGCTGAGTCAGAGTCTGCATTTTCTCAAAGTCATCTGGGCAACACGTGCATAGCAAAGGTTGAGACACTCATTTGTGGATGGTGGAGCTGCTGCTATTGTGATTTCTCATCAGTCTTGGTTTTCAAATACAATTCTAATATTTAATTTTTCTAGCCTAACTACTTTTAGTAGATATATGTATGCTAAGACCTCATACAAATTACCAGGATGGAGTAGATCTGAGCTAAGGCCTTGGCATTGTAATTGATAAACTTAGTAAGTGAGAACTCAGCAGTACAACCATTGCTGAGAATCTATAGCACAGAGGCAGCACAGTGGAAAATTCACAAATTCTTCCTGGCTCCACCTCACTCTAATTAGGAAGACCGCAGAAAGAGGCTATTCTATTTCACGGAGACAGTTAACTGTATTCACAGAACTGTATTTCTTAACTGTATTGTTAAGAAAATTAATAAAATCTTATTTCTAAAGTCTTGGTGTCATACTTAACACAAGGTAAATCTGCAGTAAATGTAACTTTCCCCAAATGTCTTATCTTTCTGGCTAAGTTAAGGTGAAAGCTAGTTAATAAGAATAAAACAAGTCAATAGATTTGCACAAGCTATTTCTGTAAACTTTGGTGGCATTTTAAAGCAAGCACTACCACATCTTTCTTCATTTACCTCTCAGAAGATGTCTGCTATAGTTTGGATTTATGTCCAACTTAAAAAACAGAGGCTTTGGGGTTTTTAATATAGAGTGTTCATCCAAAGAGGTTCAAAGGCTTGTAACTCTAAAAGAGATAAATCTGGGCCCTTTTGTTTTCTCTGAGCATATGTTCCCTAACAGAAACACATGTTACACTGACTCCATCAACAGTGTTGCATCTTTTTGGCCACAGGTGACAGCCTGCTGTTCTCAACTCATCTCAAAAGAGGCGCAAAGGGATCAAATGCATGCCTCCCTACCCCCACCACCTGTCACTGCATTTTAAACAGTCTTGTTATCTAATGGAGGTGATTTACCACACCACTTATGTAAAGGTTATTGGAAAAGCATTTAGACTTGACTATCCAGAGAAGACCTTGCTAGGAGAAAGTTGACTGGGAAACAATTTTTGGTGGCTTAGTTTAAGGGAACTGTGGTTGAAATTGGCAGAAATTCTTTTAATAGAAAGATCTTTCCAAAGATCTTGTCCGTATCCTTGGCTTAGCCTCTTAAAGAGGCCAGCAGAAGGAAATTGCTTGAAGGCAGTAGAATAGTGGGAATAGAGATGTTGAGAATTATCAAAGTGCCAATCCGAATTTCAATTGTTTATTGCTTCTTTTCTAATGACACTCAGTAATAGTTCCTTGTTTTCCTAGTGCCGTGAGGGACAGTTCATCTATTGAAACTCCCTTTTCAACATGGTCATAATTCAGTCATTCTATGAGGCCTATGCCAACTTTGTGTACTGAAGAAAATAAGAATCTCATTCTGCTACTTGGATTGTATCTTTACAAGTGTGTTCCTCCTGTGACATGTCACTTGTCATATGCAGAGGGGAAAGAAAGCTTCTAAGACTTTGGAAGTCTTTACAGCACAGTAGAAAAAAAATTATTCAGTTATTTGAACAACTGTTTTGGTTGTCAAATGAACGTGGCACTCCCTTGATTCCAAGTTAAACTTCCTAATTTATATTTAAAAAAGATTCTTATCTTCTGTAACACCAAAGGTAGTTTTATCATAAGTAATTCATGAAAATTCTCATTTAAAACCTATACATATGCTATGAATTCATGTTTTCCAGGATTGTTGGGAGAACTTAGTACCTGAAAGCCGAGTTCTTATATTAAACAATTGGAGTTCAAACTTGATAAGGACTACTTATCACATAGAGGCTATTTAAATGTTTATAAATTGTGTGTTCAACTGGTTCATCTTGTGTTACTATTTTGTTCTATATGGTATTATAGGTAGGGTGCCTTCGTACATTTATTTAAAGCATTCTTGTGACCAACGTTTGTTTATGCAAGACTTTGCAACATGTAAATACAGATGTCAACATTAATTACAGTTGCAGTTATAAGGGGGCTTTTTCCTTCTACCTTGGTATTTTGTCAAAATATACAAAAATATATCATAAATGTCAATAATAAATGCAGGCATATTAAAATTTATTTATGGTCTTTCTACCATAATAAAGAACAAGATTTATAACATGATGAAGGTAAGATTAAATGTTCTCTACTTAAGATCACTTTAAGAATATCTAAACTACTTAAAATTTATGACTCCACTTCCTAAAATTGCAGATAATTTTAGCAAGTGAGTTGTTAAGATCTTATACATTTCTTCAAAAGAGCTACAGGATCCTAGATTCACAAAAATCAATTAAAAGTTTATTAGTTGGTATACAATTGAATTTTTTTTTCCTTAAATTGAAGTGCTACCCTTTTTTCTAAGTTATCCTTTTTCCCCTAAAGTACTATTTATGGAAAGAGTTTTTCATTCTTTCAAATAATATTTATTGAACACCCCATGTTATCACAAGCCCACATTCTTAGCTAAACCTTTAGTTTACACAACCCCCATTTTCAGCTGTGGGATCACTTCCTGGTGAAAGAATCTTAGAAAGTGAGGCTCAGGTAATTCAACAAACCACACCCTTGTGTGAGGAAATACAAAGTGTTTTGGAGTTGCTCAGTCCAATATGGAGTTACTCAGTCCAGTAACTCCATACAGACAGTGAGTGTCTGAAATGTGGTTGATATTCCTGATGAACTGAACTAGCATTTTGTTTCATTTTAACATATTTAAATGTAACCTTAAAACTATAGCAATATAAAATATGATCCATTAAACACAGTTTTATTGCTGGGATAAGACTACATTTCACTTTAATCATTGAAAAAAATCTAGTCATATATACAATGATATAGTATTTATACATGTTTGTATATATATATATGTGCAATCCAAAAATAAATAATTTTTTAAAAAGAAAAAAATTTAGTCATTGTAATGTGTTACAAGTATAAAATATACAGTAGAGTTGGGAAACTCAGTAAAAAATATGTCAACTATCTGGTAGATATGTTTATATCAATTATATTGAAATCACAGTTTTAATACTTGTGTTAAATAAATACGTTTATTTATTTATAAATATATTTTCAAAATCAGTGTCCCCTGGCTTTCATTTGAATGTGGCTATTTTTAAATGTTAAGTTCCACGTGTGACTTCCACTCTGTTTCCATTGGACAGTTCTGATCTAGAGCAGGGCCACAGAAGATCCCAGGTTAGAGCAGTTGATAACACCTACAGAGCTTCGAAGACTGTAGGGTGCTGGATAAATATTACTGGAAATGAATGAAACATTTTTCCTACAGATCAGTGTTTAGTTACTAGAAACTCTAAAAACTAAGACCTATTTTTTTCATATTTATTATACAACAAATAATCCAAGCTTCTTGTGGGCTTGTCAACACGAGCTACAGACAAATGTAACTATTAGGGATAACAAAGCTTTGGTATTTTTCAACATTTATTTCTTGGCCTTGCTTTGGCCAAAATTATTACACAATTTCCATAGCACCAACACAAATTTGAGTAACTTTTGTTTCTGTAAAACTGGTGGGATCATATACCTCTAAATTATGTATAATATTATAAACCAATATAAACCAAACCTCAATAAAAAAAGAAAGAAAAATTTTTTAAGAAGTCATATTTTCTTGTGTAATCTGACTGCAGTTCCAGTTTCTGATTTATTCATACAGAGCAATGAATTTCTGGAAACTTATTACTAGTTTCCACCTGTAGATGAAGTAGCCCATTGATATCTGCAGATGTGGATGTCTCCTGACACCCCATCAGAGTGTTCTGATAAAAACCTCTTTCATGACATGTTGCATCTCCAGTCGTCTCCTTCCAGCTACAGCCACCAAGCCTCCTTGCCCTAGCAAGCTGAAGAAATGCTTTGGGCTCTGTTGGTTTTCTGAACGTCCCCTGTCTATAGTAGTGACTCCGCAGCAAAAAATGTAGATTCATTAAGGAAAACACTAGGACACAAGCCGGTCTCTGATCTGCACCCACAGTAGACTGAGAAGCCCAGGCAGTCGCAGGAGTGAGTGGGTTTCTTAAAGGAAAGAAGAATGCAGGCCAAGAGGACAGGCAGCCAGGGCTTGCCTCTTTTTAAAACTCTCTATGTCCCTTTTTCTTAATTACGTATGACATAGAGGAAATGTATATGATGTGTAACACTAACATTTAAAGAACTCAGGGAAAGAGCATGAAGTGGTTGTTTTAAATAAACATAATGAAAGCAGATGATAGATAATGAGGATGTCAGAATTTTGGAACGCAAAAGGACAGTGGTAATAGACTACACTCAGCCTTTTTAAAGACACTGCTGTCAGAATCTTTGGAAGTGAATGCAAACAAAAAGTCAGTAGATTTTGTAACTATCCCTTTTAAAAAAGCTGTTTTCTGCCTCAAAAGATACTAATAAAATCATCCTGTTCAATTTACTGCTATATTGGTACTTTTCCAGCAAAAGTCCAAGCATTATTATTAGCTTTTGTGAGTGACTCTTCCTGTTTATTTCTATAGATATATTTCATAGATAACACATCAAAACCTGCAGTAGACAAATAGCAAAGGAACTCTGAATATATTTCGTGTGTAAATTCTCATTCAATTTTTAGTAAACTACTTTTTGTTAAACTAACACTTTCTTATTTCAACTCATTCACACTTTCTTTTTTTTACTCACAAAACTAGACCTACTTCCTATATTTAACATGAAGTGGGAGAGGTGCCTTAAGATATTAAGTGAATCAGGAGAGGGAAGATTGAGAAGTACCATTACCTATCTTACTGTAAATGACTTGTTAGCAAACATTGGCAATCCTGAACAGAATATAAACTGAAATTATTGGATGATTTAAATTATTCTATAGATCCTATTAGAACTATCCCCAATACTATTTTGGTAATTATTGCTTTACTTCACCCAGTAGTTCTAAGTTAGAGCTCATTTGCTTTATTTTCTATTTCAGATCAAGACATCAGTTATTTGGGCAACTCCAAATGTTTCCTTCTCAATCCCATTATGGGTAATAATACTAGCAATACTTCTTGGATTACTGGTTCTGGCCATTTTGACCTTAGCTTTATGGAAGGTAAGTTTATTTACTTCCTTTTTTCCTTTTTGAGTTGAGAGATCACGGGGGGAATATACCCAGGAATTTAAAAAGACAACACTAGATTCCATTTGGGAACTATTAACAATATAAAAGAAGATTGTATCTTGTTTGCTTTGGCAAGCTTATTATGTTTATGTAGCTGACACTTAAGAAGCTATAAATAAATTTGCAGAGACATGTGCTTTATTACCTAAGACCATATTTCCTTATGCTTGGAGTGACAATGTTATCATGAATACTTCTTTTTGACACAGTTTATCATCAATCCTTTACTATTTTTCTTTATAAACACTATACAAATGCAATGTATATCAATTCTGATTTTTTTAACTTGGATTATATAGCAAAATAGATTATTCCTATTATAATATCCTTGGACTCTTTTTTTTTAAACTCTTGCCAATTTGGACTTTCCATCAGGAAGCTTTAGCTTACTAATGTGTTTTACTAACATTTGTTCTAAAAAGCTACAATAGGAATTAATTTCTGGCCCCAAACCAACACAATTGCCAAGTTTTACAGAGCTTTCAGTTGCAAAATAGAAATGTCACAATTACATGACTATAATTAATTGAGTCACATCTTAGTTAACCACAAGTATTGTTGTTCTCCAAAGTTATAGCTTATTTTTTTGTTTGAAATAATATGTGATATGCTTAATAAGCTGAGAAAACATTGACTTGTGGATTATATAATGACTTTCTCAATCATTTTCAGCTGTTTTGTGATATCCTAGGCCTACATGGTCTACTATGAAATAGTAGAAATAGACATGTTATTTAGAAGTAGATTTATTATTCCTATTATTGTTATTATAGTAACGATTTCTATAAATGATACAGTGATGTGTGCCAAGTGACTGAACATAGTCCCTTTCCTATCAATGACAACTGACTCAATAGTTGTAAGCCAGGTCAGTGAATTGGGCTTCCAACATCAACTGCACATAAAGAATTGAAGCTCCAAATTTCTAGAAAAAGATAAACTCTCCTACACCAAATACTAACTTAAAATTCAAAACAATAGATTCCAGGATTAATTCCTATCTGAGTTTCTGGCCTCTCTTTGGAAATTCAACAAGATATTCTCGGATTGAAATAAATGATGAGTCTAGCTTTCTTTTCTATATGTTCCATCAATGCAGTGGAATTTGCAATCATTCACATCTTCCCCTAACTCTTCTAAAAGGAGCCTTTAGTACACAGAGAACCTTCTTTCTTGGTAAACAGCACCCCATACGCTACAGAAAACATGCAGAAAACAGAAAAGGAACCCTTGGGCCATGTCCCTCTATTCACAGGAGAATATACAAAGTCAAGTGGTTTGTATAAAATGGACATTCTTCCACTATCACAACATGGCAGAAGGAGAGATCCAAACATTCCATCCTGTGCTATGAATTTTTCTCTGTAGGCAAAGAACACACTATTTCAACCTCCTAGTTTGGAAAATTGGGTAGGTTCCATTCACAGAGCTTCAAGTTCTTTAGAAAATATATAAAGTGAAATTTTTTACAATAAGTATATCTTGGGTTATAGCCTATTTTTCTTTTGCACAGTGTGGATTCTTTGACAGAGCAAGACCCCCTCAAGATGATGTGACTGACAAGGAACAACTGACAGATGAGAAAACCCCTGAGGCATGAAAAGGAAAACCAAAGGCCTAAAAACTCAAACCCTGGTCCAGTTCAAGGACAATATGGGACAACAGGATTAAACAAAGATTTTCCTGTACCTTTCCTGTGACCTAGGAAATGCAAGAGCCCTGGAAAACAGCACCTCTTTCTACACCATACTTTGGAGAAGTTGCCATGGATCCCAGAGACCCCTTTGAGAAAGGAAACCTCATCCACACTCTAAGAACAACCAGCAATTGTGGCAGATTTCCTTTTGTCATTCTGTATTGGCAGATACTTTGAACTGGGTCTGAGAACTGAGCTTGCTTTCCAGGTAAACACAACTTAAGCCAGAAAGATGAAATACCTGAAGTACTATAGAATTTAGAAGGTGAACTAGGACCAAACTGTCCAACACTACTGTATCCAATGGAATATTTGACACCTCCCTATGGAAAAGAAACATTTCTAACTGATCCTATGGCTCAGGGAGACAAGCCTATGTTGTTAGTACTGTGAAAGTACTTCTGAAATGACAACGATAATCATGTGAGGATAACAATTTATTTATTTATTTTCCATTTCTCTAGGTTGATATTCTGGTAATCTAGAGGATTTGGAAATTAAGGTTTGTTTAGCTACTTTTAAAATCACTCACTAAAATTTCCTTCTAAGATAAGCAGTTTGTGCAGATAAATCAACATATCTTCAGGATTTAGACAGTGTTTAGGAATAGCAAATTGGTATTAGGATACAGTTTCACTTCATACTTTACTGCCTTCTTCCTAGAAGTACTTCTATTCACACTCTCCAAAGACTCTGGTCTGCTCAATTTAATTTTGCACAAAGTTGCATTTATATTTCCTTTTGTTAAAAACATAATCCATTGACTTAATTAACAAAGCATAAATATACAGGTACTTTCAACCTGGTATAGTGTTTCAAAGTAATGGTAAAATTTCTAGTCTGTTAGTAAAAAGCAATAACACATAGGTAAACATAGTATTTTAATATCTTTAAGAAGCAACACAAATATTTAGTTTGGGGTTGAATATCTATTTACTATATCTGAAACACCCACACAGACAATGCTAAACATAAATAGGAAGGAAATATAAAGTTATGCAAATGTGAGATGTACTTAGAAAAAGGATTCCTAAGGATTTTCTTTAGAATCACCTGTTATAACTATACATTTTTACAGCTAATCTTCATATTACATAGTTTTGGAAATAATCTTTATTTAAGCTATCTTCCCACCATTTTCAATTTAACCATCTTGATATTTAAATCTCTTGTAAATAATCCATAATCATGTAATAATGTTATTTTTGAAGTAAAACTGACCAGCCAAACTCATTAAGTCTGCACAATTTTGTATCCTTTTTATATTGATGAAAAATTACTATGAAGAAATGCTAAACAAATTTTTATATTTATGTGCAATATTTTATAGACCTATGTATCTAAAGCATGTTTACACTGGCATTAGTTTTTTTAATTAATATCTCAAATATTAAGTATAAAGAACAAAAGGACCAAAACCCTTAAGTTTACAAAGCAATTGGAAATTTTGTATCCTGATTTCAACAATCACATTTGATTTGAAAGGTGAGCCAAATCCACAGACAATAAATTTTCTCATGACTTAACCTGGAAACAAGCCATTTGGCTCGGAATGCAGAACTTCATTGGGAACCAAATGAAAGGCACATGGAAGGACAAACTGATGCATATTCTTCCTGTCTGTGAATTAAATCCTGTCATGGTAGCAATTTTAAGTCTGTCAGGAATCAAAATCTGGCACCCAAAGTGTGTTCCTAATTTGGGGTGAGAATCACAGAGGCTTCAAAGAGTTTGAGGATCCTACAACAGTCTCTGGGGGTCTATTGTATCAGTCCTCTAGGTAGAATTGGTTTTATAAAAAGGAGGTCACCCATACAAGATGGTTAGAACTATGTCTGACAGATCTCAACTCCCACCTCTCCCCTAGTAATACCTTAACTTTTGTCAAAGTGCATCTGACCAGCAGAGATGTGATCCTCTTTTTTTTTTTTTTTAAGCTTCTTGAGAGGAAACACCTTGTTTGTTAAGGTAGCTTTAGTGAAAGAACTCAGAACTTTTAGGGCTAGGTCAGTGTTGGACCCTGTGAGGGGCCATACAGATACCTGGAGGAAATGACAAGCCATGAGGAAACCTGGAACCCAGGATAGCCCAGGGATGAGGGCTTCACACGCAAGTTCTGACCTTCTTACAGCCCCAGACAGCAGCTGTTGCATTCTAAAAGCATGGTTGTTGCTACCCAGAGGCATTTCATATACCACGTGTGTAGTGTTCCCCGCCCCATGTGGAAACAAATGGAGATGGGGGGTCCAGTGAACCCTACCAAGATCCCCTCCTCATAGAAAAATGCTCTCTAGGTCTCTGCTTCTCATCATCACCAGTTGCCCCATAATTCATAATACATCATGTTTCTCTTAGAGTCTATTTCTTAGCTGTCCCTTTAAAATTCTTGTGACTGGCTTTTGAGACATGGAAAAAAATGGGTCAATCAAGTGCTATAAATTTGGAGTCTTTTAGACAGAAAATGAATGATGTATCCTAGCTGCCACTGAAACCCCACTCATTGAACACAATTCTTTTTCTCATTTTATTTAAAAGTGCTTGTAGATATTTGTGAAGATGTTCATGTATGTATTACCTTGCCACTAATAAAGTTAAAATTAAAGACAACATAATGTACTTCTGGTTTGTGTCACAAGCAATGTCAAGCTTTCTTACAACAACAGACATCAAAGGTTTCTGCTTTACACCTTGCTTCTTTATCACAAAATCATTGAGTATTGGAAGAACTTTGAAAGAGCAAAAATACAGTATTGCCTTGGGATGATGAAATATTCTAACCTTGGATTGTGATGTTTGTACAACTTCATGAATCTACTAAAAAACATTGAGTTGTATAAATTGTGTAAGTTTAAGGAATATTATTCAACCTCAATAAAGAAGGTTTTTTAATTTTTTAAATATTTTCATAAGGTAACTTTGGTTTACAGCATTGGGAATAGGTTCACACCTCCTTGGTTGCATGTCACTATATCACTCCACCTCCAAGGCACCCATAGTCCTTTACCACACACTACTAGGCCCCTTCTCATCTTTATTCCCACCAGCATCCTCCTTCTAATAGCTTCAGTTCTACTGTCATATTTTTAGGTTTTTTTTTTCCCTTGGTTTAGTTTTGTCATTTTCTTTGTTTTGTTTTGTTTTTATTCCACACGAGTGAAATAATCTAGTATTTGTTGTTCTCCTTCTGACTTACTTGATTTAACATAATCCTCTCCAGTTTCATGTTGTCACAAATAGATTTCATCTTTTTTGTAACTGAGTAGTATTTCATAGTAAATACAGAAGTGTTTTTTTTTAAGTTTAAGCCATTTATAATACTTTCACTATTGTACAACAATGCCTTTCCAGTTTTTTTCCATATATAAATCTTAGCTCCTTTATGAGGTTTTCCCTTATGTCTTTGACCAACTCATATGCTCCCTCTATCTGACAATGACAATTAATGAATTACTACATTTTCCACTGGTTTTTGTGGTGATTTTCAAGTGGGACAGATTCTCAATGAGAACAGGAATTTTATCTTTCCATCTTTGGGTTCCCACACATGGTACCAACATCTGGTATATGCAGTCAATGCTCAAAAGCATTTATAGAATGAGCCAATGTATACTCAAAGATAAATCATGGAGAACATGTACTTTTGTAATCTGTTTCGATTGCAAAGCCCAAGTTCTTATTTATAATACTAGTTCTTATTTATATAAGAACTTAAATATATATATACTAGTTATACTATATATATATACTAGTTATACTATATATACTAGTTATTTATAATACATGTTTACTAGTTCTTATTTATAATATTCATACAATGTTGTTATAATAGTTACCCAATGTTCTATTCAATTAATGGGGCTTCATTGGTTTAATTATCCTGTTCATACTGGGAATAGTTGTTCACAGATTCATATATTAAAAATGACATTACATTGAATACTTTCACACAAGACATGAGTTTTTTATGGGTTATCTCAGTGAAGGAACTTTATGAGAGTGAGATTGCCTGATCAAAGTATATGAAGATTTTTATAGTTCTTAGTAACATATTGCTTTTTAAGGGCACTAGATCAATTTGCAATCACCTAAATACTTTTTCTTAATAATGTTTCATTGTTTGAAAATATTTTGGTAATTATTTTTAAATAGTTTAATTTACATTTCAGTAAAATTCAGTAATTTCAATGTACATATATAATTGAGTTCTCATACATATTAACCATTGAAGAGCAACAAATTGATTAATCAGATCCCATAAGATATTTAAATATCCACCTCTTCTCTGGTTGGCAGTCATGAATCCCACTGAAAGGAACTCAGTGCTGGGTGCTTTTGTGGTAGCCTAAAGTAAGTAGTGGGATGAATCTCTGTATATCACTCACACTTCAAAGCCCAGACATAACTAAAGGCTTATGTTGCTCAAGGGGTACCTTTGTATCCCAGATGAAAAAGTGTAAAACCAAATTTAAGATTTAGTCATATTGGTGCTGAAGATCAAAGTGCCATCCCAGTATAAACTGAGTAGGCAATATCTCCCCGCAGAATACAAAGACAGAAGTACCCTGAGTCAGTTTCCTAGTTAAAGCCAGGGACAAAGGTACTCATACAAGTCTTTTGTTGGGAGCAAAAGTTTTTGTTAGCTGGATAGGTGCAATTGATACCTCTGTTTCATCCAGCCATTGTATATGTAGATTTAACTGTGACAATAATTTCTAAGGACTCAACTGAAATTTTGTGCCCAGAATGGGCAGATCAGGATATAGAACTGCAGAGTTCTACACCAATAGAACTGCCTTTCAGACATCTGTGGAATTTGCACTGTCCTCCCATCCTGCTCCTATAAAACACAGCACCTCTGCACCCCCCCCAGGAAGGGCTAATCCATGCAAACCTGTGGTTGATATTTGTGAATACCCAGATCATACCTCCCTGGGGTCTAATGTTCTTTCCCCCAAATACAGATTTTCTCCTTTAGAACTCTGATAGCATTAAAAGGTGGGTTTCTTTAGCACAAGGAGATTAGAGCATTGAAACATTAGATTCATTTGAGAACTGAATAAAACTACAACTTCTAGTGATCTTAAGTCAATGGTGAGTTCAGAGTAGCCAGCATGCATCAGGCACAACTTACTTCCGTGTTAAACTCTCCCTCTAAACACCATCTGCCTGACACACGGCCTTTAGGAATTGTTTATGAGCAAGTTCTGTTATTTATGATTGTTGGCCAAAATCCATATGAAAATGTAGCCTGATACGAGTGCTTCTTGACAATAAAAAGTCTTGATTTTAACTTCTATTGGCGCCATGATATGACACAGTAGGAATGTTCTTAATATAACCATGCTGTTGCTTATTTTGATTATGCTGTGTATTGTAGAAACAATTAAGTCATCAGCAAATTACCCACTATTCAGCATTTAAATGAAACCCTTTTTAAAAAGCAATATCAGGTTTTAAAATTCCAGATTACAATTTTAATTCTCCTAGTGAACTATAGGGTTAGAGCATATTTAATGATTTTATTTCTCTAAGAAATCTTAATTTTTAAAACTCCATAGTTTCCTAAGGCTGCCATTGCAAAGCACCACAAATTGGGGGACATAAATAAATAGAAATTTATTGTCACACAGGTCTCAGGATCAGAAGTCAAAAACCTAGGGTACCTTAATGATATTATTTTTATCTTGATTTGCCTCTGTAAAGACCTTATCTCCAAATCCAGTGATATTGGGATTAGGACTTTACTGTATCTTTTGGGGAACGACACACTTCAACATATAAGATGCTTCATCAAAAATATGTGTCATGTGGGACAGTTTGATAGGTAAATCCACCACAGCAAAGCCCATATGAAATAGGGTAGGTTAAAGAGTTTTTTAAAAGTAACTTTATATCAGTCTCTTGATTTCAACCTACTCAGCTAATATATTAGTAGCCTGAGGGCATAATAGGTTATAAATATGTTTTCCCCTGGCTTACAGCTTTTATGGACCTATTAAAAGATCAAAACAGCTGTACTTCCTATATGTAGTTTACTCATCTGCTCTGCTGTGCAGAACCCACTTCTCATTCTGCGCTTTTCTTCTCCCTTGAAAATCCTTATCATGGACAGTTTGAATAAATGTAAACTTTGTGACGTAAGAAAGTAAGGTTTACATTGTTGGAAACTGAAGGGTGTTGATGACAAAGTTAGTGGGGGTCTGAAGGGAACTTTCTAGCTTTGGGCTGGAGAACTTGATCCCAGCCCCATGGCTCAACCCAAGGAAGTCATTGCTTCTAAATCTGCAGTGACTCAGAACTGCAATGGGCAGCAGAACCAAGAAAATAAACTAACATAAGTAATAATCACTGAGCAACACTTGGGAGAGGAGGGGGTTTACCAAGGGAAAAAACCAGGTCTCTCAGGGTCACAAGTTGGAGATGAACCTGTCATGGACATCACTCAAGTTTTGCAGGTAAGCCAATCAACCAGAGCCAGAACCCACTAAGCAAATTTTCTTCTTGTTTCCACTCCACCAATCTGTTCTTCTCACCATCTTCTTTACCAACCCTAAGCAGGGACTTGCTATCAATTTGCATGCGATGGGGGAGAGGGTGGTCCTTTTGCAAGCGCAGGCACTCAATTTCCCTTTAGTTGATGGACTTACACCCCACAGCCCCGCACACAGCTTCAGAAACGTGTCCAAATGAAGAACAAAAATGAAAATAGATAAGAACTGAAGATAGAATAAAAAAAGCAATCACAATAAAAATCAAAATTTGTACTAATCATACTAATCATTCAGCAAAGTGTCCACACTTTGCTGAATACTTCACATTCATTTTTCATTTAATTCTCACAACCACTATGGGTGGCTAGTTTTACAGATGAATTGAGAAGAATGAGTAAGTATCTTGATTTTGTACCATTGTTGGTGTCAGAGCTAAGATTAGAACCCAGATCTGCCTAACTCCAGAAGTCAGGAGATTACAATCTGCCATTTTCAGCAAATTGAGTATAACTATACTCCAGGCCAAAAAACAGAAAAGGAAATCTTGAAGAGAATGGGGTTTAAAAGATCTTTAATTACTTTAATGTCCCAGAATTAGAGAATAAAATTAGTAAGAACTTCGAGGTACAAAAATACAAAGCTGAATCCTTTCTTTAGATTATGAAGAATTGGGACTTGGAGACACAGAAAATGTCCTCTTCTACTTCCAGAACTCAATTTAGAATCATGAATACGATGAAACATTCCAGGATTCTTCAACACCTTAAAAGTTAGATACAGGCTAGTGTAAGTTTCCAAATATATAGACAGAGAAAATCATGCATTAGGTCTTTTGCCAAGATGGAAGTTGACTAATAAAACCACAGGGATTTCAGAGTTTCAGACTATTTTAGAGGGTTTTCCTCACACAAAAAAGCTATTGGTAAGAAGTCTAAATGATAGAATAAAGTTAATTTGTCAGGTGAAAAAAAATAGACTTAATTTTTTTTTTTAATTTAAAAACTCTAGATTTTTTCTGTTTCATTTCTCTCTTACCATTTCAGACCTTTATTATACAGACTTCATTTAGTGCCCTGGTAAAGCCTCTAATATTTGTTATCTAGTGATTTCATTATTTAGGAGTCTACTGACATTTTCTTCCATCTTTTGAAATCAGAGGTAATGAAGGATCAAGCCCTGAAATAGAATTCCAATTTAATCCTCAACTTACCAGATCTGGTAACTGTATTCACATCAATGTCCGTTCATGTGCAATGCTGTTTCTATTATATTGAAATGCTGCACATTATTTTTTAATCAAGATACGGTCTGTACGATTCTCCTAATACACTCCCCCACAGGAAAGAAGACCACAGTCTTCTACCTTTGAACTCTTTGTCAAGGAATGATATGATGTTGTTTTGCCTCATGTGATGCTACCACAGAGCAGGCACTTCGTCTATATTTAACCACGCACGACCCTGTCATTTTCTATTCCTCTCTTTCTTCCCATTCAGTTAGATTCTACTAAGATTTCTGCTCCTTGAAGTTATCCTTTTATCACCACCTCAAGCAGTGCCTTACCCACGCAGTTCTTCATAAATTATTGCCTTATTTCTCTCTCTCCCCCTCCTCTAACCACCCCCACACAAAAATCTCTTTCCACCCTTATACTATTGTCTATGAGACAATTATACATAAATTGTTCTTGTCACTTTAGAATCAAAATTTTTCTTTGATATAAGTTATCATATATTTTTAATTTTGTCTTTTTGATTCAACTTTACGTATTCCTTTGCTCCTAGTAATACCATTACCTTTATATCCAAGAAATGAGAGGAGCAAAAAAATTTTAAGGTATTTATGACAGAAGTTGCAACTCAGTGTCTCCTGCTTTTGAATTCCTATGAGGAAAAAAAGTCTCCTTTGGTTGTTTTATTCTAGACAAAAATTATGAGCAGGGCGCAAGAGTGAAGTGTTACATCTGGAGAGAGTTAAGCTCTGTGACTGGAGAAGCAGCTGGGTCGATGTAATGTGGCAGCTTCCCTCACGTAGCCATTTTGCTTTAGCTTGAAAATATGTGAGTTTTCAAATGATGTGGATTTTATTTAGAGAGAAGGAACACAGTGCTTTCATAGAGGAAATTTAAAAGTGCGTTTGTGCTCTTAAACCACATTTTGCCCTGAACTTATTGACCAGGGAAAAACTGTTGCTAAAATTGGAAGGTCTTAGGGAAAACTCTAAACTTTGAAAAGCAGTTCATCATTGGCCAATATGAGAACATTTGGTAAGACTGCATAGGGTCCCTTAAATGGTCCAGAAACTTAAGGTCCTTCTATATCTGTTTCTCTTAGCTGCCTTCATTGCTCTTGCTTTACTAATTTTAGGACTGGCAGTCTGATAATTAAAGGGTAAGTCATCAAGAGATGGTGACTAATGACCTTGACTTATTAACAAGAATGTTCCCCAAGCACCCATACTTTTGTTGGAATCAGCTGAGAATTTGTAATCCCTTCCTTTCTTCTCTGATGTATCTACCTGCACCATTTGATTAATGATAAAGTATAAATCTGGCACATAAAAAAAAGTTTGGAAATGGAAAAGTTCCCATCCCCATCTGAGAATAAAACAATAGCTTATCTATGCTAAAACATGGCCTATTTCACAAATTACTGCTGAAAGTTGCTTAGAGGAAAGAAAAATGCCAGAATTAAACTCTTCTTTAGGTTTGATGAGATGATCTTAAAGTCATTTTATTTACAAAATAAGTTAGGTTCCAAGGGGGTGATATAGAAGTGAATTTGTTAATAAGTTCAAAGGTAGCAGTTCCTGAAGCATTTCCTTCAAAAAAGAGCGTCAATTGGCTCTTTACTGAAAACCAAACAAAAATTTCTCCCACTGATTCTCTCAGAAATCATTTCTAATTCTAATCCTCTCCTTCATGATGTTACTCTCAACAGAGCTGTTCACAAAGCAACTCTCCCACTGCTTTCACCCTGCCAGGCTCCAGTCATGTGATCCTGAGGTTAATTCCATGGCCACCTCTTCCTCAAGTCTACATTTTCTCTTGACTTTTGAGTCAGCACGTCCACCTGTCTCCTTTCTTGCCGACTCTTCCTCCTTGGCAGTTTTCATGTTCTCCTCCACTGTTCAACTTCTGAATCTTGGTGCTCTGTAGCAATCCCCCCTAGGTGCTCTGATTTGATATGTTACATTATCTTTAGATTGTTTTGGCCAGTTTGTAGATTTAGATGTCATCTCTGTAACAAGGACATCAATTCTTTGCCATCAGTCATGTCCAGTGGGCTCATTTCTCATCTAGCTTCATACTCAACATCTCCACTTGGATGTCTGGGAGGAGTCTCAAATTTAGCAGATTCATAGTAAATTATGAAAGGATCATGTTCATTTTCTGTTTAGTTCTTTTCTGTCTGTGGCTTTTCCACCACCTAAGCAGCAAGGCCCTGGTCTGCTGTTTTCACCACAGTGTCTTCAGTATGTAGACCAATGACTAACATATACCAGGGGGTTGACAAATACTTGTTAATTTAATGAATAATTTTTGTAAGAAAATAAGAACTTCAGAAACCAATTTAACAAGATCCCATGAGTAACTTGAAGAGTCAAAAGCACAGAGCCAGAGAATAGAATGGTGATTACCAGGGATTGGAGCAATGGGAAATGGGAATTTAGTGTTCAAAATGTGCAGAGATTCAGTTGGAAATGATGAAAATGTTCTGGTCATGAATGATAGTAATATTTTCACAAGAGTAAGAATATACCTATCTTCACAAACTGTACACTTAAAAATGGCTAAAATGTAAATTTTGTTATATACATAGTTCAGATGAAAAATAGCCTCTTCAATACTGGAAATCAGTTGAAACAAATCTTTTCCTCAACAATATACATAAATGTCACAGAAGACTTAATAGCTACAACATTCATACTTTCACCACATCAGCCAGAGAGAACTTGATCCAATGGACATATTCATGGCTTGCCACAAAAATTAGAGGCACAGGACTTTCACTGTATCTAGTCAACATTTTTGAGGCAATAATGGTTTACAACATTCTATTAGCTGCAGGTATACAACTTCACACCTCAACAACTGTGTAACACGGACACCAAAGGTTATCATCCATAACTTATCCAATCAATACTTTCCCTCTTACCCTCTGGTAATCACCATTCTATTGTCAGAATCTAAAGATTGGCTTGGTTTTGTTCATTTCATTTGCTTTGTTTCTGTATCATTTACGTGAGTGAAATCACAATTGTTTATCTTCTTCCATCTGATTATTTTTTCACTCAGCATAAGGTCTACCTAAGAGGTTTATCCATATTGTCACAAATGGCAAGATTCAGTCCTTTTTATGGCTGAGTAGTATTCAGCCATATCTATATTCAGCAATATTCCCACCCACATATCCACACCACTACCACATTTCTTTTATCCATTTGAATCCCTGTCACGTACTTAGGTTGCTTCATATTACTGTACTAGTGTGCAACGAACATAGGGCTGTATGTGCCTTTCAAATTAATGTTTTTATATTTTTTGATAAATACCCAGACTGAGATAGCTAAGTTACCAACTGCAAGTCAAATACTCAGTTATTTTTCTATTTTGTCAACTCTTCTTGCTTATTTTGAAGATTGGCTATCATGACCTTCTCACATGTTGTATGATCACCTTTTTCTTTCACAATCATGCCTATTCTCAAATAACTTATTGATTGTGTATGTACAATTGCTGTTCCTTTCTCACCATTTGCTTCTGTTTTGTGTTCTCTAATATCTTCGTGTCATAATTGCATGTCTTTCCTTACTATTCTTTTCTACTGTGTCATAACTTTAGTACTTATTGCCCATGTCAGAATTCATAATGCCCCCTTACACCTGAAAGTGTGGTGAAAGCATAGTAAACACAAATAATGACCAAAGTGAGGTTGATGCCATCTGTTGATACAGAGGATGAATCCTTATTCTAGAAGGACACACTTGTGGCCTAGGAGTTATAATGCAACCCACAGGCATAATCTTGTAGTTTACTTAAGGTTTATTTAGCCCATAAAGCATTTTTATTTATTTTATATGAAAAGCTTATATTACACATAAATATCCAGATTTTGACCTTTTTCCAAAAAAGGTTCAACAGATGAGTCTTTATTCTGTAACAACACACAGTTGGCCCTGAGTGGCAGAACCCCTTCAAACCAAAACATGTTTTCTGGTCAAATACAACCCCTATGCAACCCACCTTCCCTGGAACGTACTTGAGTTAACAGTTCCTGCCCATGTGAAGTGAGGGTAGCCTTACTATCCAAGATGAAGTTCATAAAAGAGGCTTCCAAATCAAGAGAAAATGCTGCTCCTTAATGAGTAGTAGCCCATTGACAAATATGCTGCAACAAATCAGCTGCTGACATGCATAAAGTCAAGTTGATACATTTTTAAGAAATAGTTAAATTTTTTGATAAACTATGATTTTTAAATGAAGATAATTTCATCATGCCAAGCTGTCATATAATGTGCAATGCATAATAACAGAAATAAGACTTGTAATAGCACAATCCTGTAACAGCATACCATCATTCTGATAAATTCTTGCCACTCAAAGTCAGTTGGTTCTGGCAGAGTCATGTTCTACATCAAGTTACAACCAATAGTGTTGGGAGTGGAAGTACCTTAACTCATATCTTAATAGAGATTTAAAAAAACAACTAATTGGGAATGATTGAACACATACTCTCTCATGAAAAAAAATACACGTATATATAAATATAAGAAAATATACAGGGGGAAAAGTATAGATGATGCATAGGTATGTATATATAGACATATATATGAACTATGAAAGAGTTATTTCTAACATTTCCCTATGCTCATCATTTAAAACAAAATGTCACAAGTGGAGAACTTAGTTTAAACTGGCTTCCACTAAAAAAAAGTACTGATTGATGTAACAGAAAAATTCAAGAGTAGCTTGATCTAGGAATCTAATCTGTCTCTTTCATACTCTCAGTTCCTCTTGTTGTAGTCAGTTTTCAGCTCTCCGTGACATAAGATGGCTCCTCACATCTCCAAGATTGAAACCATAAGATTTTTTCTTTTTTAGTGCTATGTCTTCACTGAATAATTTCATCTGGTTTTCTTGTAGCTTATCCACGTTTAACTAATACATTTGTTTAAAACTCCCAAAGGTTTCAGGATAAGATTTTCACTTTTATTGACTCAGATACGTCTAACACTTAACTAATAACTACAACCAGGTAAACGCAATGTTCCCACTGGCCAGGTCTATATCACATACTCACAAGAAATGTGAGGGAGGAAATTTACACATTAGAAGTCTGAAATAGATTTCATTGTGCTCATCACAATGTGAAGAAGCTTACAGGAAAGTATAACCTGCCTCTTCCAACTTGTAGAGGCTTCCTTTGTCCCTTGGTTTGTGGCACCTTCATTTCAAAGCCAGCAGCTTGGCATCTTTAAATTTCTTCCTGATTGCCTCAGTCTTTGTCACTTCATTTATCTTGTTATTTTATCCCTCTGTTATTTTATTGGGTCCTTGTGATTACGCTATATATCCATCTAGATAAGCCAGGATAATTTTATTTTAAGATCACCTGAATAGCATCCATAGTTCTAGTTATTCCCTGTCCCTGACATGCAGCAAGTTTCCCTGCATTCAAATCTGGGTTTCTTGGTGGAATGGGCTATTATTTTGCCTACTGCAATGTCCAAAAAAATTCACTTCTATAATCTCAAAATTATCTAATTCTACCTGCTCAAGATTTCCTCATTCCTCAGAGTCCTTTCTGCTAAATTCTTGCTTATAAATTTATTCACCAGTTCATCTATTAAATAAGCACTGAATAACTACAATGGGTAAAACATTGTTTAGGTACTGCATTTACAATCGCAAGCAAAATGTTTCCTTCCCTGATGGATTTACAGATTCATGCATAAACAATTCACAAGTAAATTAAGATTATGCAATATCTAAGTAATTTTTTATAACCTATTTCCTAGATGGTTTTCTTTTTCTCCAAATTGTTTTGAAAAATATTTGCTACATCTTGGAAGCTTTACTGCTATTTTCCTAACTGAAATCTTTATTCACATGCCTTCACAATGGAGATGGCCTTAGTTAAAAGAGAACAAAAAGGAAGTGATACTTCCTGCCAAAACAGGTTTCCATGCACAGACATTGATGGCTGTGACTCTTTGTTGAACATCTTTAAATGACAACACCTCACCACTTGTGCCCCGCCCCCGCAACAGTCATTCAAGGGTATTATCACTTCACATCTAATACCATGTTGGTTAAAACAGCAGGAAACATAAAACTATAAGAACAAACAAGAGGGGGGAAAAAAGGGTGGTTTCCACGAGTGCATTGCATGAAAGATAAGAAAGGAAATTATCCAATTATGTAGAATAGATTCTAGCTCTTTAAATAATATATCTAATATCAAAATCCTATTTTATACAGAACTTTTAGGTTTTTAATTAAATTGTCCTGCTGCATCATCTTGACCATGTTTATGTGTTAGTGTCCTTATTTGTAGAAAGAGGGATTGCTGTGTGGCAATCCCTCACACAGCTATGAGGCTATTTTTAAAGGAGTTTAAAGCACAGGGCAAGCCTTTATACACAGGTCAAAGGGTTTTGTATACAATCACTAAAAATTCTTTCAATACTTCTGTAGCTCAAGCCACATTTTATCTTTGCTATCTCACAAAGAATCATAGGTCCCTTAAAAACATGACCTTGAAAAAATCCTTTTAATTATGTGTTGACAGCAGCACTATCTACTCCCTCCTTTTCCAGGTCACTTTCCTCCCGAACAGAAATAACACAAATATTCACCCTGGAAGAAAGTTTTTGTGCTAGAATACATGACCACAGACTTTAAATCTCCACTGAGCAGTCATACTGTTGAATTAGTTAGCTTTCACCCAAAATGAGCAACTTAATTAAGAGTGGTCATTAACCATAGAATTATTCAATATAGTTTCTTATAACCCACAGATACTGGTTAGATTACTAACAAATTCTATCATATATGTTGACTTATCTGGCTTTGTGACTTTGTCCCATCTAAAACTTGTAGTTTCGCATTTCTGTTAATTTCATTAATGCTGGTGAATGTCCCAACGGGACACTTTCAGAAAATTGAAAGTATTGAACTGAAGCATATTACAAGAATTATTTACAGAGAACAAATATGTGCCAAAAAGGAAAAACAATAAGAATAAATGTTCTCTTTTATTCCATCTCCTGATATCCCTCCTCTATCTTTCATCAGGCAGCCCCAGACACACACCAGAGGGTCAGTCACTGGGGCAGTGCCTGCTTAACAACCAGCCTTAGAGGGGCACATAATGGAGTGTGTGTGTGAGAGCTGTGGGCCAGGGGATGGGGTCATCCAGGGACTCAATCACATAGACTTTCACTCGCTTCCACTTTGGGGTACCCAACTTGCTAAGGGCAAAGACCAAGCCGAACCCAGAACATGGCTGCCCCTTGTACAGACTGGTTATATTTCAATTCCATACTACACAGAGAAATAAATTTCAACTGGTTTAAAAACAAACTCAGTGCTCTATCAGATTTGAAATAAATATAATTTATTAATAACTAAGATTTAGGAAAGACAAAGAAATTCTGAAGAGACAGATGGGTTTTATTCAGAAAATTTTAATTCAGTATAAAATACAACACAAAGAATGAGCAGCAGATAGGAAAATACTTGAAACAAATAGCAATAACCACCATTTCGTGGTGCTTATTGTACCTGTCAGACACTACTGAGCTACTAAATCCTATTCATTGACTACTAGACAATGTGAGGTAGGTACTATTATTACCCTTCCATTTTTTTGGATAATAAAAGAGTAGTATAGTGAGATTGAGTAACTTGACTATAACCACACAGTTAGGTTTTTAAAAATTATTTATTTTTAAAATAATTTATTTATATATATTTCACATCTTCATATTCCTCAGGGTTCACCCACCATCTCCCTTCCCTGACTGCTCCCACTCATCGCCCCTCCCTCCAGTTGTGTAGTTTGGTTGTTAGCTTGTTTTGACTTTTCCACATGACCTTTTGTTTGTTTTTCCTATGTCCCATATATTAGTGAAACCATTTTGTTTCTGTTTTTTTCTTTCTCACTTGTTTCTGCTAATACGGCTTCTTCTAGGTATATCCATGTTACCATAAAATCATCAAATTTGTCATTTTTAATTGATGAGTAATATTCCATTGTGTATATACCACATCTTTTTCATCCATTCGTCCATTTTGAGACAGTTGAGTTGCTTCCATGTTCTTGCAATTATAAATAGTGCTGCAATAAACATCCGAACACAGGTGTCCCTTTGCATAAGTATTGAGGTCTCCTTTGGGTAGATTCCCAGAAGACCAGTTGCTGGGTCAAATCACACAGTTAGTCTGTAACACACCCAAGGTTTGAGTCCTGGCAGCATGGGGTTGGGAGCATGCTCTTAACCTGTTCTTTAAGCTGTTTCTAATTCTTTAGAATGCTACTGCAAAAACACAAAATCACTGATATCCCTAGTATATAGATTACTTCTGAATCAGCAATAAAAGTGAAGAACCCTCCAGAAAGGTATAGAAAGCCTTTAATAAGAAATTCACAAAAGAAAAAATTAAAATGACTGACAAACATCTAAAACTTCACTAGTCTTAAATGAAATACAATTTTAAATGTGATTTTTTTATCACTACATTAGTGAAAAGTAAAAGATCATCCCCATGCGTTAGCAAGGAAACAGGTATCCTCAGAGACTCTGTGGGAATACAAATTGGTAGAGCTTTGTGATGGTAGGTAATATAATGTAAAATACTGGCTCACTGGTGATTCAGCAATGTCCACTGTTTGACATCTACCCTAAAAAAGTAAGTGCATATGTGTACTGAGATGATGTTATCACATTATTTGTAATTTTTTTAAAAAAAGGCAAAACTATGAAGAAAAACAGGAGTTTTCTTGGGGAGGGTCTTAGAAATTGTAATTTGGGGAGCAAAGATTCAATATAAAACTGAACTATGCTCTTCACATGGTTCTCAAGGCTCACAGTATTTATAAGGCAAAGCAGGTGCTCTCACCTAATTGTTCTGAAGAGTCATGAAGATGATAAGCAAGATATGGTTGATTTTGTGTGGACTGCAACATTGTACTCTGAAAAGCAGAGGTTCGGAGTTCCCTGCCCCATCTAATGATGGGTGGAGCTGAGTGGTGAAGGGAAGCCGAAAAGGACTTTGGAGAGAGGAGTTAAAGCAGAAGACAGAAGAGAGATGTGAGAAAGAAGTTGTGCTTGCTTCTCAGTCTTTGACTTGCACCAGAGACTTGGGGGATATGGAAGGAGACACTCAGAAGAGAGGTGAATGAGAGATCTGTGGGGAGACTGACAAAGATAGCAACCTTCATTTTAGTTCATACTTTGTGCTCTTTTCCTTCTAGATTTGCCTGGTCCCCTCTGCCCCCTCTCTATGGGTAGCCCTCCAGAAGATCTTAGACTTGTGGCATGCTTTTGGGCACCAGTGACTCTGCTTTGGGTCAGCCCTCTTTGGCTGGGCATTTATCCATGAGGGTATGAGTAAATTTGGGTGCTTCACTGGGAAACCATTTTTCTTCTCTTTCTAGGAGACTAATTCTATTCAAGTCCTTTTCTATTGAAGATCTTATGCACTAGGAGTATGCTTTGTCTTTATGCAGTGGATGGCAGAACCGTGGGGCACCCCTCAACCCCTCAATCTGCCTGCTAACAACTGGTCTGTTGTTTAGCCTCTCCTCACCATCCTTACTGCCCACAGCTGTGTGCCACGTTCCCAAGATGTGTGTTTGTATTCACAGTTTCTGTTAGACCGAAACTGGCAAAGAGGTGCAGAAGATTTACTTCTTTTGAGGTCTCTCAGGTTCCATTTTGTCTTCCTCTGACATGTGTCCCTCCATTCGTCACCTTATTTCTATAGTCACAGTAAAATTTGGAAAGTACCTAAATGCTCTTTAGTATTGTTAGTTGAAACCACTTGTGGTAGTCTATGAAACAACACCACAGTTTAGAAGCAAGAGAGGCAGTACCACATGGTGTGAAGTTTACAGACACCGGAGTTGAAACATTAAGTCTTCGTCCCAGTTGCACAACTTACTATGTATGGAAGCAAACCCTGAATCTCTCTGGGCCCCAAGGTCTTCATATGAAATTGGAATTTAACATCAACACCCACTTCATGATGAGGATTCAATAAGGGTGTAAGTGTCAAATTCTCGGACCAGCATCTGACACACACAAAGTGCTCAAGAAATGTTAGCTGTTGTTTTAAGGAACAGAAAAATGTCTTAGACACATGGTTTAAGAACCATGAATACACATGCACTCATGTACAAACAATGTGACTGCAATGTTACATAAATGTACAAAACGTATTTAGATTTTCACGAATGTCAGTGAACATAAGCAATCACTTAGAAATGATTTTTTCGTTAATCCTCATTGGAACAAGGTGAAGTTAAAAAAGTAAATTATTTGTCAAGCTTTATACAGAAAAAGAACTGGAAGAAAGTACATCAATATGTTCACAGTGATTGCTTTTGGATAGAGAAATGATGAGTTCATTTTGCTTATTTTTTCTTTTCCAAGTTTTCCTTCAGGCTTAGATAGTACCTTAATAACAAAATTTAAACAACCATTGTTTAAAACAAACACATTGATAACACACATTAATAGAAATGATGACATTTGAAAATAAAGACCTTTTCTTGGTACTGATTGCTTTCATGTTACACGATGAACTTTGGCAGACTTTCTCCTCCTTTGAAAAAAAAGAAAAAGCATGAGGATCTGGGGGGAAAAAAGTAACAGAAATCACTCCTGGAAAGAGGTCATGTGAGTAAAGATGAAAGGATTGGGAATCATTTGATTTGGAAGAAGAGATTACTTATTAAGGCCCTAATATAACCTCTCAAGATACATATTCTATTTGACAGTGGCATTTAACAAAGTCGTGAGTATGGAAACCTTTATGTGGGCACACACACACCCTATTTTCTCGTGGGTTCCATTATTTCTAATTGTCTTAAATCCTTTTTCAGCTTTTATTTATGATCCCTGTTTAGTCCCTAAAAGCATTTTAACTTGCAAAGCTCAATTAAACCCTTAGTACATTACCAAGAAGGAACTGAAAGCACTTCAAGAGACTTTGATTAAATATGAAGAGTCCACAGTTTTAAATCAAGGAGAGCTTTTGCAGACCCATTTCTGGTGAGCTTTACCAGTAGGATACTTAACGATCTGTCTCCAGTAATTTTTGTATAAACTTACATCAAGATCAGGCATTAAAATTAAAACTCTGTTGAAAGTCCTGGAATACAATGTTGAGTGCCTGGTATATATGGGCATCACCTGGTGTGCTAGCCAAAAATGCAGATTTCTAAAGCCACCCCACCCCTCTCTAACCCTGAGATTCTTGTTCATTAGGTTTTTACTAATCATAGTTTAGAAATATGTTTCAAGAAATAATACTGTGGCTTATACCATTAGGGACGCAATTGAGTCTACAATTCCTCTCTCCACAGTATGGATCCACAGCTTGTGTTTAGAGGACCTGCTTTCTGGATGTCACCAATGGGTATAGGAGAGGATGTGTGTCTCAAGTTGACCTGTCAGATTCCCCATCCTGAAGACTTGAACTTGGAATTCAGTGCTAGCAATAATTTCTACCTTTTAAATAGAAATTTCATTTATCCAATTATGTCACTTCTGAGTATTTACCCAAAGAATACCAAAAATCCCCACTAATTTGAAGATACATATGCTCCTTATGCTCATTGTAGCATACATTACACACACTAGCAAGAACTGGAAACCTAAGTGCCCAAGGACAGATAATGATAAAGAAGATGTGGTGTATATACACATAATGGTATACTAGTCAGCTATTTAAAAAAAATAAAGATGAAATGCTGCTACTTGCAACAACATAGATGGACCTAAAGGGCACTATAGTTAGTGAAATAATTTAGTAGGAGAAAAATGAATGCTGTATGATTTTATTCATATGTGGTTTATAGAGAAACTAAACAAATGGATGAACTAAGTAAAACCAAAATTAATTTTTGGACTATAAGCTCATATTACTCGTTACCAGAAGGGACTACAGAAAGAGAATGGATATCAAGTTAAAGTGATCAGGCTTATGAAGGAAAAAATTGGATTTTTAGTGGTGAGTTCACCAAATATATTCACATGTTGATTTATAATACATGTAATGTCACAATGCAGTGTTACTTTAATGAACAATTATCTTTAAAAATCTCTACAAATTATCAAACTGGAAGGATGAAGAGAACAAGCAAATTTAGGCAGTGCTATCTTCTTCCTCATATATGCAGAAGCAGAGAAAGCATCTCTAAGGAAATGAAGCAGTGGTGTGGAGGAGATCAAATCTGAGAGATCTGCTGCCCTTTATCAAGGACCAGTAACTGCTGTAACAAGCATTCCCAAATGTCAGTGTTTTACCACAACAGAATTTTATTTCTGCTCATGTAGCATGGCTTTTCTTGATCAGTACATGGCCAGTACCAGACTCTTTCCATCTTGTGCATCTGCCTTTCCTGGGTCCCTGATAACATTTCCACTTAGCCGGAGAATGAGATAAGAAACATAAAGGAAGTCTTTATGGGACAGGGAGGGAGAAGATGTGCTAGATTGATCTGAAATCATTCACATAGCCCTGCATAATTACAAAAAGTTCTGGAAAATGTAATCTAGTTAAATTTTCAAAAGAAAGTGGAAAATGGAGTTTGATGAACACTTAGTCTCTAGTCTCTACTGCAGCTTCAAATGGAAAAAAGTTTAAAAGAACATTTTCATCAAAAAATGTAAATCAAAAAAATGAAAAACATGCATTGGTGAAGATTTGAAGAAATTAGAACCATTGTGCATTGCTGACTAGGATGTAAGATGGTGCCACCATTGTGGAAAACAGTATGGTGGTACCTGTAAAAAGTAACCATATGCTCCAAGAATACCAAAACAACAAAAAGCAGATACTTTTAAAAGATAAAAAAGATGAAAGCAGATACTTTTAAAAGAGTCAAACAGATACTTTCACACTTTCGTAGCAATAACTCAATAACTTTCACAATAACTCAAAGGTTAAAAAAACCCAAATAGCCATTCATGGATGAATGGATAAACAAAATGTGGTGAATACAATGGGACTGTATTCATCCTCACATGTGTACAGCATCACAAGAGGACTAATATTGCCAATACCACTAACAGGGCTTATCTAGAACAATCAAACCCACAGACATAGGAGGTGGAGTGGTTACCGGAGACTGGAAAGAGGACTGTCTCTAAGTTAGGGTTCATTTCTGATTGACAGACATGAGCATGAAAAACTGCTTACTTTTAGACTCCACACAATCACTTTGAACACATCACCCTCCTCTCTCCACTGCCCACTTTGCCCTGCTTCTGCTTTCTAGTTTCCTTCTTAGCCAATAGTTCTGCATTCACACACATTGAAGGATGCCTCTCTTTACCTCTGCTATCAAAAACGTCTGTTAGATCTGAAGCATCTTATTTATACTTTGTGTCATTGTTCTAACCCAGGTTTGCTTTATTTTTTGTGTTCATTATTGTAACAACTTCTTTCACTTTCACTACTTTATTCTCTTTTCATCCTTTTGCCCAAACTGCTCATCCCAAAGTACCAATCTGATCAGAGGTGATCTGCTCTCCATCTCAACTCTCAAGCTCTTCATCATCCTCTGATGGTGATTTCTGGGACCCACAGTACCCCATCAACCATTTTCCACACACCCTCTCCTCTCCCATGCTCACACTGCTTCTCACCATATTGGGTTACTCTTCGTGCTTCCAAGACTTTGCAAATATCATTGCTCCTGTTGAACACCTTTCTACTGACCTGCTTGGTCAATATTTCCTTCTCTGTTGAGAGTTAGTCCTGACATCACCATTTCATCAATGTCTTCTGTGTTTTCCAGCATTAATCTGGGTTAATTGGCCTTCTTGTGTCTTCTCATGGCACAACAGATGGACATTTTATGCTCATTTCTCCATCTATTCAATTGTCAATCTTAGATTAGGAACTCTGTCTTGTCTCAGGGCCTCTGTGTCTGGCACATGTTCACACTCAACAGTGTCTTGTGTTCACCGTTGAGAGGGTGCTCATAACTTTCTGGGACATGCAATAAATATGAGACACCAGTCAGGAGAAACAAACAAACTACATATATTAATGCACTCTTTGCATTTGCAATTTTTTTTTTTTTTGATTTGGGAAGATTAGCTTTGGAGACTATTGCCAGCAAGGAAGATATTTTTCTATACCAGATAGAGTTCTACTGAACATATCAATTTTTTTTTCTGCCCTGAGGATTGCTTGTATTCAAGAATGCAGACACACAAAAATAATAAAACACAATTGAAAGCTAATGAAGTACTTATTTTGACTCACCCTGGCCATGCTTCTTCATGGGAGTAATTCCGTTTACATCTCTAAAAAGAAAATCTGGGTTTCATTTTGTAAATTCAGAGCAGAAATAAGGTGCCTGAAGACATCCTGACACTTGAGCAGCATTTTAGAGAAATTCCATGTAGTGCACATTTCCTGATGACACCACCACTCAGAAATGTATCGTTTTCTAATGAAGGAGAAACTACACTCTGTCCATAATCTGAGCAGTCACCCTGGAAGCTGAGTTTAGGCATGATTTGCTCCTAATTCCCAGAAGAATATATTCATGCAATTTCTATTTATAGGTCAAATCCAGTCACCACAAAAATGCACAATAACAAAAGATAGTTACACCCCAAGGGAATAACCTACTTAAAGGAGAACCATTGATCACTAAGAAAGAGCAGACCAGAAGAATCAGCCCAAGTCTTGTTCCAGTGGAATGTGACCTGTGTAACCATTTCCTTTCCCCCATGTAATAGTTCGACAGCAGGCTTCTCTACAGGACTAATCCAAACCTTGCTTGCTGCTTTTCCTGATCTATTTGTTTCTGGCAGATGGTGTGTTGAGGTACTGAATTGAGTTAAGATAGCCAGACAGTTTCAGCAACTAGAAACATGAATGTATGAATGAAGGCATGGCAGAGCGAGTGTTCTCACTTCAGAACAGGACAGGAACAGTTCCCATATAAGGTATAGGGTAAAATCCCTCTCCTCTTGGCCCTAAAAATAGCAAAAGAATTTCATGGTATAAACAAACAACATCTCATTCCTGTGTAGATGGACACTTCACATAGTGTTCTAGTCACCGATGTTCATGTTCTTAATACATCATCTGCCACATTCTTATTTTAAGACTCATAGATCAGCCTAGGTATTCCAATTTTATGAATGTAGAAATTTCTTTTTTGCAGATATCACATTGGTATTGAGTATAAATCAAAATGTTGCTATGCTTCATCACTATCCTTGCCCTCAACTATCATCTGTCTCTTGAAGGCACACAGATCATTTCTAGAAACTCCACTGTCATAGAAATAGTCTAAAGATATACATGGACAGAGGTTCAGACCAACATCAATCCCAGAGGTTCTGCAACAATCTTGAATCTGTAATCTTGCAACTTTCTAAAAGAACACAAATTCAGAGCTGCTCAGACTGTGAGCACCCCAACCATCAGCTAGGGCCAGCGAAGATTCTGCATCTTCTTCTCATTCCAGGCAGACAAGGTCATGGTCCTAATGAAATTATAGGAAATAAGGCTGTTGAAATTTGACTTGCCACATAGTAAACATGCTGTCTTGCCACATTTACTGAAACAGTATGAAACTCACACAGAATAGAAAGATAAGCAAAAGAGTGAAGAGTCCAGGGACCAGATACACACATGTGCATGCATGTACATGTATGTGCACACATATGTATAGATCATATAAACATTTAAAATTGATGATTCATGGAGAAAAGACCATAATTCAATAATGCTGAAACAGTGGGCCACCAGTTTGGGGATGAAATGAAGATTGATCCCTCTCTTATATATAACTTTTAAATAAATTCTGAATAGATTGAGGATCATATGTAAAGAAAACAAATCTCATAAAAATATTCTAAGAAACTGGGTAGAATATTTTTTAATAACCAACAACAAGCAATGTACAAGTATGAAAAAAGAACTTGGAAACTGAAAACATTGATGAACTTTAAACTTCCCCATGGTTATAAAAGGACATAAGACATATATTTATGGGTAAGTAACAAGCTAGGGGAAAAAACTTGTACTG
>PVHY01000418.1:0-211587 GCA_004024945.1 Uropsilus gracilis
ATTAGTGAAGTGGAGCATTTTTTCATATGCCTATTAGCCATCTGTATCTCCTCTTTGGTGAAGTGTCTTTTTAGTTCTTCTCCCCATTTTTTGATTGGGTTTTTTGCTTTGTTTTTGTTGAGCTGTAGGAGCTCTTTGTGGATCTTTGTTATCAGACCCTTGTCACTTGTCTGGAGGGCAAAAATTTTCTCCCAGTTGGACAATCATGCTCTTTAAAGAAGGGGAGTATACTGTCTATTTAAGAAAGACCTGTATTTACAATTAGTTTTAGTCCTCTGATATTTGACAACAGGCACTCACACACATAAAGTACATATATACACACATGCTACATACTTGTGTATAGATATATGAACATATATCATATATCTATAAACATATATATGCATGTAATTTTGTGTGCATATATTTTGCATATACATATATAGAATCTTACTCTTTGACTTATGGGCATTATATTGCTGACATATATTTAGTTTAGTATAGGACTTGACACAAGAACAAAATAAAATGAACTTTACAGATTTCATATTTCTGACATTTAAATTAGAAATTTCCAACACTATGTAACTATATGCCTCAACATCATGACCCTTTGAAATCAATAACAACAAAATAGTTTAAGGTGTTACCCAAAAGTTTGATCATTAAGTTCTAATTGCTGAGACTCTTTCCCTTTATTGCTTTGTTTCCTTTAAAGAAAAACAGGATAGTCTGTCCCTGCCCCCTCCTAGGACTGGCCAATTCAGGTTGTCCTCCTATTCTATCTTTTTTATTTCTAATCTTTCATCTATCTTTTCTTAAATAAGCCTTCCTCTCTCACCCCTCCCAAAATAAAGAAAAATATGTAAATTTTAAGAATTCATCTTAGTATAGCTCTCACACTTCAACTGCTTTACTTAAAGATACTCTTTGCTAAAGAGAACTCACAGAATCTTCATGATTGCTGTGGGTTAGATTCTAAAAATATAGTTTATTTGTAGTTAAGTCTTTTTTTTTTTTAAAGGTTTTTAATTGCCAAAAACAAGTGAACAAAAACTACAGGGTATTTTGAGCACCTTGTTCAGAAAGTATACTAACTAGAACTAACTAGAAGAATCCACACAATAATTTCAAATGCATGAACACATCCCCACATACTGGTCAAGGACCACATTACATGTGATTTTCCATGCTTATGCCCATTTGACTAGCCACTGAATTTCTGTAAGTAGAGGATGGAAGGCAAACAAAGAAATTATGAAAAGTAATAAATAGCAAGCATTAAAAATGTTTCATGTTTTCAATATGAACATTACTAATTCAAGGTGGGATACTGAGAAGGAAATTGAAGCCAGAATGTAAATCTAGAGAAAAAAAGTTAGTATAATTGTGAAAATGAACATTTGGAAAAAGATATAGTCTATAATATATATATGTAGAACTATTGCTCTTTGTACTATCGATTAAATGGCATATGTTCTAACATAATATTACCAATAAAAGTAATTGCATTAAAAATAAATGTCAGTTTTTCTTCTGTGGTTTTTTTTTTAAATTTCTGTGGCAGAAGAGTTCTTTCTCTTCTCACTCTTTTCTGGGCTAGGTCCATTCCTACCTGGATAACAGAAAGAAAATGCAATTCAAAAGGCAGGAAAAACTGTGATGGGCTAGAGTGTCTCTCTTATCACCCAAATTCATATGCTGAAATCCTACCCCCCTGCAATTCATGATATGATTGTATTTGGAGAGAGGACTTTAAAGTAGAAGAAATTAGTGGGTAGGCTCCAACCCAATACAACTGATGTCCTTTTTCCATTCCATGTCACAACTGATGTCTTATAGGAAGGGATTAGGACACAGACCAGGAAAGGCCATGTGAACATCCAGGGAAAAGGTGGCCATCTGTAAAGTCAAAGAGAGGGACCGCAGAAGAAACCAACCCTGCCTTGATAGCTGACTTGCAGCTTCCAGAACTATGAGATTCGTTTATATTGTTTAAGCCACCCAGTCTATAGTATTTCACAGTCAGTCCTCGCAAACTAATATAGAAACATTATTTTTAAAGTGTAAGATCAAAACAGAACAACTCTCAATTTTTCCTACTCACCGCTTGTCCTCTTCCCACTTAACAGTCAACCTCATGTTTCTAAATGTCTTTAAGTCAGAAAACTACCAGAGGCCCAACATTCCTCTCATTCTCTATTCTCTACAAACCACTCATCATAATCTTGTTAATCCTATCCTCAAAAAGTTTTACATCTACATGCTTCACTTTATCTCCATCATAACCACTATAAGTCTCAACATCATTTTCTCCATATGGATTATTGCAAAAAGCTTCTAAATGATTCAATGTCCTGAATTTTCATCCCATAATTCAGCACTCCTGTCCAATTCAGCAGCAAACTTAATCTTTTTCTTATGACACATAACTCTTTCTTCTGCTGGCTTAGAACTAATGAGCATTATTAGTCTTTCTCAACTTATGCTGGGGTTAAATGCTGATGAACCATCATTAGTTGAAAATACATTTAATACACCTAGCCTAGCCTACCTTCAATGTGCTCAGAACACTTATATTAGCTTAAAAATGGGCGAAATCAACTAAAGCTATTTTATGATAAAGTGTTGAACAGTACATGTCATTTACTGAATACTGAAAGCAAACAAAGAATACCCTAGTCAACAATTTGAAGTATGGTGTCTATTAAATGTATCACTTTCACCCCACTGTAAAGTCAAACTATCTGTTATAAGTCAGGGACCCTCTGCACTAAGAACTCCTTAATGTGCCGTATGATCTATACTCTATTATCAAATGTACCTAGTATTTTTTGTATTCTTACTATACTAATTTTCTTTCACTTCCTAGAAAATGTCAGTTCTTTCTTGCCTCAAGGACTTTGATATTCTCCTTCTCTCTAGAATGTTCTCTCATGCTTCTCTTCACAGGGCTTGATCCTTCTCTTCATGTTCAGTTTTAAAAAGCTACTTCTCAAACAGCTGAGACTGCATCACACTCAAAAGCTTCTGTACAGCAAAAGAGATAATAAACAAAACAAAGAGAAACCTAACCAAATGGGAAAAAATTTTCACCCTACATACAAGTGGTAAGGATCTGATAACAAAGATCCACAAGGAACTCACACAACTTAACAAAAACAAAACAAAAAGCCCAGTCAATAAATGGGGTAAAGAACTAAAAAAACACTTATCGAAAGAAGAAATACAAATGGCCAATAGGCAGATGAAAATATGCTCAACATCACTAATAATTGGGGAAATTTAAATCAAAACTACAATGAGATATCATCTCACACCAGTAACAATGGCCCATATTAAAAAAAAAAAAGGGCAATAACAAATGCTGGTGTGGATGTGGAGAGAAAGCAACACTCTTACACTGCTGGTGGGAGTGCAAACTGATCCAGCCACTATGGAAAGCTGTGTGGAGGACCCTCAAACTACTAAAAATGAAACTCCCATTTGATCCAGGAATCCCACTTCTAGGAATCTACAGAAAGGGGACAAAATCTCTAATTCACAAAGACACCTGTACCCAAATGTTCACTGCAGTGCTATTTACAACAGCCAGGATATGGAAACAACCCAAATGCCCCAAAACAGATGAATGGTACAGAAAGCTGTGGTATATGTAGATGATGGAATATTATTCATCAATCAAAAAAGACAAACTTATGTTATTTGAGGCAACATGGATGGAGCTAGAAGGAATCATGCTGGCAGAAATAAGCCAGAAAGAAAAAGATAAATATTGGATGGTTTCACTTATATGAGGGATAAATGGAAAACAGACAGACAAGGAAAATTTAAAACTAAGTTTCAGGAGAACTGAAGCCCAGAGCATGAGAGGGGAGTATAAGGGACACAAAAGATTCAGATGATGGTTCATGGGCGATAAGGTGGAAGGTAATGGGAGAATTCCGGGGTAGATGTTAAAAAAAAAAAAAACAACAAAACAAATTGTACCCACAAAATATAAAAAAATAAATTAAGGGAAAAAATAAATTAAAAAAAGCTACTTCTCCACTAAGGCCTTTACTGCCTGGTGTATTGCAAGAACTTTAATATTGTCCATCTCAAACTTTTGTTTTTTTAGTATTTATTACAATTTTAAATGCTTTTATTTGCCTGCTTAATTTTATTTCCACAACTAGAATTGGAAGGGCAGCATACAGTAGGTACTCAGTAAAGATTTACTACAGAGTCTTGTAAAAGATCTATCTTGAAAGAGTTTCAGGCTGGAGTCATAATGATAGGTCAAAAGCCAAGGAGAAGAGATGACCATGGGGTCTGTAAGACTGGGGATGAAAGGAGAAGATGAGAGATCCAGATAGAGGGACTCACTAAAGGACTGAAAAAAAAAAAATGTGGTTATGTAATTATTTGAGTAAAGGAAATAACCTAGGAGAATAAAAGTATTAAAGGCAGCTTTTCCAGTTCTTCACTCAGCATGGAATTTTTGATTTGATGGTAACATAATAAACTCTTTTGGAGAGTAAGAGTTTGTCTTATCAATATTAACAGTAAAGGGATTATTCTTGCCATATATCCATCTCATTTTCCCATAGTTGGAACTTCAGTTGTTTCAAATTTTTATTATTAGAAAAAAATCTTACATTACAGTAAAATCTCTATTACATATAATTTAGAATAAAAATCTTATTTATATTTTTATTTTTTGGCTGCTTCAGTTTTATCTATGTCTTCTATTAGAAATAGTAGAGTAACACATAGTAGGTACTCAGTCAAGATGTATAGACAGTGTCTTACAGTTTCTTCTTTTTTTTAGGGCTGACCTAATATAGATAATATGATACAAGTAAACAGAAGTGATTTAATACAGGTAAATGGTCTAGTGCAATGTCTCACAATATAATATATGCTGCTATTATTGTGAACTATTATTAAAAGATATTTACTGATTCTTGATTCAGAGTGTCAAATTTATTTATAAAAAGGTTGTGATAATTTACTGTGCTTCCAGAACCATTAATTAAATAAGTAAGTGCTGAGCACATGTTGTTGCCCAAAAAATGTTTAAAATATTGGTAAATAGAGCATTTGCAAAAAAGATAAGCCCCTTACTTTATGGGTTTTTATTCTAGTGGTGAAGCAAATAGTTATTAATATATTTATAGATCATCTATAATTGATTTATTTATATACATGATATATGTGATAATATATTATCCATTTATGTATGTATTATATGATAAAATATCAGGTGGTGATTTCTTTTATATTTTCTTATAAAAGAAAATAAAGCAGACTAAGATTACAGAAAGGAGGTGATTTTTTTGCATAGGATGATTGGTGAAGTCCAGATGACAGTGAGTAGCATTTTGAATGAAGGTGAGGTCCAGTATGAGAAATACAGCTGAATGAAAATGAGCAAGTGAAGGGACTAGTTAGTAGTTTCTCAACAATATGAGCATAACATTTTTAAATGAAAATATTAGGTGAAAGATATTTTACCTTTAATTTATTAACTTTGGTGAAATGGCATGCTTTCTCAAGTGCTTTTACTACTTGTTCAGGAGAGATAATACTAGTAGTAATAAAGATAACATTTACAAAGCACTTTACTTGGATAAGTCACTGTCCATGTTCTTATTAGGTTCTAACAATAAGCTGGAGAGATATGCACTATTAACATTTACCATTTTAGAAACTGTGATTGAGAAGTAATTTTTTTGTGAAACAGATCATCAGTAAATGTGTGTTTGGCAGGAGAGGAATCTGAGGTGGCCTGTAGTTCAGGCTCTGAATTCATAACTCAGTCTCTCATGCTCCTTTTACGCAACAAATTTACATTTTTTAAAATATCCCTTTGATCCTAAATGGCAGGTCCTCAAATAATGTTTTGGCTTAATGTTGATGAGAAAAAAATAAATGGTATGTTGAATAAAATGATATCAAGGACCTGCTTTGCTTTCTTTAAGTATACTTTTGTTTGCTGACAGTTTTTAAGAATGTTAGATTACGAACTTACTGTACTTGTTTCAACTTACAGAAAATCACAAGTTGTTTTATAAGATCTTGCACCAGTTTCATAGATTAAAAGGAATATGTAGAAATGCTCATTTCACTTTTACAAGGAAGGCTTAGCTTTAAAAATATTCTCTGGAATATTCTCTCTTTTATAGAAAGAAGTATTGTTTGGAAACTCAGGGATTATGTCTTCCAATCCCCTTGCATGTAGGTGTATATAGTTTTTGAAATGTTCTATGTGTGGAAGTGGTATGTGGCACTTCACAGACAAGCATTTTAGAAGCTTCTGTACAATCAAGTACATCAGTAGAATCAAGTACATTGCCGTAAAGATCAGAAATCCTATACTTTCCTCTTTAGTGATATAGTCAGAAAAATCAAATTCTTAAAGTTAAAACACATTAAAGTCCTCCAAAAACAACGAAGCTATCAAAATAAGAATAAATTATGTTTTGTGGATTATTTTCACCATTCCCAATATTAAAATTATGCTTTTTTTTTGCTTAAGCATCTAGCCGTTTTTATACGTATTTCTGTAACATATTGTTGTGGATAGAAATGAATTCCCCAAGCGAGATGTTTAAGTCCCAACTTTCAGTACCTGAGAATATGCCCTTATTTGGAAACAGTCTTTGCAGATGTAAGGAGGTCATAATGGATTAAGGTGGGCCTTACTTCAATAACTAGTGCCCGTAAGAGGGGAACATTTGGACCCAGAAATAAAGGAAAGAACATCATGTAAAGATAGAGGCAGAGATTAAAATGATGAATCTACAAACTAAGGAGTGCCGCCAGGGACTAACAACCAGAAGCTAGCAAAGAATGGAAAAAGTTTTCCCTCTTCGATCCCAAGAGGCAATTAATCCTGCTGTCACCTTGGTTTCAGACTTCTGGCTTCAATCACTGTGAGACTATACCTTCTGTTGTTTTAAACTAGTCAATCTATGACATTTTGTTATGGCAGCCCTAGAAAACTTAAACATACACATTTCATAGCACAGACACTTCCTACATGTTTTTCAACGAGATAAATATGGCCTATTATGGAATTCTTTCCGGGACCTCAACATTCACTTTGAAGAAAGTTCCAGCAAAGTCTAATGTAAAATTTCCAAAGCGCCTTGTTTCAAGTTCTTCTCTTTAAGAGATTGTATCAAGAAGCCTTAGCCAAGGAGATCCAGACTTCATTTTCAAGAAGCAGGGACGCTACACTTTGCATGACTTACTCTTCCCTGAATAAAAGACGTCCAGCCATGTAAGCTTATCTCGCAGGGAGAGTACTCAAAGTTAAGGCAACCACCTCCAACAAACCCGCAATACTGACATTTTCTGTCATGAACTTCAGCCATTGCTGGGAAGATATCTCCTTTACTGAGAACTCGGGTTGAGACTGAGGGATAAGACAATTCACCAGCTTCTTTTAGATTTGTGTTTGCTTTCCTACAAATTTCCCTTGGGAAAAAAGTCGAACAGAATAACAGACTAAGAAAAGGGAAAGACAAGCAAAAAATCGAAGACATATTCTTGCGTTAAAATGCCTGTGTGCGCCATGAAGCGCTGACAAACACGTTAAACCTGGATCTTCCAAAACTCCAACTCTGTGCTCGGCGTTTTCCTCGTCGTCAGCCGCACGCTGCGCAGGCGCCCGGGTCGGTGAGCCCTGGGAAGATTCCCGCGCAGGCGCCCGGACCGGGACGTGGGCGGGCTCGCGTGCGTGCTCCGCGGTTCACTTCCGGTAAGCCCCTCCCCCCTCCCCCCGCGTAGCCACCTCCCCCTCTCTCTCCCTACTCCTCCCCAGACTCGCCCCACAACTCTCCCCACCCCTTGAGCTCTCCGCCCGGCTCTCCTCCTGTCCTTCCCCTCCCGCTCCATCCGGGTCGCTGACGGCTGTCTCTGGACTGGACAGCGGTGGCGGCTGCTTTTCTCTGAGGAACCTGGTAAAGTTTCACAGCAGCCGGGGTGGGGAGCAGCGGAGCAGCAGCACCGACGCCGGAGAACCCCTGGAGATCGCCGCCACTGGCTGAAGGAGAAGGGTCCGGGAGCTGGAGCCCTACCTCAGCTGCGGCGTTGCCTCGCTCTCTGGGGAGGCGCCGCCCCCAATCGCCTGGGTTTCCCGTGCCTTTGAGGGGCCGGGTGAGACGTTGCCCCGGTGGGTTCGGGGGTGTGTGACGGTGTTAGGGAGGAGGCAGGCCGGGTTGGGCGGATACAGGCCGGCCTGGCACAGGGTGCTTTCTCAGCGTTTCCTCGGGGTTGGGGGTTGGGGGCCGAGGGCAGTGTCGGGGCTCCCTAACCCGGTGGCCGGAATGTCGCACGTCCCTGGGGAAGTCCGCCGGGGTGCGGAGCCTAGTCGGCCGGTTTCTGCAGCAGCTGCGAGCCGGCGGCTGCCGTAGTTGGCTAGTCAGCCCTCGAGGTTGGGTGTGTTCAGATTTCTTTGCCCGGGTCCTCTTAAGCTGATTTGAGTGCATGTTCGGGGAATGATGGGAACAAACTGCTTTCGTTCCCCTACCTGTTGCTTGCGAGAGGACGCTGTTCCCGTACTCTTTCAGACCTCATGCACTGAAATCTGTGGCGTTTTCCCGTCCTTTCTCATTAAAAAAAAAAAAAAAAAAAAAAAAAAGGAAGGGGGGGGCTAGGAGAGAAGGTGAAGATAATGACAAACTTTCGGAACTATCAAGTTCTGAAGCCCCAAGAGATTGAAATCAAACTTATCTAATGGTTAGGTCATGGTATGGGACAGCTTCGGCCCTTGCTAGCCCGAACGTAGGCAAGTTGGGTTTTGAAATTTAGCAGATTCTGTAGTAAGGAATGGGGGTGACTACTGCGGGTATAAGGCTGGCTTCCTGTAACTGTTATTTAGTAAAGCGATGTGGTAGAAAATATGTGTAGGTTTAGATGAACTCTTGTTATCTGTGTCTTTATAAGTGAAAAAAATAATCGGCCAGTGTACACCGAAAAGTTCTACAGATTTCGCTATCAAACTTATCAATGTCCCAGTCCCCATTTCTATTCTTGAAAAACTTGCAGTGCTGGAGGATTTTGTAGTTGTTTTCCATCTGCAAATACTTTTCTCGGAGGTGTTGATATGGAGCTGAGGGGGCTTTTTTTTTTTTAAGTGATGGTTACCATTTCTAATAGTGTTTGATTTGGGGGGGAATTTTGATGTTTAAACTGCATTTTTTCTTGTATGATAGTTATGTACACTGATTTAGTTTTAAAATGGTAGTGAGATGGAGTGTTACTATTTCATTTGCATAAACTGATCTTTGGAGGCGATGTCTTAATACTAAGGTTTGACTTATGGACATTAATTTCCTCTAGGTCCTATTGGTATGAATAATTGGAAGCATCATTTAAATTGTGGGAAGTTTAAGTTTCCATTATTGGTTTTATTTCCATTACAGATAAGAACGTCAGTTTCTGTTGATGTGGAGGTAGGTATTAGAAGGTTTAATTATTTGTGATTATTTGTGATTTGAGGAAGTTTGCAAAGTTTTTTGTTGCTGTATGTGGCTGAATTGTTCACTCTGTATACTTTGTGGATGACGTCTTATTTCTTGCTTCCATTGAAATTTATAGGGGAAAGATTTCATTTCATTAAGGAACCTAAGGTCTGTTGGAGTATTACAAGACAACAAAAAATCATAAGTGGTTAATATGTCCCAAATTTTGCAGTCTTGGAGAATGAAATATTTTCCTTATATTTTCTGTGTGCTGTGTTTAGATTAGAATTAAAAAACCCCCACTGATTGGTTTTTGAAACTAAATACTGTTGGAGTATTCTAAACAAGGCCCTACCTTGGCTGTGTAATGACTGTATTAGTGTAGCACTATAAAGAGAAATTATGTATCATCTTCCCTTTGAAGTCATTTTAACTTTTTTTCTATCTCCTCAGATATAGGGATACCTCCAACTTTCCAGTGGTTCAGAAGGGAACTTTTTGTTGAAACTGGAAGACCAAAAGAATTACAAACATGTTGTGCTGGGGAAATGCATCTTTTGGACAGCTAGGTTTGGGTGGTATTGATGAAGAAATTGTATTAGAACCCAGAAAAAGTGACTTTTTTATAAATAAAAAGGTCCGAGATGTAGGATGTGGACTCAGGCATACTGTATTTGTTCTGGATGATGGAACAGTGTATACGTGTGGATGTAATGATCTAGGACAGCTAGGTCATGAAAAATCCAGAAAGAAACCAGGTAAGTTGAAGAATTTTTGTTTACTCTTTCTAATAATTATATTAAGCTTGAAATGTCAAATAAGTTCTAGAGTTCTAGGCCCCTTTAAAGAAATCAAAGTTTAAAGCCAAACTGGGAGTTATATATTCTTTACATTTGCATGCTTCTAAATTGTTTTGTTTTTGTTTTCTTGTTTTAACTATTCTAAACCATATAGTATGAAACTCCAGTATCAACATGATTATGGTGATGCAAAATGACATAGATCACCAGCCATTGCTATGTATATATCATTTTTTGACATAGTGTGTATAGGTTATTAATAAGTTCAGCTACCTTTAAACACATAGTTCATACTGTGTTGATTTCCCTTTATCAGAGAGAAAAAAATTAAGATGACAGTTTTTTCTTTTACTTATTTGCTAAAATAAATCCTGATTCTTCTGTTTGTCTTCCTACTGTAGCATTTTAAATGTATAATTTTATTCAGTTCAGTTGGAAATACTTTTTTCTACTAATTTCCTACTTTCATATAGTTGTACTAGTTATTAGATGTTTTGCAAATATAAGATATTCTTATGTAGTTGTCTTATAAGCCACATTTAAAATAATTTGTAAAGTAATGAGGATTTTGAGGAATTTGGTCACATTTTATCTTCTGTTTTCCTAGATATACATATTTTAAAATAAAATACTACATGAATTTTGCTTTCAGTTATTATAACAATAGTTAATCCTTTAGGTGCTAATAAGTTCAGCAAAACTGCAACTGTAAGGATTTATAGTTTCTTTAAACTTTCACAGTAATGGCACTTAAGTATTTTCTATGGCAGATACTTTTCTTTATCATTTCATTATTTCACTGGTTTCTATTGTTAGTATACTTTTGGGAGGTTAATATAGGTTTTTAATTCTAAGATATTAAGTTAAGGCATCCTTCATACCGTCTTTCATACCATCTCACTACCACACCAAACCTCACTTTTCTGATTTGTAAATATTGTATAATTTTCATCTCTTCCTTGTTATGGTCTTAATCTCTTTTATTCTGCCTTAATTTGTGTTTAATTGTATTGGATAAATGATAGAGATGCTTACTACAGTAGCTCTAGTTATTGCAGAACTCAAGGTAAATGGCATCTTTCTTGTACTTTACCAAATAAAAATATTTCAAGGAATCTTATCAGATTTTTATAATCTTGGTCAATGAGATTGTTCTGTTGGGTAATTCTGTATACTTATCACTGTTTCAGATGCAGATGAATCCTTTGCCTTTTGTAGTTTGGAGCACTACCTCAGGTTGAGATTTTCATGGTATTGAGGCTGTTATTCTTAACATGCCCCATTGAAATAGCTTAACATCCCTTTGTGTAGCTTTAGTAATATCTGACAGGTGTCAAGACAGGTAGAAAGTACAAAGTTAGCATATAAAAATTGCTATCGCCGGGCACGGTGGCGCGTGCCTGTAAGTGACAGCTTATAGAGTCGCGGCTGGGACTGGGGATCGCAGTTCAAGACCTGCCTGGGGCAACATAGCGAGACCTAGTCCCCCCCCAAAATAGCTGGGCGTGGTGGCGTGCGCCTGTAATCCCAGCTACCTGGGAAGCTGAGGCTGGGGATTGTTTGAGTCCGTGGTACCACAACAATGTGAGCCTGCCATTCCACTGACAAAAATAGCAAGACTTAGTCTCAAAAAAAAAAATCGCTATAATACTTACTTAGACTTTACTAAAGTTTACAAATTTTAAATATAATTAAATACCTGTGTTCACGACAAGGGTAGGCACTGTACATTAATACAGCATAATGATTATAGTGCCTGAAACATCTTTTCATTCTGTTGGTGAGAGTCTAAGAAACTTAAGTTAACAAGATGAGCCTTCTTTGTGGTCATGTTTACATTGTGATGATTGCATTGTGACATTTATATCACCTTTTGGATTCATCCTGGAAGCGTTATTTGGTAATAATAAAATTGGTAGGGTGGGTTTACCTAATTTGTGATACATTTTAAGGATTACCTTATTGTGTTCAGCTTGTATCATAGTGTATACAGTAGAAAAATGAAAGGCATGAACTTTGTCTTTGACAAATTTAGATTCTGGATTGGGAGTTAAAGAGGCATATATAATTGAAATAACTGGATATGTGTGGTTTGTGCTGTAAAGTATGAAATTTGAATGATGAAAAATGTCATTGTGGGGCAGCATTAAAGAGATTTCTGGGAGAAAATGAAGTTCCAAGTTTAATTAAATCATTGACCATATAATAGCTAGAAGATAAATCTGGACCTAGAATAAATAACTTCACTTACTGAGGGGGACTCCTGATCCTGAGAAAAGTTTATTACCAGAAGTTTTAGCTTCAATTATATATGGAAATGTACCTAATTTACAGAGATAGGAGAACCTAAGAGTTTATAGGGAGTTAATAGTTGGTCTGATAGGGACTTCATCTTACTTCATCTTTTAATTTCAGTTTTGATATAGTGCTTGACTGGGTACTTTTAGTAATGTTTTTAATTAAAGTGATTTCTCTTTGGAATAATTCCTTAATGATTTAAATGTACTCCTTTCCTAATCCTTTTTCAAGTTGTGAGTTTGAGAACTGAATTAGAAGATAAGCATTTCTTTAATCGATTTGAATTAAATCAATTGATTTAATTGATCTGGTAATTGAGTCTGGTTGAATTTTTAGGACCATGTAATAAACATAATTCACATCTTCAGAGCTTTAAACTTGTGTCAGCAAGAAAGCAAACAGTAAGGAAGGAGATAAAAATTGTTTTCTTACAGAGTTTGGTTTTATAAGCATACTATAGTATTATATAATGAGTGAAAGAGATAAAAGTGACCTCATTCATTAAAGGATTAGTCATTCTTGAAAGTCATGATAAAAACCTACTGGAGAACTCAATCATAACAGTGACCTATTGGAGAGGTTCTCAATCTGGACATTATAGGAGCTGTAGGAAGGTTACCTGATTTTATTACACCTGAAGTGCAGTATATGTCCATTTTCATCCCTGTTCTTTCGTATTTGTATACCCCTGCTGTCACTACTGAAAGTAAACAGCTATTTTAAAAGTTTCATGTGTATATTTTTTCTTCATAAGTTTTTTTAACACTTTTTTTTAAACCAAGTTGCTTTTAATTTCTTACATCATAGCGAACAAGTAGATATATTTTTGTTTTCAATTCATATAAGTACATTGTTAATTTTATTTTTATACTTCTTTCCAACTCACTTTTGAAAGCTTTCAGATGACACACAGTGTTTTTTTCTTAAGAAGATCATATATATTCACTGTATATTGAGTCATAGGTATAATTTAGTGACCATGGTCTTACATATGTGTTTTGAATATGTTAGAAATGATACTAAAATATTATTAAATACATAATTTATAAACAACATGATTTGGTTCCATAAAAGTGAGTACTCTGATAGTTTTTGTGTTTTGTTTTAAAATGTTTTTTCAGGTAGATTTTCTCTTTTAATCTTCACAACAGTCTTGTGTGGTAGCTAGGCATGTTTTATGGTCCCCATTTTACAGATAAACTGAAGTTAAGAAACAAATGTTGAGACATTTTAAATGCTGTGGTTTTATCTTTATCCCACAAAATTTTTTCCTTGCTGCACAGAGAAGATGAAATATTTACCTAATGGGAAACTTGTTTCATCAATACTTTACTCTAATTTTGAGGGTAAAAAAGATCTCTTTAGGAGGATAAAATCAAGGGAGGGAAGAATACAAGAGAATAAAGTGGTTCACGGATGATAAGGTGATGGGAGAACTGTCAGGTAGACAATGATGTAATGTATATGTGTGTGTGTGTATGCATGCGTGCGCAGTCAATTAAAAGTTAAAAAAGAGCTCTTTAAAGTTATTTTATAATATAATGAAAGATACTATGCAATGAAGAAAATGTTTTGTAATTCCTTCCCTCCTACCTGATCTGGGCATAAATTTTAAGAAAAACCATATTAGGCACTATGTAAAAAGATTGAGAAGTCTGTTTTTAAGATATAATAATGTACCAACACAAACTAAACAGTTCAAATATACGTAGCTTACTCTTGAACTGAAGACTAACTTGATTAGCATTGCCCCCAAAAGATAGTTTTGAATAATATGATAAATTTTTTTATAGATATGTTTAGCGATCTATAAAAGATACAAAGATATAAAGATTATGAGCTTTGCATCTGTTTTTTCTATCTCCAAATCATTTCTACTATTGAATAATTCCAGAAAAGTGTTTTGGTTCCATGGCAGTAGTTACTTACTTGCCTTTTTTGCTTCTTGTTTTCCAACTTGCTGTCTCTGTTCGTAAAACTTAAATCTATAAATGAATTCCTTAATATACAGTTGAAATTTAAAAAATAATATAACAAAATGCATAAACATGGGAAGTATAGTCATGCACTTAAGAATAGATTAAGAATACCAAATTAACCTACTATTTTCATTGAACAAAAATACACCAAGAAAGCTAATTAGGCTTTATAACTCCTGATTTCCACAGTACCTTCTAAGAAAGGAAAGATGTGGATGTTATCAAGATGTGAAGAAAAAGTAATCACTTGGGTCAGGAGTGGAAACTTTCTTTGGATGCATTACTTTGAGAAAGATTCATGCCCAAGAATCCCAGTGTCAAGAGTAGGGGAAAAAATCATAATGCAAACAGATGACTACTGTTAGAGAGATGTATAATAATACTTTACTTTGTGTAGGACCCTACATCTGAGGAATTTCAAGAGCATTACACAATAACTCATGGTTCCTTTCAAATGCTTGTGACACAATTTGCAAGAATTATCCTCATCTTAGGGGATATGTTTACGGAGAAATGGCAGCACAAGTTGGTAAGTAACTTGTCAAAACAGCAGGTCACTGGTGAACAGCTCTAAGTTGAATCTGAAAATTAAAGTCTACCAGTCTCCTATCTTATCACTAAATTGTGCTTGTGTTTAGAATTATTTACAGTAATGTCTTCTGTTTGAGGCAGATCAAATGCTAATACACTGGTTGTTTGCCATTCTATTTGATGGCATATTGAAATAAAGCATAATTTTACCAAGATACTAACATTGTGATACCACTTTGGTACTTTTTTATAAACTTGTTTGATTGTTAAACACAAATTTACTGTAACACCCAGTTCTTTCTCTTTCTTCTGTTATATATCACATTCTGTAGCCCTTTTTGTCTTAATGCTGTGCTATGCTACTATCCCATATCCATAGTAACTGCCATGCACAATTGATTTGGTGGCTAACATTGGAACTTGGATTGATTAGCTGTGTTGTATCTGCCATATATTATTGCTTTGTAGGATGCATTGCTTTGATGAATGCTTTATATAATCTTTAACCCACAGAGAAGATAATCTCAGTAGATACCTAATCTGAGCAATTTACTGGAGGTTTCTTTAAAGAATTTGGAACCAGTGATTTTCTCTTTGTGTGTAGTATGTTAGTATTTCTACCTGATTGGAAGTTGAGCTATATACTTTCCTGGAAAGATTCTTTGGTAGATTTTGGTTTTGCAATTCAGACAGTTTAGTAAGGGTTCTTGTTGCAGATAACAGTGTATGTGGTCGAGTGTCCATGGGTTTCTTGTCCCCAGTATGTTATACAAATGTAGCTCTGTTGTTAAAATTCATTTCTCAAAATCCCATAGATTTTTAAAGTTGCTTTGAAGACTTAGCGCTCCTTTAACAGATACTTAGTTTTTGTAAGATGTAGCATACTATCAGGTACTTAGTGTAGAAAAGCTAGTGTAGGAAATTTATTCAGAGATTATTAATAAGGGGTTTTCTTTAGGCTAAGATTGTGTTCTTTAGGCTAGGATTCAGGATAAAGGGGAAAAAAGAGGAAACATTAATGAAGTAACCATAGACCCACATTGTCTTAATGCTGTGCTATGCTACTATCCCATATCCATAGTAACTGCCATGCACAATTGATTTGGTGGCTAACATTGGAACTTATCCTACCTATTCTTAAGGATTTATTCCCATGCTGATGGAATGAAAAGGGCAATCATTTTTATATATCTTAATGAATTATAATAGTTACTTTTTACAGCAGAAAAAAACCTGTGCTGCATTTATAACTGTATTGTAGGTTTTTTTTTTTTTTTTCAAGAAATAGAATTTCTGGATTTTGGTGGCCCAGTCTTTTAATCATAATATTTTAACTACAATCACTTTTCTATTACTAGTTTTTCATTACTAGTGTGGCATAGTTTCAATTTGAAAACATTCTATAATCCTTTAGTATTGTGTTTTTCACCATATTTTAAAAATGTTTCAGTTGTTTCTATATTAATACCTAAGTCTAGTCAAATTTTATTGCTTTCATAGTTAAACATTTTTAGTTTTTTATATTTTTCCTAATTATTAGAATATTTCATATTTTTGGTAGAGAGCTTGGGAAGTATAGGACAGTAAAAATCATAATGCCATCTTGTATAGATAATTATTAATGTCATTTGAGACTTTCTATACCCATATATGTTGCTAATTATAGACTGGGAATGTGTGTCTCAATTTTTTTTTAAGTAATAATTGAATCATAATTTAGTATTTCCCCTTTTTTGTTTAGGAATATTGTTAAGAAATATTGTTAGAAATATTGTTTAGGAATATCGTTAATGACAATTAGCACTTAACATTTAATTCCAAATATACTTAAATGTTCTCCTGTGCTTTGGAACTTATTTCCAGATTTTTGCCATGAACATCTACAGCAGTTTAGACTTTGTTGCATCTTCTGTTTCTTTAGAAAAAAGAACATCTTTAATTTTAATCTCAAAAGCTGATGGTTGAGTATAATTTATTTAAAAAACTTTAAGCACAGTTTTGTCTCATTCTGTGAAATTCATAAATTCATAAGGTATTTGCAAATGAAAATTTTAAAAATTCACTTAAACTTTTTGAGTATAATATAATGAATATCATTTAAGGGGAAGACAAAACAGTGAACAGATAGAGCTGTAAAATGTGCTTAAAGTTTATAATATGCATAATTGGTGTGTTATCTATAGATGAGTCATGTAGCCATTTAGGGTGGAGTAGATTGTAGGTGAATTTTCATAGGGAAGAAAGGTACCATATGATGGGGAGAATATACAGTTTTTCAAGGGGTAACTAATTTGAAATGTGGTTTTGAATAAAGTGGCTCAAATGATAATAGGTATATTTGAGGCCTATTAAGGGGCTAATTGTCCAATGAATTGAAATGTCCGAGAATAATGAGCAGGAATGTTAGGTAGAATTGAAGTCAGATTATAGAAGTAAGCAAAGTAAGGAACATGGATTTGGTGAATACCCAAAAAATAATTTTAATGGGATTTATCTGGCTTTTATAAAGAAGAAGAGAGAATTTGGAGGTAAAGAAATTAGTTTATAATGGTGGTCTTGTACATTTATTTATTTATTTTTCAGTGGTGTTCCTTTAAAACAAGGGAGCAGGTAGACTAAAGAGAGATTAGGGAAGTAAAAATAATTAAGCTTTGATAAAACTAAGCTTTAAAGAGTAAAGGGAGTAGGCAGATATGATCCTAAGTGAATTTAGTAATTAATAGAAATAAGGAATGAGGAAGGAGTAAGGTTATCTGTTTCATTTAAGAAGCTATTAAAGGCTGATGAGGTGAATTTTGTTTTGATAACAATTTGCCGCGACCAGTAAGAAATTCAGTACTCTATGTGGGGAGAAAGATCAAGCACGAATTACTTTATTTCCAAGTTGTTTTCACTTGAAATTTGGTTAATTGTAAATCTTTCCTTGGTTTTTATAGCTGTTAAGTAATTAATGACCCATTAACAATATTTAGTTTTATGCATTTAGCATGGTGTTTAAGGTGTCCAGTGGTTTAACACCTTTGTCAATGGTTGCCTCCTCTAGCTGATTTATAGACTTGAATTTTTATATATAGATAAATTAAAACATTTATTTGGCAGGGGCCATCTGATACCTCTCAATAGAATTTTAATAGGTTCACTTATTCTCACTTAATTTACACAAAACTATTAGTCAATTATGTGTAGACTTTCTAATTTGTAGGTTTTACTGGAAACAAAGCTTAAGTCACAAATGCAAGCACACATATAAGGAAATTTTGATTCGTAATAGCTGAAATAATTTTAACTATAAATTGATTATGTGCTGATGTTAGAGTGTACCCAAGGAGCACCCTGACCCCCAAACTTACATGCCGAGTAGGGGTCCAGCCATCCATGTACACAAAGGCAAAGGAGACTCTTCATGTGAAAAAACTTTAGTAGATTTAGTATGCATAAAGAGAACAAAGAAAGGATGATAATTTCCAAATGAAACACCACAAATTACCTACTCCCTTTTGGGTAAATGACTGACTGGTGTTAGCCTAAAGTGGGACTGCTGAGGTCTCAATGCTTGTCACAAATCTAAGGTATCTCTGAGAGGAATCCATAGGAAAGGGGTTTTGAAGAAGTCCTGGAAAAGTAGGAGCAAAATCAAATTAACAGTGGCCATTGTCACCTTCCCTACATGTCTCTCGTGCACATTTCTCAAGTGTCTTTACATGTATCTCTTTCCAGGTCTCTCCTAAGTCCCTGGTGCAAGTCCAAAGCAGAGAAATAAGCATGCCCTTCTTCACATGTCTCCCTGACCCCACCAGCCTTCCTTGTTGTATAGCTTCACCAGGCTGCTCAGCTCTTGTCCTCAGTAAGGGTGACTGGGAACATGGTACTTTCCCATTTTATGGACATAACCCTATAACACTGGAATGTTGACAAGAACTGTTGGGTAGTATTCCCTCTTAGATGATAATGCTTTCACTTCTGTGAAAGAGAAATGGAAGTGGTGTAGGAACTGAAAGCAGAATTCGGAGCATCTGAAAACAACTGGAGGAATGTTTATTTACCTTAGCTATGTTATTTGAAGAAGTTAGTACATTTTTTTTTTTCCAATATGGCGTGATAAGAGTAAAGTAGAGCTTGGATTGTTCCCCAAACTTGATTTCAGTTACTTAACCAGCACATGTGTAGTTGCCAATTTCTGATCCAGGTATTGCTTAGGTATCAATTTCATTACTAGATTTTCTAATAGGATTAGGCTGCATAGATCTACACTTACTTTCTGAAGAGTAATTGGGTAGAAACTTGGCAGGTTTGTGTTGCTTTTGCCGAAACTTTAGGTCTGTGCATATATTGCTAGGAGTTTGGTAAATTCTCTGCAACTGAGAGTAAGGGGGAAACAGAAGTTGGTATGACAATGTAAATGAAGAAGAAAGAAACCTCACAATTGGACAGAAATTTAATGGCATTAGTTACATTCTAGAATGCTGGCATGTAGATCAGCATAAATGCTAGGCACTGGCCTAAATCATTTATTCATTATCTAAAAGTCTTAAAACCAACCTGCAAATACATTTAACCAGTTTTATAGGTTAGGGAAAAGTAATTTCAGCAGGTTAAATACCTTGCTGAAAGGGAAAATTAAAATGTTGTGGAAACAGGACCAACTCTGTGTCAACAGTGGAAAAAATATGGTTAATAATAGCAACAAAAGATAAAATGGCCCAGGAATAACCTAAGAAATATGTGAGACCTACATGAAGAAGACTTGAAAGCATTTCTTAGACAAAAAATCACATTTTTGGATAGAAATACTCAACTTACATAATAAAGCTGTCAGTTTTCTCTAAAATTAATTTCTTAATTTAATATGATCCTGATAAAAGTGCCAATTTATTTTTATTTTTATTTTTTTGAGACTAGGTCTCACTATTTTTGCCTGTGGAACCAAAGCTCACGTTGCCCGGGGTACCATGGACTTAAGCAGTCCCCAGCCTCAGCTTCCCAGATAGCTGGGATTACAGGTGCATGCCACCATGCCCAGCTATATTTTTTTGGATCTAGGTCTCGCTACGTTGTCCCGAGTGGAACTCGAACCGTGATCCCTGGTCCCTGCTGCAGCTTCCTAGGCTGCTGCTTACAGGCATGTGCCACCGTGCCTGGCCACTAAGTTATTTTTGAATTAGATAAATAGATTCTCAGATTTTCTCACATGGAAAAAATAAGCCAACATAAAGGAAAAGTAAGAACAGAAATATGTATAACTAAATATTAATGTACTTAATTTGTATGCCTCACTATATAAAACTGATTCACAAATATAGATATTTACACCAGTGAAAAAGAACATAAAGCCTAGACATTGACCCCAAACACCTTAAATCAGTGGGAAAATATTCATTTGTGGGCTGTTCAATGAATTGCCTTGGGATAAGTAAGTGCATCATATAGGGAATCAAAAGGTTAGATTAATAGTTCATTCCATGTATATATTTGGATCAATTCCAAGTGATTAAAGTATTGAAATGTAAAGACTAGTAATGAATATATTCAAAACATTAGCAAATTTGTTTATTTTGAAGTCTTTCTGAATTAGGAAGTGTAGAAAGGATAAACTACATGAAAAAAAATTTACAAGGTAAACAAAGTTAAAAGGCAAGAAAACATCTCATTTTAGTTAAAATGCTTATTCCCTTGGTATAAAACACCCTAGAAATTGGATAGGGAAGCAACCCAGTAGCAAAATGGGCAGTGGATATGAATCCACAGTTCGTAGGAAAGGAAATAATAAATGACTCAAATGAATGCTCTTCAGCCTTATTTGTATTGCAAGAAATGTTAAAAGATTATGTTGAAGCACTGTATTTTCACATATTGGATTAATAAAGTCCTTAAAGTTGATAGCTTATTCTTTATGGTGTGGCAGTCATTGGTTGTAAGTATAGATTGTTACTGAGGGTGTTTTGCCAGCATTGTGAAATTGCAAGTGTACCTACCCTTTGTACAAGAATATAGTTTGTTTTCTAATAGCTACATTTATTCTGGTACAAAAGGATGTAATGTAATGCTATGTAGTTGTGACAAGAATGAAGGAGTTAATTACCATTATTGAGATATCTGAAAGATAAATAAAAAGGTATGGAACTTTGTTTAGAAAGCTGTATTTGGGGTTAAAATGGAAAGTTACACATTTGTATTTGCTTATAGATACCATTAAATCTGAAGAGGTGGTAAGAAAAAGGGGAAGGTCTAAGTGATATAGGACATGGTGGTAGGTAAACACTTTCCACTGCATACCTTTTGGGGAACAATGTAAATACATGTGAATGTGTTGCTAATAAATAGAGCACCCATTATTTATTTGGTGTTTGAAATAAATAGATTTATTTGTGGATATGGGAGATATTTATACATATAAATGTGGGGGAAATTTGTGTATAAAAATTTTTAAAAATTATATATTTATGAGATTACAAAATTGGTATCGAGAATAAAAAAGGAAACATTTTAAATGGGAATTATTGTAAGTTATTTCTATTTCTCTGAGACAAACTGCAAACATAGTTACTTCTTGTTTATTACTACTTTTTTTTTTTGAGACTAGGCCTCACTAAGTTGCCTGAGGTAGTTCCAATCCTGCAGACTCAAGTGATCCCCAGACTCAGCCTCCCAGGTAGCTGGGATTACAGGCTCCCGCCACCGTGCCCAGCTGCTTTTTCGAGACCAGGTCTCGCTATGTTGCCCGGGGTAGTCTCGAACCCACAAACTCAAGCAATCTCAGGCTTCTTTCCTCCCAGCGCTTGAACTACAGGTGTGCACCACCTCTCTGGCTATTATTACTTCTTGGTTTCACTTCGGTCCAAACCTTAACCTTAGGATCTCCTTCCTTGCCTGTAGTACCAACATTAACTACATTACCAAATCATTTTTATTCTTTTCTCACTAACTCTCCTGTCTTTTCATTTCCTTTGTATGTGGCATATATCTATAACTATCCAAAATTAGAATGTTCCTTTTAGTTACCATTCAGTTTGTTAGTATTTGGCTCTGGGAATGTTAAAAAATGTGCCAAGTAAATCAATGGTGGTTTCATTCCAAAAAAATAACTTATGAAGTGATGCTACATAGGAACATTGTACTTTTAGATAGCAGGGGAAGCCTGTAACTAGTTTCAGTTCTTGGGTCCTTAGTTTTTTCTGTTTCAATTTAAAGTTTTTAAATTCTGGTTAAATCATTGCTGGTCTGTGCAAGAACTGAGACAATAGCTTTCTAATTAATTTTCCACCTCCAGTCCATCCTTCTTCCTATTGTGGGTTAATCTTTCCACGGCATATTTTCATTTCTGAAATTTGAATATTGCTTAGTTCAAATACCATCTCCTGTAAATCCCTTTCATGCTTGTAAGAACTCAAGTCATAAGTTTTGTATAGTACTTAGCACTCAGTAAATTGATAAATTGCATTGCTCTCTTTCTGTCATATATAATAGTTTGTATAACAAATCTATATCATCTCAGCTACATACAGAAGGAACAGGAGATTTGTTGAGTGAACATGATCAATCTACTTTATTGAATGCCATAAGGGAAGAATATTGTAAATAGACTCTTGGTAGCTTGATGACCATCAGCTATGTTAATGTTCATAATTTTAAAATGGAAACATTTCCAAGAATGCACATAGTAGATATGATATGGTAAATTTGATATTGCTATAAGAGGAAACAAGAATGCGGTCTGAAAGTTCTTAACAGTTCTTAGAAAAGGGTGAGTAACTGCATATTTTACAGAACCACAGGATGAGAGCAAGATAGGAAGAAGACAAACGTACATGGGACATCTTAGCTCTAGGTCTTTATTAGGGTTTCCTTTAGAAGGACAAAACTAGGAATAAACAACTTAGAACTGGCTCATTATCATCAATTCTTCCATGCTTTGGACTATGGAGTTTTTCCATTTGCTGAGTACCTGGTCATGGGATGACTTAGGGTAGGGAAAATATAGCTTGGTGAGTGAGAATTTGATAAGGAGATAGAGGGTATATAGACTCCGGGTTGTTTGGTTTGCTTTTGAAAGGCATGCAGGTTGGCAGTTACCTTCAAGAATTAGCTAACCCTGGGAGAAGCAGTCTCTTCTAAGATTTATAACACCCCCTTCCCAAATGTAGAGTCAAATATAATTGACTCTGTGATGAATGAATGCCAAATAAGTAAAAAGTCTAAGAAAACACAGAACAAAGACTTACTAGTGTATACTTTGAAATTAGAGTCTTAGAATATATAACTGGTATTTAAAATATTTTAACAGAAGAACAGTAGTTAAATAACTCGGGAAATATTTATATAATAGTGCTTTTTATCTCTGAAGTAGGGATGATCATACACCTAACCTTCTCATGTTATAAGATTAAATAAGTGAAATGCTTAGCACTGTTTCAGGTACATAATAAGCTCTTTATGTATGTCAGCAATATATCTGTACATAGAATGTACTGAAGGGGTATGAACTTGTGGACATTCCAAATTCCTTCCTGTTGGTAATTTGATAATGCCTTTTTTTTTTTTGATACTGCTGTTTGAGAATATAATTTTCATTTAATTTTTTTTATTTTTAGTTTTGCTAATTCTTCATTTGGTTTTTTTAATGTATTTTGTAAGGGTCATTATGTGTGTGATATTAGAGATCTTTTGAAAAATATCAACAAAAAAATTTCATTTTCAACTAGATTGCTAAATAAATGCCTAGAGTAAAGTTAGCCTTTTAGTTAGTTATCTCTGTAACAATTAGCAAAATGATTACTTTAAAAAAAAACCTTTCTAAATTATCAGTTGCTGATGTTTACTAATCCCTAGTGATTAATATCTTTATCTTTAAAAAGTCAGAATCAAATTTTTAAAAAATATGTATGTGACGTAATTATAAGCAAGAACGGAATTTTATGCTGTTAAAATTTCATAATAAAATTTCATAACTTAAAATTTTTAGAGATGGATTTTAAAGTGAACTTTACTTTCTTCAAAAAGAAAGGAAAAGGAAACCTATATTGCAACTAGTGTGTCGTGGTAGGACAGATGATATTGAACTTAAATTCTGGCAGAACTAAATATGTACTAAGGAGTTCAAATTGTGCCTGATTAACTGTTTATTTAGCAAAGTGTGTTTCTTCTGACCTCAGTTTTATGATTGTTATTCATAGTGATAGTATTTTCTTGACACTCATTACTTGTTTTTTTTTTTTTTTGTGACAAGTAAATCAGTTTGTCTTCATTTACAGACAACTTGTTCCTCTATATAGAAAATCCTAAGGAGTGAGTCCACTTAGTAAATGTATGCTTAGTATGCTTAGTAAATGTATGCTTAGTAAATATAGGGTTTGGGCCACAAGATCGGTATACACATTTTTTGCTTGCAAGCACTAGATTATCCAAAAATGAAATTATGATTATATTTTTGTTCACAATAACATAAAGAGTAATAAAGGAAATATAAGGTCTGTGCACTGAAAATTACAAATCTCTACTGATGGGAATTAAAGATCAAAATAAATAGATACTTATATTTATGCCTTATGAGACAGTTACTAGCTGATACAGAGAATCAGTACAATCAAAATATTGGCAGACTTTTTTTTAGGGCAGAAATTGACAACAGATTCTAAAATTGATATAGAATAAACTTCAATTGCCAAGGCAATTTTATATAATTTATGCTTACAAATGTACTTTACAGACTAGCCAAAACAATTTTGAGAAAGAACAAAGTTTGGGAAATTTTACCTCCTAATTTTAAAACATACTGTGTAACTACAGTTATCAAACCAGTGTGGTTTGTCTTTCAACAGTGTGTCTTTCAACAGAAAGACACATGTCATAGATTGGTGAAAAAAATTGATAGTCTAGAAGTAAATCTTTATATTTGTGTTTAATTGATTTTTTTCCCTACTCATTACCTAGGCCTTTATTTATTTTTATTTTTATTTTTTTTTAGCTTTTAAGGACATTTTTTAAATTTATTTTTTAATAAAAAAACATATATATATATATTTCACATCTTTATATTCCGTGGGGTTTACCCACCACTTCCCCTCCCTGACTGCTTCCACTCATCATACCCCCACCCCCCTGCCCCTGCAGTTGTGTACTTAGTTTGGTTGTTAGCTTGTTCTGACTTCCTCCTGCCTAGGCCTTTATTCTTACCTGTTAACACAAAAAAGCATATATAATAATCTTCACATGCATTGAATTGCATTCCAGGAGAGCAAACTAGAGTTATAATAACCCAGTTTTCTTATAATGAACTTTAGACATGTTTACTCTTTATTCCCAAGGGGGAAACCCTCTTTACTATGTAATGCTTAAATGATACCTGTCATTTGCTCCAGATGCAAACATTCTATTCTCTAGGGGTATTTACTATCTAAACACCTTTTCTTCCATCTTTTTTCTCAAATGGAGGTAATACTTGTTTGCAGCACTATCTAGAATCACACACTTCCCTCTTATGTAAACTGCCACACCACACCCACTACCAAGTTACCCACAGTCTTCTACCATAGTTCACTGGACACCCTCCATCCTTTGAATTAGTGTTTGAATTAGTGTTCCCTTCTGTGCTGTGTGTGCCTCAGAACCTATGATTTATCTGTAAGTTTTGTCTTTTTCCTGACCCTTTATTCAGTTTCCCTACATTCCACCTGTAAGTGAATTCATCCAATATTTTGCTTTGTCTTTCTAACTTATTTTGCTTAGCATCATCTCTTCCAGCTCCATCCATGTCACTGCAAAAGGCATGAACTTACCTTGTTTGATCACTGAGTAGTATTCTATTGTGTATATATACCACATCTTCCTGATCTATTCATCTGTTTTGAGGCATTTAGATTATTTCCATATCTTAGTTATTGTAAATAGTGCTGCAGTAAACATAGAAGTGAGGTTTCCTTTTGAATTAGTTTTTTTTGTGTGTCCTTTGATCCCTAGAAGTAGAATCACTGGGTCTGACACACAGCTTTCCACAGTGGCTGGACCAGTTTGCATTCCCACTAACAGTGTAAGAAGGTTCCTTTTTCTTCACATCCTCAGCAATATTTGTTGTTGCAAGCTTAAAAACTTTACTTTTTGGTTATGTTTTATTTTTTGATCCAGAAAAATACCATGTTTATTTCACGAACACTGGGAAGATGAATTAGATGGTAGAAGTGGAATGCAGGCGCATAGATGCACAATCATCAGAGATTTATTCACTTCTATGAGGATCTAGCCAGACAGGAACTCCAAGTTTAAAGACAGCAAGAGTAAACACCTAATCCCTGAGTGCTAAGGATACAACTCTCATTGGTTTAGGAAAACGTTAAAAAAAATAGAAGTGATACTCTGTACCACCCACTCAGATAATCTAATTACCCATCTTCACTCTGGAAGCCTATAGGATTGCAGCAATGACCCCAAAGAAACCAGTGGGATTGTCAAAGGTCATTCTCAGAATTTTCACAAATAGGCTGGGGTTCTGCATATCGGTCATGATGGCTCCATTGCTCACAGTGTTCACACGGACTCCACCGAAGACTGAAGAGGTTAGACAGGCTTACTGTGAGTGTAGTCCCAAATATAGGATAGCCTATGGTGTTTCAATGGGGTCAGCGGCACTGAAAGGCTCAGCTATGTTGATGATGACTGCCGTGATGATGCCAGAAATGGAACATAATGTTGACCAGGTTTTTGTATTTGATTGTAGGGATCTGAGAAGCCTTTAGAATCGATACCATATCCTCCCCCCAACTACTGACAAAGAGCTAGTCAAGCCAGTGCCCAGTTTCGTCTATATGAGGGAAGATGTTTTGGTCAGGAACTGTGCCACATCAAAGGAGAATCCCACATCAGAATTGGTGTAGCAGATTCCCATGATGACCACGCAGCACCGGAAAGCCATTAAGATCCTGGGCTAGAGCAATACTACCCCCATCATGATGATAATGACAGCTGGGGAGTCTAGTGAACCAAATTGCTATCTACTGTTTTTTAACATGAGAAGATTGATATGCCTTATAGAAAATATATTAGGCATGAGTTATAGTTGCTAAAGCAATGTTAATTAATCAACAATATTGTTAGGTCAGATGTCTTTAAAAAGAAACACATTTAAACAAAGTTATGTATTGATCAGTTGATAAAAATGTCATCAGAATTATAGTAGCCTAACTTTGTATTTTCCCTAATGGTAGCAACTTATAATTTGCTAACTACTTGTGACCATGGAACGTACAGTCAACTCTCCTTATCTGTGAGGTATGCCATGTGGATTTAACAATCTGTGGGCTGAAAGTGGGTACTATATGTTTAGACCTCTGATGGTTGCATTTGTGTAAAAATGCACATTTTTCATGTCATCCCCTAAGAATGCAATATAACAATTATTTACATAGTATTAGGTATTATAAATAATCTAAAGATAATTTAAAGTATATGGAAGGATGTGCAAAGGTCATATATAGACACTGTACCATATTATAAAAGGGATTTGAACATTCTTGGATTTTGTTATCTCTAGGCATCCTAGAAACAATCCCACATGGATGCCAAGGAACATTATGCTATGAATAATGAGACTCAATTGAATAAAATAAAAAGTCTAAACTTATAAATGAAAGGATGATAGGGTTTCCTAAAAGGATAATGCAGTTGTGAAATAAGTCATCAATATTTAGTATCTTTGGTTTTCTTCATGCATTTTGTATAGTATTTTGTAGCTTTTATTTTTCTCTTTTTGTAGCTTTCATTGATTGCAGTTGAAAATGCAGAATTTTTCATTTTTTCTGTTTATAATGGCAAAGAGAAGACAATCAACAGAGGAAGATATTTCAGAATTAGTAGACAAATCTATTTCATAATTACTAGACCAGTCTAATAATTATGAAAGTCAATATAGAAAATACCACTATATGATGATGAAATTGATTGTATGACTTTTAAGCATTGAGTCTGAAGATGATATTCTACATGCATTTTCAGAGATTGAAGAATTGATGAGTTTATTTCTTAGGTCCCAAAGGAACTAAGATGACTTAGTTACTCATCAGGAAGGATTTTATCTTTGTAACATTTTGCAAAATGAACCTGACTATACCCTGTATTACTGTAAGATTGTTCAGTGGTATTCTTTTATGATGTTTATGCAGCAAAATTTAGATGATGCAGTTTGTCATTGAAAAAATGCTGAAGTCAGATGTACATATAAAGGTAAATGGGAGAAAAAAGATGATGAAGAAAAAATTCGTTAGGATGGACATTTTAATTATTTTTTATAAATCTAAAAATGATAATATGTGCAATTATAGAAAAAAAAGACATTTTCTCCTCAATAAAATGATGTCATCAGTTTTCAAAAACATTAAATTTTAACTACAAGAAGAGCCAGAAGTAATAAAAAGGACCTATTAACAGATATTTTGAATATATCTGCTTTGAATATTATAAGGTGGATATGTTACATCTGTCTTTTCATCTTTCTCTTGTTATTGTTGTCTCTGGAAATTGTATTTTTTGATTACTTTTTTGCGTGCCTACCAAAATTAAATGTTCATTTTGTCTTAAAAAGAAATATTGGGAACTATAAGTCCTGGTAGGAACATCATGATACTTTTCTTAAACTTTCATTATGAACATTTGAAACATAAAGAAAAGAATAGCACAATAAGCAAGAGTTAACATTTTGCCACATATTTTTGTCTGTGTATTTGTAGTTTTTTAAAACATCTCATTTTTGAATTAAAATCTGTAATGTTCATGTGTTGTTATTAAACCTTTTCAACCAGTTTAGCAACTTGTAGCTATAATTCCAACATCGTGTAGCCTCTGTCAATCTTTTTTTTTTTTTTTTAATGAACTTACTTAGGAGATTTCTCTTCCTTATATATTCATATTCATACTAAATTGAAATGAATTTAATCTTCACTATTCCCCCCATTTTGTGTTATTGAAACTTGATGATTAAAACTTTAAATAGAGTTAATGTAACATATAGTTGATAGTGAACACTCAGATGTTAGCCTTGGGGTTTGGTATGAATTCTACTTCTCAAATAGAGGTGCGCATGCGCATCTATCTGTGTGTGCACGTGTGTGTGTGTGTGTGTAGTTTAAGGCTGTTTATTTTTATGAGTCATTTGGAGAAAAGGAAATAATTTGAGTAATCATTTTTGTGTATTTTTTGTCTGTAAAACCTTTGTTAGTACAGTTCCCAATATATGAGCTGTAGTTTCTTTAATAGTATTATTCTGAAGTAATTGTCCATTTTAAAATAGATTTCAATAATTTAATGGTACTAAATTTTTTCTATTTTAAAAAATAATTTATTTACATATATATTTCACATCTTTGTATTCCCCAGGGTTCACCCACCAGCTCCCCTTCCTGACTGCTCCTGCTCATCCTCTTCCACCCCCAGTTGTGTACTTTAGTTTGGTTGTTAACCTGCTTTGACTTTTTCTCCTGGCCTTTTGTTTTTCCATATATTAGTGAAACCCTTTGGTTTCTGTCTTTTTCTTTCTGACTTGTCTCTGCTGATAGGATTTCTTCTAGGTTCATCCATGTTATTTCAAATTCATCAAATTTGTCATTTTTAACTGATGAGTAATATTTCACTGTGTATATATACCACATCCTTTTCATCCATTTGTCTGTTTCGGGACATTTGGGTTGTTTCCATCACCTTGCAGTTATAAATAGGGCTGCAGTAAATAATCTGAGTACAGGTGTCCCTTTGATAAGTATTGAGGTCTCCTTTAGGTAAATTCCCAGAAGAGCAATTGCTGGGTCAAATGGTATTTCCATTTTCATTAGTTTGAGGGTCCTTAGTACCTGAACCAGTTTGCGTTCTCACCAGCAGTTTAAGAGTGTTCCTTTCTCTCCACATCCACACCAGCACTTGTTGTTGCCTGTTTTTTTTGATGTGGACCATTCTTGCTGGTGTAAGGTGGTATCTCATTGTGGTTTTGATTGCATTTCCCTGATTGTTAGTGACACTGAGCATTTTTTCATGTGCCTGTTGGCCATTTGTATTTGCTTTTTAGAGAAGTGTCTTTTTAGTTTTTCTCCCTATTTTTTAACTGGGCTTCTTGCTTTGTTTTTGCTAATATATGTGAGTTCCTTGTGGATTAAACCCTTATCATTTTGTGAAGGGCAAAAATTTCTTCCCACTTGGTTGGGTTTCTTTTTATTTTGTGTGTTACCTCTTTTGCTGTGCAGAAGCTTTTTAGTTTGATGTTGTCCCAGCTGTTTATGTTTTCCTTCATTTTTTGGCCAGCTGTAGATGTGTCCAGAAATGGGTTTCTGAAGTGTAATTCGTGGGTTTTGTCCAAGTTTTCCTTTATGTATTTTATGGTTTTAGGTCTTACATCCAAGTCTTTTATCCATTTTGAGTTGGTTTTTGTACATGGTGTGAGGGAGTTGTCTTGGTTCATATTTTTGCATGTCTTGGTCCAGTTTTCCCAGCACCATTTATTGAAGAGGCTATCCTTGTCCCAATGTAAGCTTTTCACTCCTTTGTCAAAGAGTAGTTGACTATATATCTGTGGTTTTATTTTAGGGCACTCAATTCTGAATTTTGAATTTTGAGTAAGCAAAAACTATGTTGAGCTTTTAGTATGTAGGAAAAAGGAATAAGCTATGGTCAGTTTTAAAGTTAAAATGTGATATTTAACTCACTGCTTTATTTTTTCTGATGTTCTAATTTTTTCATTAAATTTCATTTTTTTACTTTTTAATAAACATATCCACATGGTTCAAAAATCAAAATGATATATACATTAAAAAGTTTTGCTTTTGCATTTGACCACCATATTCCCCCCTCTATCTACATTCCCTTTAACTGTATTTGGTTTTTGTCTATATATGTTTTCCTAAGCTCTGTGTAAATGTAGGCAAACTTGAAAATATGTTCTTATTCTTCACTCTTCCTTTAAAAAAAAATAGCAAATCCTGTAGACTTTTCCACATCTTGATATTTTTTTTCCTCCTTTAGTAATATGCCCTGGGTATCTTTCCATATCTGTGAGTCGTTCTCTCATTTTATATTATTTATTTATTGTTTTGAGACTAGGTCTCACTATTGCCTGGGGTACCACAGACTCGAGCAACCCCCAGTCTTAGCTTCCCAGGTAGCTGGAATTACAGGTGCATGCCACCACGCCCAGCTATATATTTTTGGAACTAGGTCTCACTACATGCCCCCAGTGGGACTCGAACCGCATTCCTGGCCTCGACCGCAACTTCCTAGGCTGCAGCTTACAGACATGCGCCACCATGCCCGGCCCTTCATTTTAATTTTTGGTAGAGCGTAGTATTCTTTAGGTTGTACAGTAGATGGAATCTTTATTGATGAATGCTTGATGGATTTTGATGATTACTTCTAGTCTTATGTTATATAGTATTGCAAATATATGTAACTACTCATATTTACATGCAGTTATTTGTGTTATCAAGAGAAAAGAACTTTTTCCTAGGTGTTCCATATGTGACTGGCTCAATAAAATAGAATTTAACAAGAAAAAGCAAATTTATTGACATTTACATTCTGCTGACATGTAGAGACACTCAGTACTGAGTAACTAAAGGGAATGAGTGGTAGAATGTGAACCTATATTGATTGCATCATAACAAAAGTAACAAAACAAACAGCAATTTGAATTTCTGGAATGGGAATCCCCAGAAAGCAAAGTTGCAAGAGGGAGGGGTAACTAACAAAAGATAAGAACTAATTAATAAAGTTTGTTGACTGTGTTCCACTGGTGCTACCTCTGAATAGGTGGGGTCTAGAATTTTCTCTGGTGATTGAATTCTGTCCTTCCTGATAGAGAAAGGGTACACCTTTATAAATCTTTATCCTTTTTAAAAGATTCTCTTAAAAAAATTAAAAATTTAATAAAAAATCATTAAAAATATTAATTAATAATTAAAATAATTAAATAATTATTTTAATATTATTTTATTATTTTAAATTTCATTTAAATATTTAACTATTATCTTAATTATTTTTATATTTAAATTTTAAAATTAAATTTTATATTTAAATATTTAAAAATATTTAAATATTATTTTAATTATTTTAAATTAAAAAATTAAAAAATATTAATTAAAAATTTAATAAAAAATTAAAATTTTAATAAAATTTTAATAAAAAATAAAAAAAATTCTCTTTAAACAATGTTGTTTATAGTTTTAGACTATAGAATTTTCTCCCCTCAGGTACAGTCAGTTTTCCCACCACCAAAGCGCCCACTCTTCTTTATCACTGTATGATGTTCTCTTCCTGTGTTCTTGATTCGTTTCTTCCTCACCATCTTCCTCTCCCATCAGTGTCTCAGATCTGCCATCTGCTTTCAGGGGTGAATCTTATAGTTTGTCTTTGTCTAATCCATTGTTTGGATTTTCTAGATTTCACATATGAGTGAAACCATTATCCTGGTTTTAGACAAATGGGTGAGGCAAAGAGCTTTTCTTGTATGTGTTTCTTAATGGTCTTCAGCTCAAATAATCTTAATACCAAAGTGGCATATTTTAGATTTATATACTCCTGTTTCCCTTTGCATTTGAATCTGAAGGAGAAATTCCTGGAAGTGAAATCTAGGTACAAAATGTTTTTTTTAGATATCACATTGCTGTCTATAAAAGTGGTTCAGTTTTGTATTCCCACTATGAATAGACAAGATTACCTTTCGCCCCAACAGATAGTTTATCAAAGTTAAATTTTTTATTAGGTGAAGTATGTCACCTTCGTGTGTAAGGTTTTTTTTTTCTTTTAAACAAAAGTATTAAAAAATAAATTATATTTTAGACTAGTTTTAGGTTCATAGCAAAATTGAGAGGCAGGAGGTAGAGAGTTTTCATATACAACTGTCTCCACACATGCACACCCTCTCCACTACCTGCCTGTTATCACAGTGGGGCATTTGTTACTATCGAACTTAAATTGACACATCATTTTCATCTGAAACCCAAAGTTTACATTAGGGTTCATTCTTTATGCTATAAAGTCAATGGATTTGGAGAAATATCTGATGCATATAATATCTGGTGTTTAGAATAGTAACAGGACTGAGCAGAATAGTTTCACTATGCTACAGATTCTCTGCACTGCCTGTTTATCTCACTTCACCCTTAACTGTCAACAAACTAATAGTTTTACTGTCTCCATAATCTTACCTTTTCCATATTATTTTTTAATTGGAATCATGTAGGATTCTGGTGTCTTTTCAAAATGGCTTCTTTCTTTTAGTAATATTCATTTAAGTTTTCTCTGTCTTTTTTTTAGCAGCCAGCTTTTTTCCATTTAGTGTCAAATAGTATTCCATCATCTGGGATGTGCCACAATTTACCCATTAACCTACTGAAGGATGTATTTTAGTTGCTTCTGTATTTTGTCAATTAAGAATAAAGATGTTGTAAACATTCACATGTTTTTGTGTGTGGGCATAATTTTCATTTCCTTTGTAAACACTAAGAAACATCATTTCTGAATCATATTAGAATATATCCTGTTTTGTAAGAAACTGCCAAATTGTCTTCCGGAATGGTTGTGCCATTTTGCATGTTCACCAGTGAATGAGTGTTCCTGTTTTGTGTTCTCACTAATACTTGATGTTAGTAGTTTTAGGTTTTGGCCATTGTAATAGGTATATCTCAAAATAGTGGTATCTCACTTTAATTTATAATTCCCTTATATCATATGACATGCCTTTTATATGGAAACTCTTTCATATGTCATCTGTATGTCTACCTTTTTGGATCTCTTGTATTTTTTAATTGGGTTAGCACTTACTGTTTTAAGAGGTTTTTTTTGGATATATTTTGGATGATAGTCTTTCATTAGATGTTTCCTTCATAAATATGTTCCCTTAACCTGTGACTTGTCTTCTCATTCTCTTGATAGAAACTTTTGTAATTGAAGGTTAAATCCATATAATAAACTAATTAAATATGTATGGCTGGATAAATTTTCTCAGAGACCATGTTACTGAATTTTCAACGTAGTTTGACAGAGTAGGCTTTTCAGTATAGCTTTTATTTCCGTTGTGAAGTTGAGCCTACTTATGTTTCTCTTTTTCTGTGACCTGTTCACATCTTCCACCTTTTTTCCTCCTACATTACTTTTTTTTTTCTAGTAAATCTTTAAGAATTGAGAGGTTATCTCTTTGTCTGAGATACAAATAGCATTTCCCTCCTCTGTTTTTCTCATCTTTTACTCTGCTTTTAGTTGGTTTTGCTATAACAAAGAATTGGAATTTTCTCAAAATGAGTACAGAATCTCTTCGTATTTCCTTGGCTTAGGTTTTAGCTTAAGTTTCACTGTCTTCCAAAGTCTTTCAAAACTTAATTGAAGAATCTTATGTTCCCATAGGCTTTTCTCTATCTTTTGTTTAGTTTTTATTTACAATTCTTATTTCACTTTCTAACAAATAGATTATATACATCATAAGGGCTCAGACGCCTTTTGTATTTATTTTATAACCCGAATATGTGGTAGACATTAGTGATTGATGTGGATATTCTTTGTTTCTTCTATCTTGGGTACCTTTTGATTTTATAGCCATTGCTATCTAATATGAATACTATTCATTTGTTACTGTTGAACCAGTAAGGCTTATTTATCGCTCTTAAGCCGTCCTGTTCTGCTCTTTACTGCTCTTTCCTTTGAGGATGTCTTAGGAGAGACAATTGACTTGTTTCTGGGGCATCTGTGCGACACCGCAGATTTTTTGTGTTTTATTTTTGTGTATGCTTTGGTGTAAACAAATGATAACCATATGCCAAGTTCTGTTTTTTGAAATTTTTGGGGATGACAGTGTGTACAATATCTTCTTTTCCTTTTTTTGCATATTTCTACCATATATATTTATTAAAAATATACACAAAATTTGCATAAAAATAAGAAATAAAGTGTAATGAGCCATATATTGTAATTAGCTTCATGAGTTATTCATAGTACTTTAAGGTAAGTACTTAAAATCGCATCATTAAAGTTTACAGATTCCTAGACATTGTCTAGGGATAATCTCATAATTCAAAATGTAGCATACTAATCTAGACAGCAGTTTGATTTTCTCTAGACATAGGAATTTAAACCTGCTTGATGCAAAGTTTCGTTATTGAATGGCTGCAAATGTATATTGAGCTAAAATGTGCTTCTGAAGAAATCCTGATTTGATTCTGACAGCTCATCAATTAGAGACTTTCTGTTTATTGAACATAGAAATTATAGCTCTTCTATTAAGCTATTTAAATAATAATTTTAAATGCAGGTTTGAAAAACTTGTAAAACATAGTCATTGCATCTTAAGGAGACTAAGGAAACAATTTCACTTTTAAGAATTTATGAATCACTTTCTTTACTGACACCAAACATTCAATATTTTAAATAAATTTCAGGTTTAAAACTTGAATGCATTTTAATCACATACGGAGTTTTTTGATGTTAAAATGGCATTTCATAAACTGAAATCCATTTGTTACTATTACCTTGCCTTTTTATTATCTCTCCAGCATTTTATTTATTTATTTTTTTGAGACTAGATCTTGCTTTGTTGCCCAGGGTACCACAGACTCAAGCAATCCCCAACTTTCAGTTTCCCAGGTAACTGGGATTACAGGCACATGCCACCAGGCCCAGCTATTTTTTGGAACTAGGTCTTGCTACGTTGCCCTGGGTGAGTCTCGAACCCACGGACTCAAGTGATTCTTAGCTTCGGCCTTGTCTCATAGGCTGCAATTAAAGACGTGCCACCGTGCCCAGCCTCTGCAGCATATTCAATAAATATTTCATTAATGAGATCTGTGAAGAAATTGTTTCCTGTCAGAAATTACCAATTAAGATTATTAAATATATTTCATTCACTCCATAGTAGTATCTATATGATTATTTCAGTTAAAATTTATAGTTAAAAATCAAACAGGCCAGGTTGTTTAAATGTACTCATTCAGCTGGATTCCTCTTCTTTTTTTGATAATGATTGGAATGAGGAACACAGAATGCTAAAATCATTTGTACACTGAGTTGATTTCATGTCCTATGGTGTGTACCTGTATTTATTGAGAATTTTATACAGAACATATTTGTTAGATACTTTAGAATAACTGACGTTACATTTATTTTGTATTTAGCGTTTTTTTGTATTTAGCATTTTTATATTTAAACATTTTGTATTTTTTGTATTTAGCATTTTGTATTATATGCTAAAATGACTGTTTTATTCTCTTTGTAAGTTTAAAATTAGAATGTAATGTCTCTCTTCTTGACTTCTGTAGAGCAGGTTGTTGCCCTGGATGCTCAAAATATCGTAGCTGTTTCATGTGGAGAAGCTCACACGTTAGCACTAAATGACAAGGGCCAGGTGTATGCTTGGGGTCTCGATTCTGATGGACAACTTGGCCTGCTAGGATCAGAGGAATGTATCAGAGTACCCAGGTAACAAAGGTGACCAGAAAGAGGTCCTCAACAATTTTTTCTAATAAAAATGTTGCCTCAATTATTCTACTTGCTCTGGACTAGATAGAAAATAGTTGACACCTAGTTATTTCTCCTCTAAAATTCTCTAGGAATTAACTTAGGTGGGCCTTGCCTTTGATTTGGGTTGAATGCTATTTTTTATATACTCCAAATTTCTCTCCTAATTATTTGTGCTTGTAAAGAAAATGGATGGGGGATAAGTGTTTTATTCCAAATTTTTTCTTCTGAAAATTTCTACGTGCATAAGGCTGTTTGAAAGAATTAATTTTATCTTGAATTTCCCAAACTATTGAAGTACTTATTCAATATTGGTTGGTTGCATTTCTATCTTTTCTTTAGTCTTACTGAATATAGTGTAGAAATCTTACTTTCTACTTTTTCACTTAACAGTGAACACAATTTAATGTATGTTAACCAACTAATGAACTGATAGCATAAAGCAAGAGAAGGGGAGAGGGAGGGTGAAAGCAGGGGAGGGATGAGCACAAGAGATTAAGATGACGGTTCATGGGTGACAAGGTGGTGGGAGAACCTCAGTTGTACATGTGCAATCAATTGAAAAAATAATCTGTTTTTTTCCCTCCATCTTGTCTGAAGCAGTTTTAATCTGTAGTAATCAGATTTTGAGGTAGGACCGCCTTTGTATTTCACCCATTACTAATTTCAGCAATATGGGAACCAATTATATGACTAGTGACCCATGGTATTTTAATCCCATGGTTTTAATTTTTTTTTAAATTTTTTTATTGAATGCATGTGTACATACACATACGCACACAGATTACATCATTGTCTACCCCAAGGTTCTCCCATCACCTTGTCACCCATGAACCATCTTAATCTCTTGTGCCTTCCCCCCTCCCGATTTTATCCTCCTCCCTCTTGCTCCATGCTTTTGTTCTGTTGGCAGTTTTAAATTTTTCCTCTCCGTTTATTTGTTTTTCCTATATTCCTCATATAAGTGAGACCATCCTGTATTTCTTAAAAAAAAAACTACCTCCTCATAAATTTATTTCAAAATTTAAAAATAAATGCCTCATTAATGTTGTAGATTTGATACATAGGCTATAAATATTATTTTAGTATTAAAAACTATAACCAAAAATATCCAGTTTCTTTTAAATATGTAAATACATTAACTCATACTTAGTTTTTAAAAGTATATAATTTCTTGTCTTCTATACTTTTTTGGTTTTTTTCCTAGTGATAGTTATAGGGACAAAAGCGACCTTCGGGGAACCAGGTATTAATCTAATTTGGACTTATTCCAGGTAGCATTTTTAAAAGCACATTTTTAAGTAATTTGTTTTTAATTTAACATTGATAATAGTTTTGGTTTAAGACATGGGATATAGTTATTAGGATAAAGAAAATGGAGAGTAAGGACTTTTGTCATTGTTAAAAGTAAGGTTAAAAAGTGAGGTTTGTTTTTTTTTTTTAAACTAGGGAAGGCAATTTCTTCAATAAACCTATAAATTTCTCATATATATTTATTGAAAACCTTAAAGTATACATTTATAGTATTTGCTTTAGCTTTTTTTACCTTTAGTTTGACATTTCATGTTTGTTCTAGCGATGAAATATCTGTTGACTCTTGTATATATCAAATTAACGTTTCCTTTGTTGAACTTGTAATGGAATTCTACAAACCCCAGATTTCTTCAGAATCCTTTGTTCTGTGATAACAAATAATGAACAGGATTCCTATTATGTTTTTAATGTTTCTTAATAATCATGCTATTGGAGAAGTTTTTTTTCCCTTAAGCTGAATAAATTGAATTTTTAAGTTCAATTTTGATTTCTTTCAAGGAAACATTGTGATTTACAAATATGTGGTCATTAATTAGATAATACATTTATAGAAACATAACCACACATTTGCCATGTCCTTTACTGTTTTTATTTCTTCTCACAATTGTTGCAGAATGAGAATTTTATTTTAATATTAAAAATTCTGTGGTTTTAGGATTTAAAGGACTTTATATATCATAATGTCTAAGTTGGTAGTGTCAAAACCATGGCTTGTGGAAAGCTTTCTAATTTCCCTTATTTTTATTCCACTTGTTTCTTTTTTTACTTTTGTTGTTCTTATATAAAGGATTGCAGTTAATTTGTAATCTGTAGGTGATTAGTAAATGAAAAGAAAGGTAATAAGGAGAGAAATTTATATGAGAATTTGAAAGTTCTTAGTAATAAACTTTTTGTGATTGTGCTATTTGTGAACCTGGATGGGGGCCTGAAAAAGATTTTGAGTTCTTGGTTTAAACCTCCTCTTTTTGTTTTTACTAAACATCTGTATTAACTTTAAGCTTTGTGTTAAGGCATTTATGTTGTTCATCTTTATGATTTGTTGTGATCATAATTTTTAGCCAATTTATTTCAGTGGAAACATGTTTATGAAAGACTATCAGTGATTATTTCAACTTTTATTTGACTATTAAATCTGTTTTTAGATACAAGGCTTTTTATTAATTGCTTTGAGATGTCAGCCAGCTATGGGAATTCACACATACATTTTTTCCTTTATTGGTATGACATTGTTGATGTTACAGGGGTGTTAACACCGTATCATGTACATTTTGAATAAAATATATTTCTAGAAAAGAGATGGGACTCACATATTTGTAAAGAGATTTGAAAAGTGTGCACGATTTTTCTAAGAGTCATCAGACACATGAGATTCACATTAAACTACTTTAACAGCAAAATTCACTTTTATGCTAGTTGATAAATGTTTGTAAATTAACTATAAGTAGACTACATTTGAAATGATTGCTAGCTTGGATAATCTTTTCCTAACTAATTTTGTTGTTCTGAGGGCAAGATTAAAGATGAAGTTAAGCCTAATTTTTATAGCCTTTTTGTTTAATACAAATGGAAGTACTTTTTTCATGCAAACTTAAGAAAAGGGATTGCTATCAGTAAAGATGTAGTTTATTTTTAAAGTTCTGATTTTGTACATACTCAATAAAAAATCATGGCAGGATGTTATAAATATGAACTCGTGATAACAGTTTTTTTCTGAACTGCAAAAAGTACTTCTATATGTTCAGGTTGTCAACTTAGTCAAAGTAACATTTTGTTGATTTCATTCATTTATAGCATGTTTTATAATTTCTGCTTAATGCATCTGAATTAAAAATAAATATTCCCATGTTAGAGACTAAAGCAGTTCCTAATCTAAATTTTTCAAAATTCCGCAAATTTGGTGTATAATACTATATACTCAAGTCACTAAGAAAGTTGTGGTTTAAAAGTTGGAGAAAAGAAAATTGTTAATTTGTTCTACTGGAAAAGATTTTAAAACCACTTTATTGAAGTATGATTGATTAAAAAACTGTACTTAGAGTATATACTTTGAGTTTGGAATTGGCAAAATGCTGTAGTTCTTCATTTTTAATTACTCTGTAAATTTTTTATTAGTCTTTGTTAATAGTTATTGAAATTTCATTTTCCCAAAAAAACCTAGTTTTTGTTTATATTGCCTGTGTATATTAACTCAAAAGAATAAAACAGTACAGTAGTGTTATATATAAATTGCTAGATACTGAATATAAAATATTCAATAATTATGTTTCAACAGAATTCCTAAGAGGAAGTGTAGATCTTATTTACAAGTTTACTAATTGTTTTCTTGCATATTTCAAGTATCTTACAAAATTCAGTCAAGAAATATCATCTTAGAGATGTCATAGTCATTTAAAATGTTTGATATGTTCTAAATTTTAGGGGAGGTAATTAGTAATCAGTGGAATGTTTACTCTAGACATCTGTGTTCTGATTTTCTTTTCATAGATCACAGGAATCTTCAATGTGTATGTACTTTTACATGTAAAAATAAAATTTTACAAATTTATTCTGACTATTAACTGTGTTGGAATCTCTTTAAAAGTTAGAAATTAAACATTTTCATTATCTTTTTGATGAATTCTGTACTTCATTAAAAGTTTTCTAAATTACCTTTTCAGAAAAAAATGAAACATGTGTATTTCTTTTTTATAAAATAAGTTCACCATCACACAATAAAATCTTTGCTTTTTTGAAAGCTAAAGCAATAGAGCTATCTTGACAGTTGCAAAATTCAGTGTATTATTAAATTTATCTGGAGATGGAAAGAGATGTTTTTTTCTCTAAAACAGTAATGCCTTAGTATATATATCCTTTTCTCTAAATTTGACAGTGTGAAAAGTTAGCATTTATATATATTCCAAGTCTTCTGATACTGTTTTGGAACTAACAGTCACTGAGTTGTAAATTGACTTTGTAAATTTATAAGTCTTTGAGGTACAGTTTATGAATAGCTTCTTATAAAAGTACAAAAAATTTACAAATTCACTTTATCAGTATGTTCATTGCGTACTTTATGCCAGGTATTATGCTAGGTGCTAGGAAATCCATAGTTTATAAAACACATAATCTGCCTTTGCAGATCTTACTGGTTAGCACAGTATGCTATTAATAGTTAAATGAATTTAATTATTGAATAATAATTATCAGTACACTTATAATTACTAGTGGTAAATGTGTGGGAGAATAAAATGGACCCGTGAGAACGTAGTATTTTCAAATCTCTTACTGGGTCTTGCAAATTAGATTTGATACCTGGAGCCCGGAGCAGTTAGTTTTTAAAAATATTTAATAGAATTCATTGGTCAATTTATGATGTGCCTAATATTGTAGCCAGTATTAGTAAATGTTTAATAACTCCATCACAGTTGTACATATCCATGTGTTTTTTTATACCTGCCTTTGCATTACCAATATTTAATTTTGCTAAATATAGAAAAATAGCATTTTTGCTAAATAGAAAACCTGAAGGTATTGGATCTTACTAATTTATTGAATTTTGCTAAAGACCAGTACAACTCTCAGATTTTGTACTTAACATAAATCCAATAAATAAACATATTTTTAATACAACAATATGGAATTAGAGTAACTCTCCTTTCTCCTGCTCAAAATTTGATTTGCTGAAGCTGCCTCCCGAAAATCATGGGTATCGACACTCTGGTCAGAACTTGCTCCGGACTCTCATATGGCAGAATCAGGTCAGGTGGCAGTATCAGGTAAAGGGCAATAAGAAACATACTATGTTTCCTCTCCCCTTTTTTCTTGAAAACATCCAGGAAAATCAGAATGATCAGGTGAAGGGGAACTACATGAGAAAATCTGGGATAGTTGATAGACAAAGTTACTTGATTTCTTTGTTTAAAAATTGATCTTTATAATTGCATTGCAATGAAGGAAAAACTCAGAATTGGTTAAAAAATAAAAAAAAAGAAAAACACAACATGGAAGAAAAATGACTAATACATCAGTGATTGTATATGAATTGATTTCCCTAATAAAACTAAGTGGAATATCACTGACTGAGATGTAAAGCAAAATGTTAGATCCAAAGTGATAGGTTTTATGATTTGTGAATTGGTCCACCACATAAGATTCCCTGTTTCTTAAGGAATTGATACAAGAGAACCTTAGTAAACTAAGCCAAAGACTAATTTTAGACAATTGATCATATATATTTATTTTACAAATATATTGCAAGTTTCACACTTTAAAGGATTAAAAAAACTGATTATGAAAGAAAAAACATTTGATTTATGAGAGCACTCTAAAGTAGTATTTGAGTAAGTGTAGTATGAGCATTGTTTACTTTGCTTAACTATTGCCCTTTCAAAGTGTTTTATCATCCTCCCCCCTTTTTATCATAAATTTTATCAAATTTTGTTAAATTGGACTGTAGGATACAAGGCATGAACTGCTCGGTTGGTAGGATAGTACTATGTAGCAGGTGTGATCAATATGACATAAATATTTAGCATTCAAGAAGTTCCATTTCTTAAATGAAACTTACTGATCCTGATATCTCTTCTTATTTTCTAGAAATATTAAAAGTTTGTCAGATATCCAGATAGTACAGGTTGCTTGTGGTTACTATCATTCACTTGCACTTTCTAAAGGTAAGCCTTATGTCTGTTTTTTTCTCCTTTGTTTTTATTACTCAAAATTTTAATTGAACAGAAAGTTCTCCAACTTCATAGTTTTATTTATTTGCTCTACTTCTTGATCCTTTCCCATGTACGTTTTAGAATTAGCTTACCACTTTTCACAGACACACAAACTAGTGGAATTTTCAATGGGATTGCATTGTCTTTGTGAATAATTTGAGGAAAATCTTTATAATGTTGAATTTTTCAATTCCTAGACATGGCAGATTTGCTTCATTTATTTTAATCTTTTTTTAGTTCTTAATAGTATTTTGTTGTTTTCTGTGGAAAGGTTCTAGCCAACTTTTACTGCATTTCCCCCTAGATATTTGACATTTTTTTTTGTTGTGAACAGTGTCATTATCAGACTGTTTATTACTAGCATGTACACATGAAGTTGCTTTTTGTGTCTAATTATTCTGTCTTCTAAATTATATTTCTTTGTAGTTGGAGAATGTTATAATTTGCATAACCTCACTGCTAAGCATTTTATGAGTAAAAATGAGAAGGTTGAGCCTCCTGTTAATTTTGCCTTCCTGTCATACTTTACTTCAGTATTGTGGAATTTACTTCTAATATTGCAATTTGGTTTAATTTGCCGTATGTATGTTTCTTACTATAAAATAAGTTTAGGGGTGGGGAGGGAAAAAAGTTCCAGTGACTTCATTATTATTATTATTTATTAAATATCAGTGAGTTTAATACTAGATTAGAGGTGTTGGGAAGTGCAGGTAACTTAGGAGTCCTAGGGACAATGCTGTCTAGCAGATATTACCAATAAGTAACAATAGTTTGAGCAGAAAATGATTCGAACTACTTTGGTCAAGGTAAAAGGAAAATGCTATGGAAATAAAGATAAGATAGTTATATCCAGTCAATATTACTTGTAAGCAGGAGAGGATTGTATTTCTTGCAAGTTTTGATGATGAGTAGAATTTATTCCAAATTGGAATAATATTCGCAAGTGTCTAGGGAAAATGTTGAGAATTTGCTAAGACAGTAAGTCCTAAAGCCATAGAACCAGGAAAACATTTTGTGTATTTCGGTCTTTGCAAATAGTTTTATGTGGATATTGTAACATACTCATAGTTCTGCTCAAGAATGAAATAAAATAGAAAACTGTTGCAAAGGGCCTTGAATGTTATATTAAAGAATTTGGACTTCTAAGTGGTTAATCTAGCATCCCTGTATTTGCTAACTTCTCCTTTGATGCTTTGGTAGATATATCCAAGATAAAATTTTAAATCCATATGTTTTATTAATGAGGCAGTTTTCATTCTTGATTTACAGATTTTCTTTTGCCTCGTTCAGCTTCATGCTTTAGCAGCATCTTACTCATTTAATGAAATTTTTGGAGCACTTAGTGTGAAGTAGGCTTGTCAGGATATTCAGTGTGCAGTGGTTGGTAGTCCACTACTGCTAAATGATGATAATAGAATTACACAAATAATAATATAATTGCATACTGTGAAAAAGGCCTGTAAAGGCTAAAGTTCACTATATTTAGAGTACATTTGGGGGAATAAACTTTCTCGGAGATCAGGGAAGACTTCCTGCTAGGAAATTGTAGTCATGAACTAGACAAAGATGAGGGGAAGGTTTAGGATGAAGGAATAACAAGCTATGAGAAATTTGCAGAAAATGTAAAGGAAGGTGAATATAGTGAGAGAATATTGAGTGAGGGAAGAGACTGGTATGAAATGATCTTGGTAACATAACTAGATTATATAGAAATTTATAGTTCTTGATAAAATTTTTCCAAGAGCAGTGAGAAAGCAATGACAGTTTTTTTTTTTTCCAGGTAAGCAGCATTATCAAATCTGCATTTTATTCTTTCTCTATAAACAAATGTCTGCTAGTGTATGCATAGACCATTTCTGGAAGTACATATAGACAGTTTCTGGAAAAACATACCAGTAATTGGTAAGAGTTGTTGTTTTTTTGGAAAGGAATTAGGGATCTTAGTGTTGGAGGAGAGTTACTCTTAAGTGTGTACTATTAATTATGTAGTTACTTAAATAAGTAATTAACTTAGTAATGATTGAATTAAAAAAATAATAATGCCAGCTATTTAGTAAAAACAATACATTAAAGTTGCAAAACAAGGTGGCAGTGGGTAGCAGAAGTGACTAAAGAGAATTATTATGGGAAAACCAGGTTAAGAAATTATTGAATAGATATAGCCATATTTTTAGAAGGAGAACTATGCAGTTTGGTACAGATGATAAATTATTATCAAACTGTGTAAAAATTAAGTTTTTTTTTAATACTTTGCCACTCATATTTTACCCAATACTTGTCTCTATTCTTTAGCTAATTCATGTACCTAATTCTTAACTCTCCAGTTTAATCACACTTACTCTCTTTGTCTATAAAGTGCTCCCATAATTCTTGAGTAGTCTTGCAGAGCATACTGTGATTCTTACTTTTTATTAAGAGAAAGTAATTACATTTTTTTTCCCCAAAGGCAAACTTAAACCTGCCCGCAATACATTTTCACCAAATTTTTCCTTCCCTCATTTGAATTTTGACTTATAACATAGAAAGATTTTGGTTTAATTCATAAAAGTCACCGTTTCCCTCCCCTATTATTATTCTTTATATCCCTTTGTCCCTTTCTCTTTATCCCCTTTCTTTAAAGCTCAGAAACCTCTACATTTATTGTTTGCTAGTTTCTATAAGTATTTTGTGAATCTTCTGTGTAATTGTTATGTATTTGTAACTTGCTTTTACTACACATAATTCCCTCAAATTCCTCCCAATATGCTGTAAATGGCAACATTTTATCTTTTAGTATAGGTATGCCACATTTTCTTTATCTAATACTCTTTCAGTGGCATTTATGTTATTTCCATATCCTAGCTGTTGTAAATGGTGCTGCAGTGAACATTGTGGAGCATATATTTTTTAGTGGATTGATGGTTTCATATTCTTTGAATAAAATACTCAAGAGTGGTATTGTTGGGTCATAGGATATTGAGAGGAGGGCTATAATGGGAGACTTGTATTGCTAAATCAGTTATAATTCACTGAGATGGAAAATGCTGAAAGAGCTACAGGTATGATGACAGGATAGAGGTCCTGAATTGTGTTCAGGACACACTGAATCTGAAGTGTCTGAAAAATACAAGTGTGAGTGGGTACATAGACTTACTGTTCAGAGATATCTGAGCTAGTGGTAAAAATTGAATATGATCAACATACAGTTGATAAGTTAAGCCTTGATTGTGGAAATAAAAATGCTTTTTAGCAGAAATTACAGAATGAAAGTAAGACTTGGAAATATTAGAAAGAGTTGGGCTTTTCTTTTTCTCTTTATTAAACTTTAATTTAAAGCACTGTAGGCTTTGGATGTACAGTTTCTCATCTTAACAACTGTGTATAGCACACCATCCTTACCACTAAATGTCTAGTCACCATCCACCAACAACCAGTCCACCTCCCTTTTCCTATTTCTTCTCTTCTTTTCCTCCTTTGGTAACTACTATAATGTTGGTTGGAGTCTAGGGTTTGTTTTTCTTTATATAATACACATGAATGAAATCACGTGGTATTTGTTTTTCTTCTCACTTAGCATGCTCTCTCAAGGTTCATCTGTTTTCACAAATAGCAGGTTTACATTATTTTTTTTCAATGTATTATTTATATTATTTATTTTGTTTTACATTGTTATCTACTCTGGGGTTCTCCCACCACTTTTTCATCCGTGAACCATTGTCTTAGTCTTTTGTGCCCCTTCTACCCCTGATTTTTCACCCTCCTCCCTCTTGCTCTATACTTTAATTTTGAGTTTTAATTTTTTCTTGTCTGTTGTTTTCCTTTTGTCCTTCATATAAGTGAGACCAGTATTTCTCTTTTTCTTTCTGGTTTATTTCTGCTAGCTTGATCCCAAATGCCCCAAAATAGCTGAATGGTACAGAAAGTTGTGGTATATGTACACGAGGGAATACTATTCATCAATCAAAAAAGATAAACTTATGTCATTCACAGCAACATAGCTGGAACTAGAAGGAAGGTTTACATTATTTTTATGGCTAAATAGTATTCTGTTATGTTTATATGTCACATTAATCCATTCATCTGTCATTGGATACTTGGGTTGTTTCCATATATGTTGACTATTGTGAATAGTGCCATCTTATGGGGTGGATTTCTATTCAAATAAGTGTTTTCATATTCTTCAGGTAAATACCTTTTAGTGGAATTACTGTATCATTTGTAGTTTTTTTTTTTTTCATTTTTAAGGAACTCCCATATTCTTGAGAGTCATTTTGGAGAAACATAAGTAAATGAGGTTACCCTCACTTATGTGACTCACCCATTCATTAATTCAGGTGGTAACACTAAGAGTGTACAAACAGAATTTTCTTCTAAGGTAGTACATATTTCTGTAGAAGAAATAAATGTAAGAAAGACACTATGAAATACCATTTGATGAGAGAATTGTATCCAGTTAATTGATGTCTCCAAATGAAGTTTTTTGTGAGAAAAATGATTAATTTTTTGAATTTTGTTTTACAGCAAGTGAAGTCTTCTGTTGGGGACAGAATAAATACGGCCAGTTGGGTTTAGGCATTGACTGTAAAAAGCAGACTTCACCACAGCTGATTAAGTCCTTGCTTGGAATCCCTTTCATGCAAGTTGCTGCAGGAGGAGCCCATAGTTTTGTACTCACTCTTTCTGGAGCGATCTTTGGATGGGGACGCAACAAATTTGGTCAACTAGGTCTTAATGATGAAAATGGTAAGGTTTTACATTATTTATAGGTAAATACACTTTTAAAAGTGGTTCTAAATGTCAGAGATGTATGAGAGGTTAATCGAAAAATTCTGTTTACTAATATTTTTAGGGATGGTGGGAAAACTGTAAATCGTTTTATAAGCTATAGAAAGACTATCTGGACAAAAATCTTTCTTGTAAGATATTCACTATAAAAAAGTTAAAAGATGTTTCTTCAAGTTCATAATCACAATATTGACTACCACCGTTGGAAAGAAGTCTGTCAGTTATTTTGGAAAGTAACATGAAGTATTTAACCTCATTGTTTTTTAAGGAAATATGTTAATAAGCTGAGTCATTAAATTAATTTTTAATTTGGGCTTCACTTTTAACACTAATGCTAGAGTCTTGAAATTTTAATTTTTGAATTTTAAAAAATTATGAAATAACTTGAAAAAAGTTGAGATATTTGATTTTTTAAGTAACTACATCAAGTCTAATGGTAATATTTTAAATACAGAAAATGATTTAATAATTAATTTCAGCATGCCTGTAATGATTTAAATGAACAAAAGTGAATTGTTAGTCGGGCACGGTAGAGCTTGAATTGTTAGTCGGGCATGGTAAGTGACAGCTTATGGAGTCACAGTGGGGTCTGGGGATCATGGTTCAAGTCCTACCTGGGGCAACACAGTGAGAGCTAGTCCCAAAAAATAAATAGGCGTGGTAGTGCGCGCCTTAATCCTAGCTACCTGGGAAGCTGAGGCTAGGGATTGCTTGAGTTTGTGGTACTAAAGATAGCGTGAGCCTGCGGTTCCACAGGCAAAAATAGACCTAGTCTCAACCGAAAAAAAAAAAAAGTGAATTGCTGACCTAGTAACAACTACTAATGATAAGCAAATACTCTTAGAGAGATTTTAAAAGTATTTTGTTCTGTGTAAGAAAAAGATCGCAGGTAGGACGTCTATCTTTCCTGCTACAGAAAAGCAGAAAGCATCATTATCAAGTTTTTAAGTAGAATTTGTGAGAATTGTTGTTATGAGGTGAATTTTAGAATATGTAGAATATATATTTTAGAATATATGTATTATAGTATGTATATATTTTAGAATATATATATTTTAGAATATATATGTACACATATACATATATTCGAAGCAGTCCAATAGCTTTGAAATTCCTTGAATGTGGAGTCGTATGTAGATTGGCATTTAAACAGTTTAACGCTTACATTAAATTTAAATTTTATGTAAATTGTAGTAGAATTTCTTGAAAGGCCTGGGACCCCAAGTTTGTAGGCTTATATTATAAAAATACTAAATCACAGTTAAAAATTTTTGTCATCTCTGTCTACCGAACTTGGGTTACAGTAGTGGAACCACATTTTAGAAGTGTTTTAATTCAAAAAATACTGTTATTTTTCTTGCAATTTTCAGATAGGTATGTTCCCAATTTGCTAAAATCACTAAGAACTCAGAAAATAGTTTATATTTGCTGTGGAGAAGATCATACAGCTGCACTAACCAAGGTATTGTATTCCTAAAAATCCTTCATTTTTCACTTAACAGTAGTTATTTCATAATTAGTGTTTTCATATTACTTTAAAATTTGTATGTTACTAATGCCTAAAAAATAATTTAAAAGAAATTGCCTATTTTGTTTTGTCATGAAAAATTTGCCTTAATTTTCAAGTTTAGTTTATGAAATGTGAATCATGATCTGTTGTGATGATAGTGGATATTGTTCAGTTTTCAGCTTTATGTGAGGTTTTGCTTAAATAATTTTTAATTTGTCATGTTTTTCATACTGTGTTTATCAATTGTATTTATGATTCATAAGTCTACTTTTAATTTTGCTTGCATTTGACTTATATTGTATAGCAAGTAGTATAAGTGACTGATTCCATCTATTAACTACAGGCTGTGGATCAGACAAGTAGTCATAATAAGCTTAGTCACAGTCTTGTTGGTGACCCCTTCCTTTCTTGCACATGTGCCAAAACATGCTGTGTAGTTCTCTAGCAATTGGTAGTAAAATAAAAATATTAAATGTCTTTTACCAAGATTACCATTTATTAAAGTCATGTACATGTAAAGGAACTGGCATTTTTTTTTTCACTAAACTGGAAATTAATATTTGAGCTTCTGGATCTTTCTTTTTCCTAAATAGTGAACAAAATTGGGAAGAAAAAAATACCTTCTAATCATACTTCATAAAATTCTAAACACTTCCACATTAGAGATTTTGGGATGATAAGAATAATTCTTAAGTCATTATGAAATATGTTGCATTCAAAGTACTATAAAAATAATATGATCAGTAAAAAGGTTATTTACATTTTTATTTACTTGCTTTCTAGTAAGGAAATTAAACTGTCTCTACTGATCTTATTATCATATCTTGTTAATCAAATTTCAGGTGTAATCACTAAAGCCTTAGTAAACCATGTTGGCAAATTATATACTTGCTCATTTTTTCCTTCACTGGTATTTGGAAGAAATAGACTAGTTTGAAATGATAGTAAACATGTTTTGTATGTTATTCCTTAGCATTAATTTTATAATGAAAAGATGTGTAATGTTAATGTTTTTGAAGTTAGCCTTTCAAATAAACATTTATCTTATTTTCCCAGGATATATAGCTTTAATGGGCCAGGCACGTTGGCTCATGCCTGTAAGCTTCAGCCTATGAAGTGGCTGGGGCAGGGATCGCTGTTCGAGTCCCGCCTGGGGCCTGGCCCGTAGCGAGACCTAGTTCCAAAAAAAGTAGCTGGGCGTGATGGCATGCACCTGTAATCCCAGCTATCTGAGATGCTGAGGCTGGGGATTGCTTGAGTCTGTGGTACCCCGGGCAACGAGAGCCTATGGTTCCACGGGCAAAATAGTGAGACCTAGTCTCAAAAAAAAAAAAAAAAAAAAAAAAAAAAAAAAAAAAAAAAAAAAAAAAAAAAAAAAAAAAAAAAATCATGAAAGTTAAATACTTTATTTTCTCTTGTTTAAGTTAAAATAAGTTCCGCATCATAGGTAGAAGAATTTCTTGCAAGTAAATTAGGACTACTTTTCAGAGCAGTTTCCTTGTGGAAAACATACAATAGGAAAAACAGGCTTTACAAATAGAATATTGAAAGATATATGTATTAGTGGATATGAGAACACTATGTTTTGAAATTTTTCAAGTTTATTTAGGAATTCATTATGTAAATCATATATTCACTTTTTGACATAGCAGTCCTACTTTTAAAAATCTTGTCGGAAAGATGTAAAATATGCACAAGATCACTTATTGCGGCATTATTTTAATAGCAAAAGAATGGAAGGAATTTAAGTTACCATGAGTAACAGTTAGTTGAATAAAATGTACTAATGAAGTAGTATGTCCTATAAAACAGAATGAGATAGAGCTCCATACTATCTACAAGGAAGTATGTGGAATTAGCTTCAGACTATGTTAAGTGAAAAGAATAAAATAGCTGCCTTTTTTTTTCTTAAAGCAAGAGTTAAATATGACATGTCATGCATGTTATTTACATTAAAAGAAGAACTACAATTAAAATGTACCTTATGTACTAAGAACACAAATATGCTAACTGTACCTTTTGTTACATTTTTTATTTTGTAACCTAGAAACTGTTACACAAGTGAAAATAAAAATCTTCTACATATTTTAAAATAAATCTTAAAAGTTGAAAATAAGAAAATAAGTAACCCAGCTACAGATGAAAGGATTCCTTTAGGTCATTTTTAATTTGTTGTACAATACTGGTAGGCAAGGCTAGACTGAATTCACAAATGAGTCTGAAATTGCTTTCTGTACTCTTCTGTAACTAATAAAATGGGCAGTATTGTTTTTGAAATATTACATAAAAAGTAGGATAAAACAAGTACTTACATTACTTTCTTTAAAATTAAGATTTCAGATTAAGAAAAAAGAAATTAAGCTAAAAGCTTGTGATCTTTACTTTGAATCACAGTGTCAGTATGAGTTCTTGTATTTCTCTGGAAAATATTTTTTTTCTCCCTCTAGCTATGGAAAAGTCCTAGAAGTAATTTATCACATTTGGTGTCGAAGCAGTAAGTTTCAATCCATTAAAAGTAAAAGGAACCAGTATTTATTAGTGAAGAGTTTCATCGCATATCTGGTGTGAAAAGGATGTATTAAGAATATTCTTGGACAGGATTTATTAGTGAAGGAACCAGGATTTATTAGTGAAGAGTTTCATCGCATATCTGGTGTGAAAAGGATGTATTAAGAATATTCTTGGACATTTTGTGTTACTAAAAAAAGCCAATTCTATTAAATTCATATAAGAAAGAAAACTTGAAGGTGCTTTCACTGGTTAACAAAAAGAAAGAAATGGTTGCAATAAATGGAATCATACTAAATCTATGAAATATATAAAAATTCATGACTACATAATGGTACTCTTCTTCCCCAAATAAGTAAAAGCAGGCCATTTTGCTTCTCTTTAGAAGTTGCGAAATATAAACTTATTTTTCTTAAAATTAATGGGAAGGAAGCATTTTTCTTGCGTCTTATTTGCAAATTGTGTTTCAGAATTAAATTCTTTCTAGAATTTCAACTAGTAAATGTAGAAGAAATAATAGGGACAGAAAAACCTCCATTTTATATACCCTGGTGAAATAATAATTCAAAGCAAAGATTAGCAACGTTAAACTTAATAGCAATGGATTAAACTGAAATACATTAACCCACATATTTTTAGCACTACCGACCTGATGTGCTTTCTGAAATGATATACTAAAATAATCAAAAATGTAAATTTAACTTTAGTATTAAATGCTAAATCCATTTCTAAATGGTATTTAGAAATTAATTGACTTGGCTTTGTCAAGAAAATATAATAGTTTTACATCTCTATGGTGGAGTACCTGTGTATATAAACAACTTTTAGCACTCTCTGAAAGCAGAAATGGCAACACAAGAGACTTCAGAACCTTGCTTTCAACAATGAATTATTTAGAGCATTCAGTCATAAGATTAGTAAGATATTTTTGAACTATCCCTTATTTCAAATGGAGCTAATAGGCATACAGAAAATTTCATTCAATAGGAGCAGAATACACATTCTTTTCAGTACATAGTCAAATTTTCTGTAGGACAGATTATATATTAGGTTACAATGTAGTAGTAACAAAGTTATGGTTATTGAATTCATATCAAGTATCTTTTCTAACCACAGTGGTATTAAACTAGGTATCAATAATAGGAGGAAAGATAGGAAAAACACAAATATGTGGAAATTAAAAGCCATACCCCTGAGTTAGATAAGGGAGAAATAATAGGGAAATTCAAAAAGCATCTTGAAACAAAAATGGAAATGGAAACACAATATTCCAAAACTTGAGGGATGCAGCAAAAGTTTCTTTAAGAGACAAGTTTATGTCAGTGAGTATTTGTACCTCAAGAAACTAGGAAAAAATAAACCCAATGTTAAAGCAGAAGAAATGTTAAAGATCAGAGCAAAAATAAATGAAATAAAGACTAGGAAAACATTACATAAGATCAGCAAACCATGAACTATCTTTCAAAATTAAAATGGATAGACTAAGAAAAAAATGACTCAGGATCAAAAATGAAAGCAAATACATTATAGCAGATACTCAGAAATACAAAGAAACCAGAGACTACTGTGAACAATTATATATCAATAGGTAAACTTGATAAATTACCAATAAATGAATAAATTTGCTAAATATAACAGTAAATCTGTAAGTTTCTGTTAACATACAACAACCAAGTCTGAATTATTAAGAACTAGAAAATCTGAATATACTTTTACCTAGTAAAGAGTTTGAGCCAGTAATTAAAAAAAAAAAATCTATCATCAAAGAAAAGCCTGGAACCAGATGGTTTCACTTGAATTCAACCACTTAATAATTAATGCTAGCTCTTAAATTCAAGAGGAAGGTACATTTCCAAACTCATTTTGTGAGACCAAATGTTCTAATATCCAGAGTAGAAAGAAAAGTGTACACCAACAATCCTGATTAGTGTACTTGCAAAACAAAAACAAAAACAAAAACGCCAAACATTAACTTATATAGATGGTCAAATAATTATAAGGTCACAAGAACACAGAGTGGGAAATAACAGTCTCCAGTAAAAAGAGCTGGGAAAGCTGGGGTATCTACATGCAAAAGAATTAAATTGTGCCTCTATTGGTCTTTTTCACCACTCACCAAATGTAACACAAAGTCTTCTAAAGACTTAAATATAAGACCTGAAACTATAAAACTTCCAGAAGAAAATAGGAGGTAAGCACCTGGATAACATCTTTGTGGATATGACAACAAAAGCATGGGTAATCAAACCAAAAGTAGACAAGTGGGACTACATTAAACTTAGTAAGATTAGCATACCAAAGGAAAGGCAGCAAATTGAAAAGGCATGGAATAGGAGAAACTATTTACAAACCATGCATACAGTAAAGGATTAATATCTAAATTATTTAAGGAATGTCTGTAATTCAGTGGCTAAAAAATCTTAAATCATCCAATTTAAAAGGAGAAAAGAGCTTGAATAGATATTTCCCAAACAACATATATTTAAAGGACAGTACATGAAAAGGTGCTTAATAGAACATCCTAAGTATCAACTAAGTACAGCTCAAAATCACAATTTTTACTTCACACTTAGTAGGATCTCTATTATCAGAAAAAGAATCAGTGTTACTGAGGATGAGGGGTCCCTTGTATACTGATGGTGAAAATGTAAATGTATACAACCATTATTTGGAGGCTCTTCAAAAAATTATAAACAAGTATGACCCAGTAGTCCTACTCCTGGAAGTAAAAGTGGAATTTGAAAGAGATAATTGTATGCCCATCTTCATTGCAGTATTTTTTACAACAGTTGGGTATGGAAATAACCTACGTGCCCATCTCCAAGTGAATAAAGAAAATGTACACATAACTCAACCATAGAAAACAAGGAATTCTTCCATATGCAAAAATATGGGTGAATATGGAGGGTATTAAATGCTAAGTGACAAGTCAGACAGAGAAAGGTAAATACTATATGATACTATATGATATGAAAGGTAAATACTATATGTGGAATCTTACCAAAGGAATTAAATTCATAGGAACAGAATGGTGGTGTAGTCATAAGTTGGGATTGGGAGTGGAAGTGAGAGAAATGGGGAAATATTGGTGAAAAGGTATTAGTTTTCATTATAAAGTAACTAAACTTTAGGATATAATCTATACAGCATGTTGACTATAGTTAACTATATTATGTACTGAAATTTGCTGGGATAGATCTGATGTATTTTCAACAAAAAATTGTGATAAATGTGTTTATTAACTTGATTGTGGTAATCATTTCACAATGTTTATGTCATACCATAACTTTGTGCACTTTAAATAGTTTTATTTCTCACTGATACCTAAATAAAGGTAGACATATCAGTGACAAACCATAAAGAATAAAAATTAATGCATTTTTTATTTCTATCAAAAAGCTTTTGAAATTAATATTGTGTAAATGTGATAGTATTGAGGTTACATATTTTTATCTGTAAGAGATATATGCTGTTGAAGATGCAGATACACTTAAGGCAAAATTATTTAATAACCACAATTTACTTGAAGTACTTCAGGATTTTTTTTTTTTTTTTTGTATTAAGGTACCCTGTATCTGTAAGTAGAAGAAAAATTGGTAAAACATGATTATCTAGTATTTGCCAGTTGTTGAAACTGAGTGATGGTGATGTGGTAATTCATACAATGTTTCTCTACTGTGTGTTTGAGATTTTCCTATGATAAAAAGTTTTTAAAAGTCAATTTCTGTATGGAGCAGAAATACATATATTACATATATAATATATTGTATATATAATACATGTGTTACATGTATAACAAAATTGTATATGTAGCTACAACTGAAGAAAGAGCAGCTGAATTGAAAAATATCAATCATGCTTTTGCTAAGCTATTATCACAGATTACTTTTTAAACACATAACCTGTAATCCAGTTATGTACCTTTATAATTAAATTTTTGAAGACCAATATTTTGTACCAGCTAAGCTAAAAATAGCTGTATTTATGAGCTCCAGTTGTATATACTCTGTAGATTTTTTTATGTTAAAAGCATATCCAGTTTGAAAACTGAAGATGCCATTTTAGATTTTTTGTGAAAATTTATAGATGTATTCTGGGGATTCAACAAGAGTGAACATAATTCAACAAGAGTGATAATAAAAGGTAATATTGAAAGTAATTATTCATACTTTTTTAAAAAATGACTTCAACTAAATCATGAAAACATAATTTAAAGCTTGTGAAATATGTGTAAATATTTAGCCTTCAACCTGGAACTCTTAGTTTTAACATAGTTTGCCTTGGAAAATCAGCTTATCTATTAAATTGAGAAGTCAATGCAAAGAAAAATTGACCACATTAAAAACTATTTTACTAAAGATTATTTTCTTTCATCAGCCCTTTAATGATAAAGGATTTTTCTCTGTTCTTTTTACTCTTTTTATTTTTTTAGGAAGGTGGAGTATTTACTTTTGGAGCTGGAGGGTATGGCCAGTTGGGTCATAATTCTACCAGTCATGAAATAAATCCAAGGAAAGTTTTTGAACTAATGGGAAGCATTGTCACTCAAATTGCTTGTGGAAGGTAAATGATTATATAAAAGAGTATTTTGATTTCTATAATAATGTTGTGATTTCTTTTACAGATTTTTTACCTATTTTGTCAAATTCATATGGAATGGGTTCTAGCATCTCATGATTCTTTCCCATTAAATCTCAGAAAGTATGCTGCTCTGGGTGCAGCATACTGACTTAAGGTTGTACTAAACATTTTCTCCTTGGCTTTTTTCCCTCTAGTCATTTTCCTTCATGCATTTCAGGAAGCTTATCTTGACTCTTAGATTGCTAACTGTACTTAATATAGTTAGCATACTTAATATAGTTAATATAATATAACTCTCTTGCCAAGAGTTTTACTCTTAATATAGTTAGTTTGGCAAAAATATAGTTAGTTTGCTGACATTATAGATTCTTTCAGTTTTGTTTGCCATGGTGACATTTTTAGGGCATTCCTTTCTGAACTATGCCTAGTTCTTTGATATCTATAATGTTGTCTTCCTTGTAGATTTTGATGGAACAATTGTGTTTTCTAAAAAGCCTAGAAAATAGACAGGGATGTGTCTTCTTCTCTTTGTGTTGGTCCTTTTTGAGAATTATTCAAAGGTGGTGGTTCCAGCTCAAAGTAAGGACTTTTTTTTTTTTTTAATGCATTCTTTAAACATCTCATAATCTAAGATAAAAATTCTCCCCAAAATTTCTAAGTTGCTGCTGGAAAAATTAACAATATAAGAAAAAGTATATTTAGAAATTAAAAAAAACAAAAACAAAAAATAAGTTCCTGGTGGAGAATCATGGTAAAAAGTACATTTTATACTGACTATTTTAACTTTTAAAATTTGAAATAGATTTATCTGAGGGAAGATGTTAATCATATATATGCAAAATTTTCTTAATGTAGCATCACCTGAAGGGAAACTATAAACTATCTTTTCCACTTTTTTTTTTTTTTCCTGAAGAATGAGGAAATCAACCAGTAAGTTATTTAACATGGAAGGTAAATTAGTGCTGAAAGTTGACTTGGAGTACTAATATACTGATTCCCAATTTGTGGGAGTAAATAGATGATTTGGAGCTGTGAAATTATTTGATAGGTTAAGTTAGATAAACTCCCAAGAAGCAGAATGTACTTTACTTGACTAGTTAATTCTATTTTGATTGCTTAATCATTATTTTCCCTCTTAGTGTATGTATATCCTTATAGAATATGGTTTGTTTCCCCCAATTTTTAACTTCAAATGTGTGGAGTACATGGTGTATGACCTTTGGTTACTGTTTAAAAAAATTTTGTATATAAAAAAAGTATATATGATTATCTATATGTGTGTGTAGCTATAGCTTCCATTACTAGATCTCATTGCTGTAGTTTATGCAGTTATACATGTATATAATTATTTACTCATTTTATTACTAATGAACATTTTGGTTGTTTCCTTGTTTTTGGTAATTACAAATATTGACACTTTGAATATTTATTATATGATGTACATAAAATTCTTGATATTTCTATAAACTTTCATGCTTTTTTTAAAGAGTTTATTGAATTGAGGTAACATTAGAACTTCCTCATCAGGTATCTCCACTGTAGCGTACCCACTACCAAATCATCCATAGTCCACCACCATAGTCTAGGTGGCTCTAGGTAGTACCTGTGATTAAAGGGAGGGGGAGGAACTTCTTGAACATTCTTAGACTACCATCAGTGCTGAATCATCTGTTATAGTGGTTTCAGTATAGGTGAACTTTTAAAATACGAGCATTTGTTTATTTTCTTGTACATCTATATATAGGATACAGAATTCCTTTAGTATAAAATTACTAATGAATATCTTTTTATGAAGAGTTTTACAACTGTAATGGCCTTTGTGATTTGTTTTTAAAGATGAGAAATTTTATCGGTTAATATTTGCTGTTATTTAAAAAATGTAAATTGTAAGTTAACATTAAATCTGAGGCTTTCTATCATTTTACTCTAGGCAGCACACTTCTGCTTTTGTTCCTTCATCAGGACGAATTTATTCTTTTGGACTTGGTGGTAATGGACAACTAGGAACTGGTTCAACAAGTAATAGGAAAAGTCCTTTCACTGTGAAAGGAAATTGGTTTCCATATAATGGTCCATATCCACCAGATATTGGTAAGTTCTGTTATATTAAAAATTTGCTATACAATTTAAAATTATTCTTAAAATGTTCTTAGTTGAGTCAGCTTTATATGTTTGAAATGAAAAAATTCTATATTTATTGTTGAGTGAAAATACCAAATAGTATATTTGGTTGTTTATATTGGCTATTATGTGTCTGATAATTGTAATTGATAAGAAATATATATATATATCATCTTTATACTCTTTTCCATAGTGGCTACACTAACTTATATTTACCCCAGTGGTGTGCAAAGATTTCCTTCTCTCCACTTCTTGCCAACATTTGTTATTTCTTATCTTTTTTCTTAATTTCTTTTTTTTTTTTTTTGAGACTAGGTCTCGCTTTATTGCCTGTGGAACCACAGGCTCACTTTGCCTGGGGTACTACAGACTCAAGCAGTCCCCAGCCTCAGCTTCCCAGGTAGCTGGGATTACAGGCGCGCGCCTCCACACCCAGCTATTTTTTGGGCCTAGGTCTCACTGTGTTGCCCCGAGCGGGACTCAAACCATGATCCCTAGCCCCAGCCACTTCATAGGCTGAAGCTTACAGAAACGAGACACTGGCCCAGCTCTTTCTGGGCATTTTTGTGCTGCTCCTTTGGTATGTGTGTCTGTTTTCATGCCAGAACTATTCTGTGTTGATTACTATTGCTTTTGTAATGTAGGTTGAAATCAATGAACATGATATCCTCTCACATTCTTCTTTCTCAAGATTACTTTGACTATTTAGAATCTTTTACAATATTAATTCTTACAACCTATGAGCATTGAATTGAATACCTTTCCTTTTTTTTTTTTTTTTTTTTTTTTTTTTTTTTTTTTTTTTTTTTTTTTTTTTTTTTTTTTTTTTTTTTTTTTTTTTTTTTTTTTTTTTTTTTTTTTTTTTTTTTTTTTTTTTTTTTTTTTTTTTTTTTTTTTTTTTTTTTTTTTTTTTTTTTTTGTCTTTTACCTCTTTGGTTAAAATTATTCCTGTGAAAAAAAAGTTTTTTTTAAATAGAGTTGTGGAATTGTTTTCTTGACTTCTCTGTTAGTTATTCATGTATAGAAAAGCAATAGGTTTTTGTGTATTGTATACTGCAGCTTTATTGGATTAATTGATTAATCCTAACAGATTTTTGGTTTGGATTTTTTTTAAGGTGTCCCCTATATATCATGTCATTTGCAGATAGATGTTACTTTACTCTTTCCATTCTAATTTGATTCTCTTACTTTTTTTGTTGTCTAATTACTGTGGCAAGGACCTTCATTAAAAGTGATAATAGTTGGCATCCTTGCTTTACTCTTACTTTTGATCTTAAAGCAAAAGTTTGTAGCTTTCAACTGATAAGTATGATTTTAGCTGTGAATTCATCATCTTGCCCTATGGTTAGGTGTGTCCCCATTATACCGTCTTTGTTGAGAGTTTTTAAATCATAAATAGATATTGGATCTCATTAAATGCTGTTTCTGCTTCTATTGAGATTGATCATTTGATTTTTACCCTTTAATGTGGTACATGACAGTGGTTTGTAGATGGTGAATCCTTGCATTTTTGGAAGATCATGGTGTATGATTCTTTTAATGTATTGTTGAATTCATTGGTATTTTGTTATAGCAAATCAAGCAAACTAACTCACTTCCAAAATCAATATCAAAATATAGAAAAATAGAACTTTCAAGATACTTTTTATATGATATAGAAATATAGTGAAAATGTCTTTGTGATTTCCTAAAGAGGTTTGTGGAATCACATAGATTTGTTCTGTTAATATGTTAGCGATAACTGGGTTTGTTACATGTGTCACTAAGATCACATAGAATCAGTCAAATTTATATGGTAAAATATAGTTAACAAATACTTCAAAAATTATTTGTTTCATGAGACTTCTCTGGAGAATCTTCCATATCCTTGCTATCCATTATTATATGTTTCAAAATGAAGTGAGACACAATTGGAACTCTTAAGAAATAGTTTTGGCACATTTTCCTGGACTTACCGAAGCTCTGGTGGTAGAATGATGTCAGTTTTATTTCAGATGTCATTTACTATTATTTTCAATGGTGTCTGGTACAGTTTTACTACATTAATTCTCACCTGGATATTCTAGGTCAGTAGTTTTCAAATGTTGGTGTTTTTCAATTTCTCCCCACCCCAGCCAGGAAATGGTGGGGGGAGGGCAACGGTGTGCGCGGAGCAAGCAGCTGCCCGCCAAAGCATGGTGGCTATGGGGTCTACTCAAACCTGCACCATAGGTTTGAAGTTGAGAATAGGTTTTATCAACATCTTTAGAAACATTGTTCAAAAACCTTTTTGGAATAATATGTTTTGCGACCACAGAAACCACCAAATTTTATCAGTTGATTATTTTATTATGAACGCCATCAGATCTTTGACAATTATAAGTAGTGTATTAGCCATGTACATCATCGATACTTTTTTCTTTTACTCTGATCTTTACCTCTCTTTAAGTTACAGGTCAGAGTTTATATTCTCAACAGAGAAAAGCAGTCTAGGAATACTGTGACAAGGAACTCCTAGTATTCGAAACCAAATATTTAAAACAATTTGTATGTCAAAAATAGAAGCATGGATATAGGTTTTTGAGTAAACATGGCTAAGATAACTTTCAAAACACCCAATAGAGTGTGTTAGGATTAAATAAAAAATAAAGAAAAAATTAAAAGTGAGAAGAGATTGGAACACTTTATTAAGTAATATAATTATTAGTGTTTGAGATACAATATATGCTTACCTATTTTATCCAAGTGACAATAAAACTTTTTTAAAGGGACATTTATTTTGCATAATGATCAGACTATTAATGTTTAGCAATCAGTACCATGAGTGCAAAAAATATATATATATTACAAAGCCATTGGGGATGCTTTACATATTTCAAAGAACAGAAACTAATATATACTTAGCTAGCAGGGGGATACCATGATCATGAAGGTGAGTTTCCCAGGGTGAGGTCCCCCACTACTCTCAGATGTGCTGACCCAGTGATATTCTGGAACATGGGTAATTCAGCTGCATAATTTGTGTAGTGGGGGACTATGTTTGTGCTCTTCCCTGTATAAGATTTTTTAAATAGAAAAAAAAAACACCAGAAACTAAAATAATCTATTACACAATTAATTAGCACTGATATAGTCCTCTAGTTTTTTGCCCATATGCATGAGTATGTCCTGCCACCATTGTGCGTGACTGAATTCACAAATCTGTTTTTTAACAAATAGTTTCCCTGTTTTGTTACTTTTCGGATTCTCCTCTCCTGCTAAACATTGTTTTCTGGCAGTTAGTTAAGACCTTCTGCCCCTGCCAGAGCTACTACTCCTGCTCCTGCTAGAAACCACCATAACCATCTTGGTTTCATGGTTTAGTAAAGTGTTGCCAGATTTCTGTCTCCAAAATTTCCTTTTTTCATGGGTCTAAAATTTGAAGATTGATTGTTCTCATTGCCAAAATCATTGTAGCTCCCACCACCTTCAAAATTTCTTCATTACCAAATCCTTAATAACCATTCCTACACATATCATAGCCACCACCATCACAGCTATCATCAAAACCATATCAACCACTAAAATTTCCTCCACGACCAAAATTGTCATTTCCAACAAAACCATCTCCATGACCTCCACCAAAGTTTCCAGACTATTTGGCTGTGTGAAACATTTGCCAATTCTTGCTTAGATAGGCCTTTCCCTCGCTCAAAATTGTGCCCATTCACAGTGTGGTATTCTGAATGACAGTCTAGTCGATAGATTCATAGTCATCATTATAAAAGCAAAGCTTCCTGTTTTGCCACTGCCTTGAGCGGTCATGATTTCAGTAATACCAGTTTCCCCATACTGCTCAAAATAACTCTCCAGTGATGTTCTTAGTGCCTTCTAGTACTACCATCAAAAGTCTTTCTACAGTTAAATGGACACCAGGTCTTTGAAAATCTTCTTTTGATGCAGTCCTTTGTAGTTCTACAATGCTTCCCTCTACCTTGTGTGACCTTACTTTAATGGCTGTGCCCACCTTCTCCACCATGGTGTGATAAACCCAAAACCTCAGAATAGCTTGTTACTGAATTTCATAATCACACAGTCTGAGCATTCACCATTGCTCAGAGTTGCTTCTCAGCTTAAAGCTCCAATAAAAAGCTTCTACAGCTCTTCCAGCTCCTTGGGAGATACTGACTTAGACATGATAGTAATGGAAAGAGAGCCTTTCATGATACTTACTCAGTGGCATCCTCAAGCTAAAAGAACAATAAAACATTTCAAACTAAATAATGTGATTGAGAAGAAATTTCTTTCATAACAAGTTTTTCTTTTTCTCCCTCCACTAATAAAAGACAAATCAAAGCATAGGAAATTGTTCTAGCAGGACAGAAAATTTTTTTCGGTATAACTGATTACAGAAAATAAAACATTTAGTATAGTAGCTGAAGACATTAACTAGTAAACCATTGGAATTCTCTCTTCAGAACTGAGTCAGCTTTGCTAAGATTTTAAATATAAACCAAGACAAATAAAATTCACGTACATGCCTTCAGTTATAGTCTTTCATTTCTGGAACAAACTGACACTTGTTTAAGGATGATGGTATTTTCTCAAACTACCATTTTACCATGAGGTAAAAATGATTCTCATATTACACTAAGTTATCTGTGTTCACATGCAGTATGTAATTACTTATCTTCAAATAAATAAATGAGTATTTTTAAAAATTTCTTAAGTTCTTATGAGTATTAGTGATTTTAACCCACATGAACAGAAGGCCTATGGGATTGTGAATAAGTTTTAATAGTGTAAAAGGGTTCAGAGACCATCAAAAATTACTCCTTTCCCATGTAAAGCAAAAGCACATGCTTGGTTTTAACTGTCATTGTTTCTTCTAATTAGAAATATAGTCACAGAATTGTAAATAGATCAAAGACACCTTTCAGGTTCTTAAAATAGTCCTGAAGGATACTCTAATCAAGCTGGGGCACATGAAAAAGGGATGAACTCTTGCCTTTGTGACAATGTGAATGGGAATAGAGGACATAATGCTGAATTCGCTAAGAGAGAAGAAAGACAAATACCAGATGAATTCACTCAGGTGTAGTGTGGAAAAAACAATGAAGCTGACAAAGTTAAACCAAAACAAACCCTGACTGCAGAATTAAAGCTAGTAGAGAGTGGAGACAGTGGAGGTAGGTACAAAGAAGAAAAGGGTTTTAATAGTTTAGTGAAATGCTATAGATGCTTTGGTCATGGCATACGTTTGAGAAGGTGTGAACCTATTTCCCTCAATCATGTAAACCAATGTTAGTTCAATTTAAAAAAAAAACAAAAAGACTCAGTTATTTTTGGCAGGAGGACATATTTTAAGTCTTCACAGGTTTTTTTGACCTGTACTTTATAAAGAGAAAGGAGAAATTGAATTGACTCTGTTACATATGATATTATATATTATAACAGTAACAAGTAAGATTCACAGACATTAAGATTATAACTTGATGGAAAGTTCAGGGGGAAAATCTCATGTGTAGACGTTGAAATAGATTTTCAGTGTCAAATTCTAGTTGATTGATAGTCTTTTTTTCATTTTTTATTATTCATTTTGATACATATTTATGTGTATATATACATAGATATAAATATATCACTGCATTTCCCAGGGTTCTCCCTCCACATTATGGGGTTCTTTCTCCACCTTATCAGCTGTGAACATTTATCTTGATCTTCTTGTGCTCCTCCCTTCCATAACTTCTTCACCCCAACCCCTCCCTAGTTGTTTGTCCCAGTTCTGTTGTTAGCTTATTTTGACTTTTTGTTGACCTTTTGTTTGTTATTCCTATATCCCATCAATATGGTTTCTGTCCTTTTCTTTCTGACTTAAATTTGTGCTAATATAATTCCCTGTAGGTCCATCCATGATACCACAAATGCTTCATATTTGTCAGTTTTGCTTGCAGGACAATACTCCATTGTGTAAATATACCACATTTTTTTCCAACCATTCATCAGTTTGGGGGTATTTGGGTTGTTTCCATATTTTGACTATTGTGAATAGTGCTGAGATGAACATCAGAGTACATCCGGGTGCATGAGAAGAACATCCGAGTACATTTGAATTAGTCTTTTGGTATCCTTTGGGTATATTCCCAGAAGTGGGACTGCTGGATCAAATGGTAGTTCCATTTTCAGTAGTTTGAGGATCCTCCACACAGCTTTCCATAGTGACTGGACCCACCAGTTTACATTCCCATCAGTAGTGCAAAAGTGTTCTTTCCTCTCCACATCAGCACTTGTTGCCTGTTTTTTGTTGTTGTTGTTGTTTTGTTTTGTTTTTGATATGGACCGTTCTTACTGGTATAAGATGGCATCTCCTTGTGTTTTTGATTTGCATTTCCTTGTTTTCATATGCCTGTTGACCACTTGTGTTTCCTCTTTGGAGAAGTGTCTTTTTAAGGTTCTTCTCCCCATTTAAATTTTCTTTTCTTGAGATTAGTTCTCTCTATGTTGCCCAGGGTTGTCTCGAACCTGCGGACTCGAGTGATTCCCAGTCTCAGACTGCAAGGTAACTGGGACTACAGGCATGTACCACCACACCCAGCTCTCTATTTTTTGACTGGGCTTATTATTTTGTTTTTGCTAAGTTGTGTGAGTTCTTTGTGGTTCTTTGTTATCAGACCCTTATGGAGAGCAAAATTTTTTTCCCATTCAGTTGGGTGTCTCTGTTTTGATTACTGTCTCTTTTGCTGTACAAAACCTTTTTAATTTGATATCGTCCCATCTGTTTGTTTTCCTTTTTTTTTTTTTTTAAGTATCAGTAGATTGTCCTCAAAGGGGTTTCAAGTCTTGGGAGTGTTTTGTCAATATTTTCTATATGTTTCATGGTTTCAGTATCTAAGTCTTTTATCCATTTTGAGTTGGTTTTTGTATATGGTGTGAGGGAGTTGTCTAGTTCATTTTTCTGATAATGTCTCTTGGAGATATAGGTGTTAAGAATGATGAGGAGTGCCAGAATTGTTTAAAGGTGTATGTTAAAGGTAGAAGAGATAATGCCTTTTCATAACTTGAAAGCAAGGCATCACTAGTATGTGAGAGGGATGAATTTCCCTACATATGCAAATTGGAAGGTAAAGTCAATTTAGATCTAAACCTAACAGCATATATTAAAATAAATATATAGTTAGGGTATAGATTTAAACCTATACATGTTCTTAAGACATTAATTCCATGAAATAAATGCAATAAAATAATTCTGTTTAAGGATGGGACAAGCCTGTCTATGTTATGATAGTGAAAATAGTCATAAGAAATGAGTTAAATACATTGATTCAATGGAAAGATAATTGTGAATCAAAATTAAGCAAATAATTATTTAGGAAAAATATTTCTAAGGTTGATGACCTGAATATCCAAAGTGTTCATACATACTGCTGAGAAAAGCAAAAAGATACCTATAAATAAAATTAATGGAAATTCCCAACAGGAAATTCTTGTTGCTTAAAAAAATACATGAAATATTATTGCCCCCTATGGTATCAGAGAAATGCAAATTTAAAAATTAAGAGGATAATAAATAAATGGAAAAGAAAAAACCTTAGGTTTTTTTCCTATTATAAACCAAGAAACTGTGCTATAGAGAAAAGGCAATGGTATCTCTACAAGATAAAAAAGCAATGCTAGCATTTAACCAATTTTTAACCCACTGAATTAATATTTAAGTATTGAACATCAATGTCTGCTAACACATCCCACATACACACAAGCCCAGCCAAACATGTGCTTCTTTGTGGAAGAGCAGTCTCCATCTCTACCATGTGGTAGTTATGGGTTAACAAATTCTAATTAGCCTCTTTAGATTTCTACCTATTTACAGAATTTGTACAGGACCAAGATTAATGTTAGGGGAAACCTCAGGGATACAGGGAGAATCTAATCTATAGAAAACTGTATGAGACTAAATTCCACAACTTTTTGGAGTATTAATTAATTAAAGGAAAATTGGGGGGGGGGAAACTACTGACTCTACTCATTGTCCCTGGGAACCCATTTATGTATATTGTAACTATACATCTTGATAGCTACTTTATAGAAAGCAAACTCACAGTTTATGAATAAATGAATACCATCCTGCTAAATCTTTTGAGGAAGTGACCATTTTCATGTAAACTTGTGAGAATGATGTAGAGAAAAGAGTTTAAGCTGAATGATTAGTTTACTTAATATTTTAGTTTCATCCTTTTAATCTGTTCTTAGAGTTTTTATTTTTTGGTATAGGAAATGTTTTTGTTGTTTGTGGGAAATGTATTCATATTAATGTTCTGACCTCAAGCTCTTTTTAGTATGCTTTAAGCTAAGTATATGTTATATTATGTTTTCATATTGAGAAATATTGAATTCTTTGGCAATAAAGCATTATATTTGCTTTTTGGGAATAATAAATTAAGATGGCACTCCTTTCTTAAGAGTTTTTAATTCTGTAGCAGCCATAGTCAAAATAATGCAAAGTGAATACTCATTCAAAGGATTAGTCAGGAATATGACAGAAATGGATTATATTTGGAAATAACTAACCTTAAGTTACAGTGTGGAACTTTGGTATTTTAGTATTGATGCCTTTAAATACTGACCAATGAGTAGCTTTGGTAATACGCACTTTGAGAAGCAGAAGAGAAGAAAAAAGGAAGAGGCTTTAATATCTTTCTGAAAAAGAAATGTATTCTTCTGACTTTTCTACTAATTTTTCTTTATTTTTTTCTATTTTTGACCTGATTTGGTTTTATTGATAAGTTGTTGTCAACAGTAAGGCTATATGTGTGATCTTGAAAGACTGTAATGAAAGAAAAAATAGTTTACATTATGAAGTTTTTCTTCTAACTTGACTTTACATTTTTATCTGATCTTCAGTTTAAGCTAAAGTATATATTGAGATAATAAAGATACAAACCAGGGGGGGAAAAAGCTTTTTTTGGTATAGTCTAAAAGAAAAACTTGTGAACATACCAAGTCCTACTTAAGATTATGGAATTATTTAATATTTGTTACTTGGTCAGTCTCATCTCCATAGCAATCAGAATATTCCAAGTCATTTTATAACTTGAGTCCTTGAGTTGGTACTTTGTTATATAATTAAGAGCACTGAAAAAGTCATGTATCTTGAATTTTTAAATATTTTATTTTCATTACAGATTCTGAGGAATATTTCTGTGTAAAAAGAATTTTCTCAGGTGGCGATCAAAGCTTTTCTCATTACTCTAATCCCCAGGTAATAATAGGCAAGTGTATAATTACTATGCTCAAATAATTTTGAAGAATTTTTAAACTCTCATTAATGTTCTTTAGTTTAAAATAATTGCCTTAAATTTTCAAGTTTACAATTTTTTTTTCTCATTCGTTTGATAAGCATTTAGTAGGGATTTACTTTAGTTTTTATTTTTAAAGGTAAACTCATAGTGGAAGTATATCTCAGTTATATGTACTAACTATTCACTCTGATTTTTTTAAATTTAGAACTGTGGGCCACCAGATGACTTTAGATGTCCTGATCCTTCAAAGCAAATCTGGACTGTGAATGAAACTCTAATTCAGAAATGGTTGAGCTACCCCTCTGGAAGGTTTCCTGTGGAGATAGCCAAGTAAGAAAAATATTTTGCTTAAACACAACCTCTTGGTAGAGCAACATGTAGTTTGGAATTTTTACATGAATAAATACTTATAAAATATCACTCATTGAATAACTTACATGTGAAAATTTAAATGTATAAAATATCTATAGTAATGGATATTTTAAGAAAGCCAAATTTAAATTTATGTAGGTTGTAGTTCTTTTCATATATATGATAATTTATTGAATAATAACTTTAAAGTTTTAGTACAACTTGGTTTGAAATATGGTTCTTTCTAATCATACCGGTCCCGGCTTTTAACTTTTATAATCCCTAAGAGATTTGTTATTAAGAAAAAATAATTCTTGCTCATGCCTGTAAGCTTCAGTCTATGAAGTGGCCGGGGCTAGGGATCGTGGTTCGAGTGCCGCCTGTCCCCCTTAGTGAGACCTAGTTCCAAAAAAATAGCTGGGCGTGGTGGCACGCGCCTGTAATTCCAGCTACCTGGGAGGCTGAGGCTGGGGATTGCTTGAGTCAGTGGTACCCCGGGCAATGAAAGCCTGCGGTTCCTCGGGCAAAAATAGCGAGACCTAGTCTCAAAAAAAAAAAAAAAATTTAATTCTTGAGTTTTTTGCTTACGTGTGTATTTATTTGGTACTTAGGATTTTTTTTTGTTTATGGTGGTATTGATAGTTGGAGTGATGTGCTCTCTATTTGATAAGCTTATTTTATTCTAGATTGTGTACCAAAGCAAAACTGTTTGTAAAGCCTAGAATGCAGGCTTCAAAAAGTAACATGTGAAATGAAAAAAATGATATGTACATGTTTATATTAAAAAGTTTGTTTAAGAACATCTGACTTGTTTGATGAAACAGCCAGTAAACGTAATGTTTGAGAAAATTTAGGATAAATTTTAATTTTCACCTTTACTAAATTTTAATCAATCTTTAGTAACATAGAATTCCAATTTATTCTAATTCAGTGTTGGTCAGAGTGCTCAGTATCATTAATATTAAATATTTATGTTAATTTTTATCTTGAGAAAGGCAACAGTTTTCACTTTATGATTTGGGGTTTTTTTAAATTTCCTTTTAGTGAAATAGATGGAACATTTTCTTCATCTGGTTGCTTAAATGGAAGTTTTTTAGCTGTTAGGTAAGTGGCAATTCTTTGGCATGCTGAAATTTCAAATTTATTACATTAAGTAGTAAATATGTGAAATAATATTAAAGTTTTATTATTTTTCTCTCCTCTCTCTTTAAGCAATGATGATCACTATAGAACAGGTACCAGATTTTCAGGGGTTGATATGAATGCTGCTAGGCTTTTATTCCACAAACTTATACAACCTGATCATCCTCAGATATCTCAGCAGGTTTGTTTATCAAGTTTTATATTTGTAACATAAAGGTTTTTGTCCCATGTTACTTACCTCTTTACAACCTACCTCAATAATTTTGTGTTCTTATGAAATGTTTGTATACTTTTACTAAACATATTAATTATTAAAGTAAATTTTTAAAAAGACATAATTTAGCTGCCAAATATGTACAAATTTTAGTTGATTACTTAATATTACCATTTTGGAAAAGTCTATATAACTGTAGAGATAGATTGTCTAAATTGAGACTTGCACTTAAGGATTTTTTTTTATCTTTCAGCAATGCTTAGGCATTAATTTTCACCATCTTCTAAATTGCATTCATTGATTCATTATAAGATGTTGTGTTTATTTTCATTACAATTTCATGTTTGTTGTAGTATAAGAGTTTCTATCTTTTGGAAAAGTACATTCGTTTTAAATGAAGTAGGTTTTACTTTTTATCAAAATATAGGTGGCAGCTAGTTTGGAAAAGAATCTTATTCCTAAACTGACTAGCTCCTTACCTGATGTTGAAGCTTTGAGGTTTTATCTTACTCTACCAGAATGTCCCCTGATGAGTGATCCCAACAATTTCACAACAATAGCAATTCCCTTTGGTACAGCTCTTGTGAACCTTGAAAAGGCACCACTGAAAGTACTTGGTAAGTATTTTAATATTTTTTGCTTTTGAAACTGTTTCCCTTTAAGTAAAAATGCTAATTAGTTCCTTATTGTTACTGTTTGAAATTTTGCTGTACTGCTTATTATTTGACATTGTATAAAGGGTAAAAACGTGTTTTTCCTTTTGTTGCTTTTTTTCTGTTCATGTGATGTTAGTGATTGGAGGAAATATATTAAATATTAAAACTTTAACCATTGCAATAGAGGCAGTATCAGGAAAGAAAAAAAACTTTTCTCCATATTCCCCTTCTCACCCCCTTCAAAGTGATCTTGCTATTAATATTAAAGAAGGAGAAGCAATTAAAACTAAACAGACATGGATTTTAAATCCTTTGAACTGTTAACCCTGTGCCTTTTATTCCCGTCATTTGCTGCTTTCCTGATGTTTGATTTTTTTTTTTCTCTGCATGTAGGTGAAATTTACAACTCATAATTTTATAGTTCTGTATGTTTTAGTTTTTTGCTATAAACTTTTCTCACTTTAATTTTTCCAATTGTGTCAATTTTATTCCCATCTCCTGGCCTTTAATTAAAGTTATGTTTTTTTGGCTATATTTAAGTCAAGTCATACCCTTCTTAATTTGTTAGGTAAGTAAAACTGAGATACAGAGGGGTAATAAAATTGGTGTGCGTTTTAGACTGAGGGTGAGCAGAGGAAGCAACAAGCGAGGGATACAATCCTGAAAGCTGAGGCACTTTGTCAAGAGCAGTGCAGCAGGACTCATAAGGGTTTGTTTCTGTATTATCAGAAATTTTATATTCGTTCTGTCTGCTTCATAGAATTATGCTATACTTGGAGTAATTAAGTTTAAACACTGAATGTAGGGAAGGACAAATAAGTTATACTTTATAGTTTTTCTGTATTTTAAGAGTGTTGCATTTGAAAGGTGCTTTATAGTATTTCAATTTTATGTTAAAGTTGAAAACTAAAATTTGGAAAGATTCTTAAATTGTAATAATTCAATTTTAAAGTTTTTGTTTAGAAATTAAAATTCTAATTTCCAAAGCAGTTTCAACAACTGATTTCATGTTAAGTATAATGGTAAAATTTAAATATAATTTAGGAATTCAAGAACATAAATTCAGTAGATTTTCTTATTTTTGCTATTGAGAAGTTTTTAGTGGGATCTATAGACCTGAAAAACGTTATGTCAAATATTGTGTAATGTCTGTCTTCCTGGAATTTTTAAACAGTTGAATCACTGCTCTAGAAGCTAAGTCAGTATAATCTTGAAAATTGTGATTTTTAAAATTAATTTTATTTACGTGTTCACCCTTTAACAACAGAAAACTGGTGGTCAGTACTTGAACCTCCACTATTCCTCAAGATAGTAGAACTTTTTAAGGAAGTTGTGGTACATCTTTTGAAACTCTACAAGATCGGCATTCCTCCTTCTGAACGAAGAATTTTCAACAGTTTTCTTCACACTGCGTTAAAAGTTTTAGAAATATTACATAGGGTATGTTCAGTAGTTTCATTTTCCTCTTTCCCCATTGTTACTGACAGAGTGATAATGTTTATTTTAATATTAGTGTATTATAGATTTAGATTGATAATAAAAGATGTAGGAATTTGAAAAAGTTACCTAAATTTTCTTTTAAAGGAAATATATTTAAACTTTAGAGTTGATTTAATTGACTTTATTAGGCATTCATCGATAGCTTGTCTGTAGTTGGCAGGGCAGTAGTGTACTAGTGAATTAGAATTCTTAAATTTTCTTGTGAAGAACATAAATTGCTCTTTTAAATAATGGGCTTATTTATTTGTGGATGACTTATTTATATGTAAAAGAGACTGCACCCTGCTTGATTGTGAACATTTTAAATTTCATTTTTTTATTATTGAGTACTGATGGCATGAATCAAAGTAGACTAGGTTATTTGAAACAAAAAACTAATTTGAAGTTAGAGCTGTATATATTCATTGATTTCCCTGTTATTCTTTCCTGACCTCTTCCCAGTATAAGAAATAATACCTTTTACACTTGTAGCAGTTCAAAGTTATATGAAGAAGTAAAGTCTCAGCTGTTTCATTTAAAGATGGATTTGAGACATCCCTGACAGCTGGTAGGTATATATCTGTTGTGCCATTTGGTATTCTTGAAATGCTATTTTGGGAGACATGACCTAAGGGAGAAGCATATGTTTTCTGGCCTCTAGAATGATTGAAAACCCCATATGAACCTTTTAATCTTTAGTTTCCTCTCCTTTAAAGCTTTTTGAGTGTTTTCAGAATCTTCTTGCCTAGTAATATCAAAGTGAAAGACAACGGGATATAGGATAAAGTCCTCTGTCCTCTGTGAAAATGAATTCTTATGGAGCATTTATTTGCATTTTCATCTGTTTAGTGAGATTCCTGAGTGTTTTCTCAGCTACTAATTTCCTGATCTTACTTTTTCTTTTATGTTTAATATGTCCAAGATTCCTAGAAAAACAAGTCCTTTCTCTTTATTCTCTAATTGAAGAAGCAGCCATTTCTTTCCCAGGGAAGCAAGTCATTCTTTTGCTTGCCTTTCCTAGAATAAGGCTTTCTTGTAGTACTTTAGGGCTAACTGGATTATACAGTAAACTGCTTATTAAGATCTTGCAACTTCATGGGAGAATCTCTTTCTCTGAATTATTTATTTATTCCTGAGTTTCAAGATACTAATTTGATTTTTTCTTTCCTCTGAACTTTTCTCCTATACTTCAGTAAACCATCCTTTTTCAGCTGGATCCTATTTTGAAATAATTATTCACTCCCTTCTTTCATCTGCTTATCTTTATTACCTCTTTTAAAATTTTCTCACCTAGCTGTGTCTTTTGCCACAAGTAGTTTATCTGCCTAGTTCAGAAGTCTCACTCTCTGCTGAGGAAGAACCCTTATAGGATCCAATCTCAGGGTCCTTTTTAATGGAGCCATGCTACATCTGCTAGGATCCTAGATATGCTAGGATTCTAAATTCTTGCTAAGTGAAAGGAAATGAGAAAACAATCTGATACTTATTCTTGTTAGCTTAGTCAGAATTAATGAATGATTATTAATGTACACATTAATGCAATATATCTATACACTCCTTATTAACTTTTTAAACTATATAGTTAACATTTTGCCCCGTTTTATAGGTTTGCAAATAGTATTAATGGCCATAAACCAGAAAAAAGTAAAATTAAAATCCAAATCCAAATGTACTTCCTAATATAGTATAATATAAAATAAAATAATTATATTTAGAAGAGAGTTTACTTTTACTTTGCGTTTCTAGATTTGGAAGTTCATGTTTCTGTAATTGCAGAAAGTGTATTGTTAAAAGATTTATGTTTTTAGCTCCATTTGTACTACTTCCCATTAGTGTGATTTTGACCAAGTCTCTTCATCACATATACAAAGGAAGAATTAACTATAAAATAGTGTTAATATACTGGTCTTGATAGTTTCCCAGCATTGATTTATTGTTCAGATTATACCGCCTGTGATTATACATTCATAAAATTGTGGTTTTGTTATCACCACCATCACCATTTGAATGGAAAATTGCTGCTTTTGACTTGGTTTAAATAGGATAGTAATATCTATTTCTTAAGTCTCTTATTGAGAGTCCTTGGGCATTTACTTATCTTCTGTCCCTTACTTTGGAGAAAAATTTCCTTGGTCTTAATCTGTAATCATTAAATAACTGTGGAGGTTAACTATTAGAAATGACTCATTTTCATCTCTCAAGAAATCCAAGTTGCTTATCAGAAATTTGTCCTTTCAAAGACACCGCAAGTCTGACAACTATGAATATTCTTCTCTCAGCTCCATGATTAAGAATTTGAAGTCTCCTCAGATTCCTTTTTTATTTAACCCTGCAGCAGGATTAGGAACTACACACTGTATTCCTGATTATTTCAGGATATATGATGACTTGTTCCTCCCTTATGTCATGTCCTTTAGAAATTTTTTTGAATTAAAAGTCATTTCTAGTGCTCCAAATGGCATTATGAGAAAGATAGCTTTGGTACTTGCTGTCAGGAATGGATGTGTCTTAGAGACATTAGTTTATTGTCAAGTAATTGAGTAATTTCTGGCAAACTTTGTAGAGCTACTGATAAGCCAAAAGAAGAGATGTAGTGTGTCTAGCCTAATTGCTGAATATACTTTTCTTACAAATCAGTGATTTCAAGCTTTTGGGGGGCAAGGAATCCTTAAATAAAGCAAACAGATACACACACACACATATATATATATATATATATATATATATATATATATATATATATATATCACCTCTAAATTGTGGTTTTTAAAAACAAAATATTAAATTGTAATTAAAAATGAAATAAAAATGTTATGATTGAGCATAGATTTTACACTTCATATTTTAGGCACTAATACTCAATGTTTAGATTTTTCTGAACTTCTGTCATGTGATTTTTTTCTCTTTTATTTATAATTTATACTAAGTTATGTACTTTTCAGTGTATTGGACTTAGAGATATAGTGATAAGGAAAAGATTTGTCTACTTTTATCAGAATTATAAATGTAGAACAGTTGTATACATGCAAGTAAATAACTGCTTATGATAGAGCATGATAAGTGTTAGATTAAGAAAGATAAAGGCTATTTTGAGAGCATATGGCGGACTTGTAACTTGGGACTAATGAAGGCTTCGAATAAAATAATGTTTTGCTCTTATGCTATCCTCCATACAAATGTCTTTCTATATATTCTTTCAATATGTTGAAAGATATTTCAAAATGTTTTATATGTAAACTTGTATGCAGAGTTTTTGAATCTTCAGTGTTGAATTTACATATTTTTAAAGAAGCATTAACTGATTTTACTGATTTTCTCTCTAGTTGTTAAGTCATTATTACTGAATTCATTATCAACTATAATTTCCCCCAAAGTACAACTTTGAAATTTGTTATTTCCTGAACCAAGTCTGGATTCTGAATTGTTAATTTTTATTCTAACATAGTGTTTCTTTTTGTATACATATTCCTGTAGGAATACAAGCTTATAGATACTGGTTGCTGGTGAAAGAAAATTTAAGATAAAAAAATATAACACTGGCTAATGGGATGTGCATTAGGATTTTCTTCAGTAGTCACTAAATTTAGAGTCCTATATAATTAAAAGTGTGTATACTACATAGAAGTACTGGAGAGGGGAAAAAACTGAATATTTTAATGTATTTTTAATATAATTTTATTAATTTTATTGCATATGCATGTGTGTATATACACACATATATCATGTATGTGTATATATAATGTGTGTATATGTACACAGTGTGTATACACACACATTTTTCGCATCATTGTCTACCCCAGGGTTCTCCCACCACCTTATCACCCATGAAATATCTTAATCTCTTGTGCCCCCCCATGTGTATTTTTTTTTTTTAATAGAAAGAGTTAAAGACTGTAGGACAAGATTGTCTGCAAACTTTTGGTAAAGCATTGGTAGTAATGGTTATGCTTTGTGATTCATGTAGTTTCTGTTACAGTTACTCAACTTCAGCTCTGTTGTGAACATAAAACTTTACTTATGAAAAACAATCTGCTACGAGCAAGATTTGGCTTACATACTAACCTCTTCTCTATGGTGAAGATTTCTGATCTCCATGTATAAACTAAGCCTCTTTGCTTTCTTTTAAAGCCAGGAGGCAGTTTTACACTGGTCAGCTACTTTCAGATACATACCTAATTACATATATAAATGAAACAGTGGAAAAAACTTTAAAGTGCTTTTGTAAATGATTACGTACTTTGTAAATGAAAGTAGTAATATTGCCAGCACAGGCGCCTGCCTGTAAGCAGCAGCTTATGGAGTCATGGCTGGGTCTGGGGATCGCAGTTCGAGTCCCTCCGGGGCAACATAGTGAGACCTTCTCCCCCAGAAAATAGCTGGGCGTAGTGGTGCATGCAATTCCAGCTACCTGGGAAGCTGAGGCTGGGGATTGCTTGAGTCTGTGTTACCCTGGGCAATGTGAGCCTGCGGTTCCATGGGCAGAAATAGTGAGACCTAGTCTCAAAAAGAAAGTAGTAATATTAGTAGAGGCTTCTTAAGTTGTACTTTTAAGAATAGGTTAACAGGATTAACCATTGATTGTTCTTGTTAAGTAATTTTAAACATACTCATTAAAAATGTAGTCATTTTTAACTATAGATATTCCAAATATATTGTAGACTGTTATATCTACAAATATTTGAGCATATTATTAAGGAATAAAGTAAGATGTTACATTATGTTAGAGAGGTCTGTTAGATCTCTGACTCTATATCTGTAATATTAAATTTCTTGAACACTGAACATTTTACTCATTCTAATAATGTCTTTCATGAGATTCTTTTAAAAATTAAATGAGTCTACGGCCATACCACCCTGAACGCGCCCGATCTCGTCTAAAAATTAAATGAGATAATGTATGTAACATTTTATTTGTTCATAATGATAGCTATTGTTATTCAGCAATATAAAATCTGAGTGAATTTTAAGGTAAACTGTAGTTGTCCATTTATTCATCTTGTATTTGTTGACTACCTGTTTAGACACTAGCATTGTTAGTGCTGACTTAGGTCTCTACTAAATGATTCCTTTGTTCTTTTTCCAGCACAGCTTATTTGATTTAGTATGCATTTTTTTTAAATTGTAAATCAATTTTTGTTATTCTCCATAGGAAACTTAATATTATTGAGGTTGTTTATTAGATCAACTTTCTTGTTTTGGTTATTTTCTTCAAAATTGATCTTTTTCTAATGTTCGCACTTGGCCTCTGTGTTTTACTCTTTACCTCTTCCTCATCTCTTGAAACAGCCTAGTTTTCTCTTTCAAGGAAAATGGTCTTCAGTTATGTCTTCTAGACAAACTTTTCTCAAGAATTACTTGACATTCTTGCCCAATTTTAAGTTTTAGAAAAAAATTTAATGCCAAATTTGTTTTCCTTTCCAGTTCTCTGCTGCCTCACCAAAATCTTCTTTTCCTGACTTATGTGTGTGTATGGTGCTGGCATTTTTAAACTCAGACCTGAAATAATCAAAATTGTCTGACTCTTCCTTTGTTTTCTAAATCTAGGTAGCTACAACAACTCCTGCATTATTACTAACTGGAAACCTCAACTTTTTAATATTCTGATTCGTTTTCTTATCTCTAATCTCAGTGTTCATTCTTGACTATACCTTTCTCTGCTTACAGGTTAATTTTCATAAAACATCCCTAATTCTATATAGAATTTGTTGACTCTAAAACTTCCCTATACAACAGCCCTTGTCACAACACTGCAACGAAACATATTGAAACTCATTGATTGGTATACAAAAATAAGCATTTATTTTTATTCCTACTGGAGTAGTAGATCCTATTTGAACCTGAAAGTTGACATAGGTGGTTTACCTAGACAGAATTTAGCTGTGCTTATCTGCAAGCTGCTACACATGCCTCTCATTGTCCTTGAATCAGTTTAGGAGGTCCATCCAAATTATCATGCTGTTCTCTCTGACTAGAACACTTTTTCTGAAACCTTCCTAAATCCTTTTCCTACATTTCCTGCACTATAGTTAGCTATAGGTCTCCACTCTAAATTCAGCAGTTGTTAACATGCTGTCACCTTGCTTAATCTATGCTTGTGTATGATTACATTTGTGTATGATGTGTTTTTTTTTTTTTTACTTGAAAGTAAAATACTGAAATTGCTCTTTGACACCTAAGCGTTTTTCTTCTTTGGACATTTCCTACTTAGCAACATCATTATTATTTTTTTCCAAAGAAAATTAACTGTAATTCTATAATATCTTCTATCTAGACAGATTGCAATTTCCTTTGTTATACAAAAGAAATTTTTATATTGCTGCTTTTTAAAAAACTAGAATCCTATCAGATTTCCTTTTTGTGTCAGGCCAGTCTTTTTCTAACCTATGAATGAGTGTTTCTCTTTATTTGTTCAGGATACTTTTGTTCAACAGTGTTTTCTAGTTTTTAGAGGTCTTACACATCTTTTGTTAAATTTATTGCTAATGTATTGTTTTTAATGTTACTGTAAGTGGCAAATTAAAAAAAATTTCAGTTTGTTGCTAGTATAGAGAAATTTACATTGTATGTTTATTTCACAATCTGAGATATTTTTTATTTACAGTAATTCTTTTATAGGTTTATTTGGATTTTTTGATATATGATTATATTACTTTCTTGTCTTATTGACTAAGACTTCCTGTACAATTTTGATTATGATGGCCATCCATGTCTTATTCCTGGTTTATTGAGAATACTATTATGAAGGGGTATTTAATTTTATATTGTGCTTTTGACTATTTTTTATGGTGAACAAATGATTTTTTTTTCTGAAGTGTAGTGAAATTCATTGATATTTGAATGTTACACTAATCTTGCATTCCTGGGATAAAGGTTAGTTTGTCGTGACAATACTTGACATATATTATTGGATTTATTTTGCTAATATTTTGTTAGGTTTTATATTTGTAAGGGTTATTTTAGTAATTTTTGTTTTTTTATATTTGTCATCAGCTTTTAGTATCAAAGTTATTTTTTTTTGAAATGAATGAAGAAATTACCCCCTCTTTGTCTGTTTTTTGAATTTAGGATAGGTATTATTTCTACCATAAGTGTTGGATAGAGTTTAGTAGTAAAACCATTTTGGCCTAGAAATTTAAAGTCTAGGAGACATTTGGGGGGGGGGGAATTTAAAGATTTCTTACAAGAAAATGGTAGAATTCAAGTTTCTTTTACTTGAATAAATTTTCTTGAGTATAATATCCATGTGAAAATATTCCTTCTGGGGCCGGGCACGGGGGCCTGTACCTGTAAGCTTCAGCCTATGAAGTGGCGGGGGCTAGGGATTGTGGTTTGAGTTCCTCGTGGGCCCTGTAGTGAGACCTGGTTCCAAAAAAATATAGCTGGGTGTGGTGTCGCTCGTCTGTAATCCCAGCTACCTGGGAAGCTGAGGCTGGGGATTGCTTGAGTCTGTGGTTCCACTGGCAAAATTAGCGAGACTTAGTCTCAAAAAAGGGAAAATATCCCTTCTTACATTCTTTATAGTAGTGATTGTGTTTTCTCTTTTTCTCTTGGTCAGTCTAGATAGAGAAGCTTTATCAATGTTAATGATCTTTGCACAAAACAGATTTACTTCACTGATTTTTTTCCCTAGTGTTTTTCTTTTACTCTACATTGATTTCTCCATTTTTATTTCCTGTACTCCATTTATCATTACATTTTCAACGTAGAAAATAGGATCACTGACTTTAGAACTTTTTTAATATAATAAATCATTTAATGTTATAAATTTTCTTCTATGTTCTGCTTTACCAGCATTTTATCAATGCATTTTTATTTTCACTAAGTTTAGCATATTTTCCTAAAACCTCAGTCTTGTAGATTCCACATCTGAGTCATCTCGTAGTGTGACTTTGTCGATTTGTTGATTGCTTTGTCTCTAGACTTTTTTTTGAGAGTTTTTTTTGGGGGGGTTATATTATTTTATTTTACATTATTATCTACCCCAGGATTCTTCTACCACATTGTCACCCATGAACCGTCATCTAGACCTTTTTTTGTGTGTGGTTTTGTTTGTTTTTGTTTTGCTTTCAAGGTTAGGAGAGGAGAGGGGACAGAAAAATGTTCTTTGTTATTGTGATATAGAGCCTCAGTCTTACTTAGTTATTGTGTTTCTGAACCTGAGGGATTTACTTTCTACTCTGTCCCCACCCTCCCACACAAAACAAACCCCCAGGAGGGATATTCTAGGCTTACTGATAATAATATTCTGGGTTTAGGGCTGTTTTTTTTTTCCCTTCCTCCCATGGATTGAGAGTTATCCCTTTCTCCAGCAAAAAGTGGCTTGCCATTTTTGTTCCTTGTATATGAGAAGAATCTGGGCAGTGGTGTAGCAGGCTGTTTGTTCCTTACAGTTTAGTGACAGCTAGTTCTTGTACCACTGAAAAGAGACTGTCAGTCTGCTGACTAGTGTCCAGTCATAATGTTAAAGTGCCGTCGTGGGGTTCCAGTTTAGCAACAGCACACGGGTGATGCAAAGGCAAGAGGCATTTATTTTCTGACTTAAGTCAGGGTCCAGCACTGACCTGGATCACCAACGCAGCTGTTACATCAGGGCGAGTGAGGACCCTTGAGCCCCCACGCAGTTTTCTTTTATCCCTTGGCAAGGGGCTTGGAAGTACATGGACTTACTTTGGTTGGCTAGTGAGGGCTTAGGGATACGTGGACTTTGGTTGTTTAATGAGGGCTAAGAGATAAGGGTCTTATCTAGCTACTGAGGGAGGGACTTTGTCATGTAAGGAGATGTTGCTGACCCATGGCCAATGATGCCTTATATGGTTGACTTCTGGCTGCTTGATATCCACTAACAAAATGGTTATCATTTGATATTTAACATTCCCCCCTTTTCTTCGGGCGTTAAGAAAACCAATCTTGGTTTTATAAGTCATCTTCCAGGGAACCTCTAAATACTGCTGCTGTAAAACCATAGCCTGAACCACTGATAGCCTTTCACGGATAAAGGCAAACAAGCGGTTTAATATACAGGGGCCTAAAGCAATCATGGTCAGGAGCAAAACCTAGGGGTCCTGCTGCGGCGGAGAGGAGGGTGGTGAGCCAGGGACAGGAGTTGAACCAAGACTCAAACCAGTTTTCCTAAATGTATAAGCCCCCAGAGTCTATGTATGAGTAGAAATGATGTGGACTCTCAGAGATTATATATTGTCAAGTTGTTCCAAATTTCATTTTAAACAATTTTTGATGATTTCAGTTCATGTCTTCTTTCCTGCTTATAGGACAGTGGTCTCTCCCTCTTGCTCTACCATAGGACACCCATATTTGACATTCTAGTTATCTTTGGACGTATATGTCCATCTTTGGAATTCAGGACATTTCTTTATCTTGTGACTCTAAGATGGAAATATTTGGGAGTAATTTAGAAGTGTTTTCTTTGTCAGTGTTATTAGGATTTTCCAAATACGTTCTTTTGTTACTGACTTTTAGTTTAATTTCATTGTGGTCAAAAGATTATACTTTGTATATTTTGGATTCTTTAGTTGTAATTATTAAAACTTGTTTTTTCATCCAGATATGGTCTGTTTTTACTTTATTTCACATGTATTATGGGGTGAAATGTTTTGTGAAATTGTTCAAATATATATACTGATTTTGTCTATTTTTGAAAATTAGTTACCAAGAATGATGTGTTCAAATTTCTGGCTATAATGGCTGCTCTCTCAGTTTCTCTTCATTGTATTTTAAATGCTTTTATGGGGGAGAGGGTTACTATGGTTTCTTAATAAATTACTCCCATTATCATTGTTAACAAATGTACCTTTTTACCTTTTGGAAATGCTTGTCTTAAAGTCTACTTTATGAGTAGCCTCTTCTTACTTTGTCCTGAGGTAGTTTGATTCTCCTCTCCCACACATCTTGTATAAGAATTGACTAAAGATGTGAAAAGAACTTGCAAAGCCAGGTATGGTGGCATGCACCTGTAATCCCAGCTACCGGGAGGGTGAGACTGGGGATCACTTGAGTCCGTGGGTTCAAGACAGCCCTGGGCAATATTTATCTTTAAAAATATAAAAAATAAAAAAAAAAAACAACAACTTGGATATTGATTTTGGGGCTTCACTGTCTGATTTCCTTTACGAGATTTTCCTCCTTCACTGGCAACATTGGCAGGCCCAAACTCTGACTTGATTCCTCTGTCTGGTAAGATTGTTGTTTTCTGCTCAAGCTGTATCCCCTATTCCTCATGCTGATTTAGAAGTGCTTCCATGGGAAAATATTTAGATCTCCCATATGCTCTCTTTTTCAAGATTGTGTCTAGTCCTGTTTATGCCTGCTTCTGGTTAATGTCCAGCATTTTAAAATAGTTTACATACACACAAATATGTATAATTCCAGATTTTGTAGTTGTTATTGTTAGGACAGTTAGTCTTCTACAAGGTATTCTGCCATATCCAGCTCCAAAACTCCTCTAGTCTTTCTTTAGAAAAACCCCCAAATTTTTATTCCTGTTACCTTAACTTTTTGGAGAGTCCTGACTGACCAGTCTTCTGGTAAATTTCTTGTAATTAGAATATTTGTCTGATAATTTCCTCAAGGTGATATTTCACTTATTCCTCTATCCTGTGTATTTTTTATAAATTGGAATTTAGATCCTGAGATATGATTAAATTCAGGTTAAAATTTGTGTTTCTTGTTACAGAGTATGTCTGTACTTTCTGTTGTATTTTATCAGCAGAACATCTTATTTCATTATTCCTGGCCTGGCAGTAGCTTGATCACTCTGTTAAGGGAGTGCTCTCTGCTATAAAAATTTGTTTTTTCCTTTGTAATTAGTAGTTTTAGACTGGTAATTTATATTTTTATCATTTTCCACATCCTTCCCAAATGTCATCTCTAAGTCTCTTCTAATCAGATGCCAGTAAATAGTGACACTTAACAGCATTGTCATTCTTATTTAAGTCCCACTCCGCAGCCAAAAAAAGTATATAGTTTCTAATGTGTTTGTGTTTATGTGAGTATTAGCTATAATTACTGATATATATTGTCATGTTGTATGGTGGTTATATAAATGTTTCTCCTTTTTATTGTATTTTGAGGTAGCGAACCCATACATTGCATCTTATAAATCTGCATGTTTTTCATTGCACTTAACTAAAAATTTATGTATAGTAGGTACTCAGTAAACTATTTTTTTAATGAAAATTAGCTAGGAAATCAAGCCATTTTATATTTAAATATTCTTCAATGTCTGTTGTAAAAACTGGTTAAATTAAATGTTGATTGCATTTTAATTTTTTTGTAGGTAAATGAGAAAACAGGACAGATTATACAGTATGATAAATTTTATATACATGAAGTACAAGAATTGATAGACATAAGGAATGATTATATCAACTGGGTCCAACAGCAAGCATATGGAATGGTAGGTTTCCTGTTATATTTTATTGTACCATTTTTAATGTATCCTTTGTTCTAGTGCAAAAGAAACACTGATTTTTTTCAGAGTTAATTTCTAAAATAAAAATATATGACATTGCATAGAACTAGCTATGTATTTTTTAAGTAAACTTTCTATTCTCATGCCAAAATCAGACCAAAGAAATAGATTATACTTTCTGAAAGAAAATTGCAAATGCTAGTTTTAGTTTTCATTTATTTTCTATCAGGTTGCCTTTAATTCTCTGATGTCGAGAATATTGGAGTCCCTATACTGAAACACTAAGAACATATTGCTATTATGGTAACAGTGACTCAAAGCTACCAGAAGAAAACCCTAGCATAATTGATTATATTTTTCATTTTTTTCCCCTATTATGTTCTTAGTTTGTTCAAGATTTTTGTCAAACATTCACATATGTACATATTTCTTTCCTTATGGCTAATAACTAGAAAAAAATTTCCACTAAAATAGTAATATATTCTCATATAACTTGAATTTGGTACACAAGAGTTTAATATACAAATAGATAGCAGTTGGATGTAAAAGAATAAGATTTAATATGATTATTTGCTAACCATTGCATACTTTTTTATGGTAAGGTAAGAATCAATGTAAGAAGGGGTATTTTATTTTAAAATATTTTTATTCAATTTTTTTCGTTAACATCATTGCAGCCTCATAGTTCTCCTACCATCATACACATATGAACCATCGTATTTACTTGTGGTTATCCCTCCCGTTTTATCTTCCTTCCTCTCTTTTGCTGTATTCAGTTCTATGATCAGCTTTCTAGTTTTGACTTTTTCTTGACCTTTTGTTTGGTTTCTCTACATTCCACGTATAAGTGAGACCATTCACTAGTTGTCTTTTATCTTCTCATTAATTTTGCAGCATAATCCTTCCCAGCTCCAGCTATGTTGCTGTATATGGCATGAGTTTGTCTTTTTGATTGCTGAGTAATACTCCATTGTGTAAATATACCAAATCTTTTTGATCCATTTGTCTCTTTTGGGGCATTTGGGTTGTTTCCATATCTTGGCTATTGTAGATAGTGCTGCAGTAAACATAGGAGTGCAGGTTTCCTTTTGAGTTAATATTTTTATGTCCTTTGGTAAATTCCCAGGAATGGAATTGCAGAATTTTATGGGAGGTCCATTTTTAGTGTTCTGAGGACCGTCTACACAGCTTTCCATAGAAGCTGGACCAGTTTACATTCCAGTGGCAATATAAGAGTATTCCTTTATCTTCACAACCCCTTGAGTGCTTGTTCTTCTTTTTTTTTAATGTGTGCCATTTTCACTGGAATGAAATTAACTATTATATACTTGAGACCATCTTTTTCACCCCAGAAGCAGGCAATTTGAACAATATATATGTAGTAGTTATACTAGGGTAAGTAACTTGTTTTTCTTTCAAAGCATCAGCACCTTGTGGATAGACAGTTTTGTAAATTCACCAATACCACTACCAGTGTCTGGGATATACATTTAAAAATATTAGTTAATAATATGCACAATATTAAGAACTAAAATAGAGTGGACTAAAGACTAGTTGATTTCTTCCCAAAACTGGAGAAAGAAATGAACATACATGAAGCTAACAGAAACCCATCAAGCTAACAGAATATTGACGTACCTAAATGCAGTGAAACCTACACCACAACATGTAGTAATGAAACTATAAAGAGTTCATGACCTAGACTATTAAAAGCAACTGAGGGAAAAGCAGGTAACTTAGTAAAGTTAACTCCATCAAGATCATAAAACTTCTTTGCAGAAACTCTATGAATCGGTTAGGAGAGAATAGAATGACATTTTCAAAATACTCTAATTTAAAAACTGCCAGTCAAGAATACTGTGTCCTGCAATACCCTCTTTCAGATATAGAGAAGTTAAAATTTTTCCAGATGAACAGTAACTGAAGGAATTTTCCTTACCAGATATTTCTTAAGGAGCTGTTAATAAAGGAACTCTTCGGTCTAAATTGAAAAGAAGTCCACCAATAATTAAACAAGGAAATAGAGCCGGAGAACTATAGAAAAAATGCCAATAGCAAACTATCATATATCAATAATCACTTAATGTAAAATTGACTGTACGAATTAAAAGACACACAGTCACTGGATATATTAAAAAAAAAACAATACCAGTCCCTATGTGCTCCTTACAAGGGACTCACTTAAGTTATAAAGACAAAGAGACTCAAAGTTATGGCATGGAATTTAGTACTTCATACCAACCTAAATATGATGACTGTAACATAAGCACACTTGGGTTCAAATCCCATTTCAGCATTTACTCACTACATTATTGGAAATTTATTTAGTTCATTTTCTGTAAGTTAGGGAAAATAGTTCCTACTTTCTGAAACTATTAAAATAATAGTTTTTGGATACTACTTGTACATAGTTATGTTGGTAAAAGGGTAGCTCTTACTGGCTGCTTTGACAGTGATTTAATTTGTCTATAACCTCTATTCTAAGATATTTGATGTCTGTTCTCTCTGCCCTTCTTTATTTGAATTACAGTGAAACATTTGCTTTTAGAAAGTGATGTGGTGCTCACTTGACCTTCACTCATCAAACATATCATTGATATGTGAAATCCTGGACATAGAAATCCAGTAATGTGCCAGTTTGAATATGATCACAACCATTGCAACTCTTGGAGTTTCATAATAACAGAAGCATTAGAATGGATTATTGTAATTTTAAATTTTAAAGCAAATTTAAAATTATTGGGATAAAAACATTAAAATAAAAAATTCTCCCGGAGCAATCATAAACCCCTAAAAGTATGTCTCCCCTTGGCATCTACAAGCCCAATTTGAGTAACATTGTGGAGAGTCTTACCTTCCTGGGTCATCCAGATTAGATTACAAATCCTGTGAACTCTGAATTTGTATGTAAATATAAGCTACTTTATTTTAAAAAATTGTTTATTGATTACATAATATATATATTTTTATATTATTGTATATCCTGAAGTTTTCCCACCACTGTGTCACCAATGAGCTGTCATCATGATCCCTTGTGCTTATAACTCCTTTGAATTTGCCCTTCCTTCTCCTCTGTTGTAGTATACTTTAGTTTATTGTCAATTAGTTTTAACTTTTTTTGCCATTATATATGTTAGATATCATCTGGTATTTACCTTGTTCTTTCTGACTTATTTCTGCTAGCATGATTTCTTATAGCTCCATCCATGTTGTCGCTACAAATAACATGAGTACATGAGTTTGTCTTTTTTTTTTAATTTAAATTTTTTTTTTTTTTTAAGAGACTAGGTCTTGCTATGTTGCCCAGGGTTGTCTCAAACCCATGGGCTCAATTGATCCCCAGCCTCAGCCTCCCAGGTGACTGGGATTACAGGTGTGCGCCACCGTGCCCGGCTAGTTTGTCTTTTGGTTGCTGAATAATATTCTATTGTATAAGTAAATATACCACAACTTTGTGATTCATTCATCTGATAAACTACTGGTATTTGGATCAAGTTAGGAGATAGGCCAATCTAATAAGATGTTCTACTTAGCAATAATTTTGTGCGATGCAGAGAAACTGTAGCTTGAATGTTTTTAAGTTTGGTTAATTTGTCCTCCAAACTCCACTTGGTATAGTTATGGTGGTATCAAATTAAACTTGTTTAGGAGCTATTTCAGTACTTATGTTTTTCGATAAAGTGGCAATAAAGAATCACCTTTCCTTTTCTAGGCTTTCCTCTTTTTGCTTCTCATTCACTCCAGTTTTGTATGGTTGCTACACTTGAGAATTCCCCTTTATTTTTGCTCTTTCTCTTTCAATAATAAGCTTTTTATTCTCTCTACTTTTTTTTTTTTTAGCAAATGATTAAATACATGGTCATTTTTAATGTACAAAATAAATTTTAATGTATCTTAGAAATCAAAATCCATAATCAATGATAAGGGTTTTAATCTACTCTGGACCAGAAGGCTGACACTTTTCCTTGAAGATCTTTGAAGGTCATAGAATTGTAAGAAATACTATTCCTTAATTGTACAATTCTCTTATCCCTACACATTAAAAAACTAATTTGTGAAATTCCCTGTGTTCCTTATAATAGCCTTTTGTATTGCTGGAAGCTAAATTTTCAGCTGATTCCTTCTCTTTTCCATCCTTCAGTCTCTTTCTGTTTGCTTATTTTCAAATTTTCACTAGAATCTCTACTGCTTATCACTCTATAAAGATGGATTACCCCTCTTATCCTCCCCAGACTCTGACCTTGGTGTATAAAACTTTTCTCAGTTGGGTTTCTTTTTTTAATTACTTACATATATAGCATCATTATGTACCTAGCAAAAATTTACATTCAAAATGTAGAAATCTCGTACTGAGTCTATATCTTTGGGAGTTGCTGTAAGGTTGAACTATTTTTAAATGCATATTCATTTATTTCAAGAACTGTATATGTATGTAAAAATGTTTCAGGTTTAAAGAGGTATAAAGATACTTGGTAATCAGTGCAGTATTTATAGTTTCATATTATCCACACATGTAAATCATAAATCTAATTCAATATTTCCGTGTTGTATTTAAATCACCATCTTCCAGAGAGTTAAGTTATACTCTAATTATGGACAGTGCTGAGCTAGCCATATGATATGTTCACCAGCAAACTAGAAAGATAGACTTAATATAATAAATTGTAAAGACCAATTTCTGACGAGTACTTTCTGAGTTTGAGTTTCTTCTTTAGTAAATAAAATGAATTAATTGAAGTATGTTTGTGTTCATTGTAGCTAGTATTTCATCTTTGCTTTTCAAAGCTCCCTTGTCATTCTTAATAGTACTAGTATTTTGCAGACTCTTTGACTGATTCCTTATGCCCTGGTTTACCAAATTTCGTGTATCTTCCATTTCTTTGTCTAGGCACCAAGACCTTTCATATTTATAGTAATTATGTTAATAACTTTGCTACTTTAGAGTACTCTTATTTTATGTCCTTAAATCAAGCTGATATCAGAATAGTTTAGTGTTTTGCCATATTAATTATTTGAAACTAAAAAGTGTTCAGGAGCAGTGTTATTTTTATCTATAATCAGCTGGAGCCATCGTTAAATATTAGTGTTAAGAACAGCTTTAGTGAAGTCTTATTTAGACCATGAGACCCTGACTTTTGAATATTCCTTCAGGTCTTTCTCACTGTAGCTTCCAGCACATAACTAAAATTAAGCAGACCCTAATTCGCCCTTGCAGTCGTCCGTGTCCGTCCCCCCCCCCCCCCATTGCCACTTCATTCTTAAATTTCTTGTGGAAATACTACTTGGTAACTAATAGAATAACTACCTTACAACTCCACAATTTCCCAGAAGAATTCAACCTTGCCTTATTTAGTTTTCTTCTGAGTTTTTGTTTAAGGTCATTATCCCTTACATTGAAATATCTAAGAATCTGCATTCTTTGCATTGATGTCTTTCTCCTGGCTTTTTGGATTGGTATCTTATAGCCCTTCTTTTCTCAAAATTTTCACATACTGTTATTATTTATAGTCCTTCCAGCTAACATCTCTGTCCATAATCAAACAAGTTCTGCTTTAGTTTTAAGTTATCTTAGTGACTTTCCCAATGCATAATGATATGCATAGCACCTTTATTTACATGTAGATAAAGGGTACATGTATATTAATTATTTACTTAAGAAAATCCATCTCCCTATTTTAAAAACCTCCTTAAACATCTGCTATAGCTATCAAGCAGGGAATAGGTTGTCAGAAATTTTGAAAAATACTTCTTTGCCCCCAACTCTACTTGTAGTAATAACACTTTTGAAATGTCCCAGAGATAAACTATAAAAGAATTTCAAGTGTTCCTGTTAAATTGCTTTAAAATTAACTGAGTGTAATGTGAAGGTTTTTCCCCCCCTATAGGACAATTCCTGAGTACTTTCTTGTTCTGCTGCCACTAGGGACATTTACATAGTGATAACTTAGTGAATTTATTGAAACAAACTACTATCAATAAACTGCCTTTCTCTATAGAACTTTGTCGTATTTTGCATGTGCTTAAACTATTTTGACTTTATTTACAAAATACAATGAAAATCTTTGCCAGCATCTTTAAGTCTCCCCAGATTCCCTTCCTGAGGCATGGGAGAATGTAGACAATTAAGCTCTAAAAGGGAGAAGTCCGCTTAAGACTGTCCTTCTAACACCAGTTTCAAGTTTGAGATATTTTGTTTGAAGTATTTCCCCAAGCAAAGCACCCACAGTTCAGTAATTTGTTAAAGGTTTTACAGAACTCTCTGGAAACTATCATACTGACATTTACTGTTTATTATATGATAATAACACAGATTATATAAGCTGAAAGAAAATGTGTATAGTGGAGTCTGGGAAAGATGACAAAGGCAGAACTTCTATTTCCTCTCACTGTGGAGTCATGGAGAAGGTACTTTTTTAGGATCCACGTGTGGCAGTACGTATAGAATATTGCTAACCAGAAAAGCTCACTAGAGCTCTAGTTCCCAGATTTTTTATCAGGTCTTGATTACATACTGTCCATGTGGCTGACCATGAGTCTTCAGCTCTTGTAGAGGCAGAAATGATAAAAGCATAGTCTAGAGTCCTTCAGGCAAAGATACTTCTGAAAGGTATGACTTTCCAGATTTGGGTCTGTAGATCACCTCCCACCAGTTGAGGGTAAAAACCAGACCTCTCTTTGGGTAAGATTAGCTCATCACTATACAATTTACCATCTGCAAATTTAATAACAATTTGTAGATCATATCACTTTACATGAATCTGTATTCTACAAATATAGACATTTTTTATAAGAAAGTGTACCTTCTTGTTAAGTGAGGTAGTAAGCTTTAATTATTCCCTTCGTAAATACCTTTCTACTTATCAAACCCTGCCTTGTTCTGTTCTATTTTAAATTGCTTCAGTGTTAAGTAACAATTTAAGATTCCTTATGTTTCATCGATTTTTGATCAATAAAAATCATTTATGGTTTTCCCACTCTATAAATTTTAATTTACTAAACATTTTCAAATATTTGTCAAGTTACTTAGTCTTGAAGTGTGAGGAATATTTTTATTTTCCAGGTAGAAAACTTAGCCATAAAATCAGTTTTTCAAGACCAAGTTAGGTTAAGATTAGTTTCCCTAATCTACTTAAATTCTGCAAATTACATGCTTAATCGTTAAAACCGGATTTGTCATGTGCAAGCCCCCAAATATTTATGATTATTAAAGTATTCAAAACAAAGGTCTTAACATTTAACAAAAATAGGGTGCATGTAGAAAGGGTAAGTTTTGTTGCAGCTGTGTTTTGGTACAATTAATTAGTATTCTGCTGTAGCATAACATATGGAATGCTACTTTGAATGGAAATAGTTAAATTTGGACACTAACCTTGCTCTTTCCTCATTATTGTTACTTTCTGCATTGCTGTCTTAGGATGTCAACCATGGATTAACAGAGGTAAGTTTAGTGTAATAAAGTCTACGTTCAGAGTAAAATGTACTCCATTTTGTCTTAAGTGATAGGAGAGTCAAAGGTTTCTCTCTTGTGTGACTTGAAAATATATGTATATATAGAATTACTCTTAAAAGGAATAGATTGTCTTATAAAACATTTCAGAGGAATTTTCTAAAGAAAATAAAAATATTTTTTAATTAACATTACACTGTATAATACCTTTCAACAATATGTGTTTTAAAATAATTTCTGTCCTCGTCTCCTATTATAAAATTTTAATGTGCTATCAGAATTTAAAACATTTTAAAATTTTCAGTATGAATCTCTTTCTCATTTTTTTCCACAATTACTCTGTCTGTATTAAGTTCTAGCAGGTTGGCTTATGTAATCTGTAACCCTAAACTCTATTTTCAGTCCATGACAATGTGCAACTATTTTATTAGTTGTATAGATTTTTCAGTTTTGTTGTATTGCTTTTCTGTGCTTTTCCCCCAGGACTTGAACCAGTGAAGCATTTTACATTTTGCTTTCTCAAATAGAAGTAGAACATAAAATTATTATAAAATCATTGAGATTTTTAGAACTGTAGAGGACTTTAGAAATATCTCAGTCTTTGTTGAGTTTGAGTAGTACAATGGCTTCGAACATCAACAGCTTGCTAGTGGCACAAATTTAGAATGGTGGTAAATACTGTAATCTGGAAATTTACTCTGAGGTTAATATAGTGCAAAATATTTTGTCTTATATGTTATGAACAAAGAGTTAATAGCTTAATTATATTTTGTGCTGATTGGATGCTATCATTTTGTTTGGTTTGGTGGTTATAGCCAACAGAAACTTAACATATGGAAATACATTTAAAACAAGGAAATTAGGATGATGTAGAACAGGAAACTATTATTTCCATATAACTGGAAAAGTGGGATTGTTTATTGTGGGGGGAAAAAAGAAAACCAGGAAAAGCATGTTTACCTCAAATATTTAAACTTGAAATTTTAAATATTAAAAAAACATTTAAATATTTAAATGTAAATGAATTAAAATATTTAAAACAAAATAATTAAACTTAAATGTTCAAACAAATACTTAAGTTGAAATTTTAAAAAATATGCTTCCTTGCACAAGCATAGTGAGCACCAGTACAGAATGAGGTGATGCATAGTGATGTATAAAGCTACAGATTCAGACAATGTGGAGAACTTTCTAAATACTTCAAAAGGAGAGAGTTGTTCCATATTTTGAGTCTTTCACTGGAAGCCTTATTTTAGGGGTTCTGTATTAGGGTTGTCACAAAATTACTATCTGACTGTACAAAAGCATTGCTTTGTTGGGTAGATGGTGGGACTGTATCCTCCTCTAACTGTAAGCAACTGTGACTGAGAATTCACAGCTCTTTGTATCTTTCTGCACTTTTAAACTACTTAGCACCTCATCACTTCATTACCTGCAAACACAAGTGATTTTCTATAAGGGAGCTAATGTCTTAGAATAATAAATCAGTTTTACCAACTTAAAAAAGTAGTATCAGTGGTGCTTATTTTGTATGACAAGTTAATGAACAGATCGTTGAGCTTTTAATATTGGCATGCTAATGCTATTCAGAAGCATTTTTTAAATGAACAAATAAAATTCATTTTAGGGCTCAGTTGCAGTTGTTACTTTTAAAACTTGTAAGAACTGGGTACTATATATGATGTAGGATTCCCCAATTTTAGAATAAATTTGTAACTTAAATATTAAAACTTAGAGTCAATATATACAAACAAGATGTACTTGCAAGTTATAATGTTATGATCTCTCAAATACACAGTTGTCTATTAGAATTGGAAATTGGAGTTATTTCAATACTTGCCCAGATTAGTAGTAAAAATTATACATTTAGAGATAAACAAAATGTTTTATAAATACTACCTGAACAAGCACACAACTATGTAACTTAAAAAAGGAATCAACTTTAAAAGAAATTATAGTACATATAAGAAATCTATCACTAAGCAATTTGAACTAATGATTTTTTTAAAATTTTCAGTTGGCAGACATCCCTGTTACGATCTGTACATATCCATTTGTATTTGATGCACAAGCAAAAACTACTCTGTTACAGACAGATGCAGTATTACAGATGCAGGTAAAATATTGTATAAAGCTGATTTGACTTGAGAGTGTTTAATATTTCTTTGATATCTTAAGTTGATATTTGAAAGTTGCTTATGCTTAGAAATCTTGGAGGATATTTTGTACCTTTGTGGTCTATTTTGCAAAATATCTTTGTCACCTAATAAGAAGACTGCTGTATATAACCTGAATATTCTTATGAGGACTACTTACATATATTTAAGTGAAAATAATATAATTTAACTTTTAATCATTTAACATCTAAAAATTATATAAGCCTCTTTCATTACAGAAATATACTTTCTTTATAAATAGTCTTGCTAGTTTACTTGATAAAAATGTCACTTTGCTTCAGATCTTTGTTACTTTCTCACTAGAGGTTTATTTTTTTTTCTGAACTAATGTTTACCTTTGTATTTATTTTTTTTATTAATTTATTTTAAAATGAAGTACCTGTTTTCAGACCTGTTAATTCTTGACAGTAAAGGATTTTTCCCTTCAAGTGTGGTCACCACAGTTCTATCATAACCAAAATATCTACACTATATCACATTGACCCCTTGTGCTCTCCCCACCAACCCCTGTTTTCACCTTTCCCACTCTCCCTTCCCTTTCTCCAACCCTCCTGGATTGCCTCAGATCTGTGGTCAGTTTTCATGATTTGTCCTTGTCTAATCTTTTGTTTGGTTTCTATTTCACATATAAGTGAAGTCATCCAGCATTTGTTTCTTTTTCTGACTTGGCATAATCCTTTCCAGCACTATCCATGTTGCCACAAATGGCATGAGTTTATCTTTTATTGCTGAGTGTATTCCATTGTAGTATATATACCACATCTCTTGATCTGTTCATCTTTTGGGGGGCACTTAGGTTGTTTCAAATCTTGCTTCATTATATATTCCCTATTTATATACTTGGTAAAAGGTGGAAGTGACTAGAGGTGAGATAATATTAAGGTAGGAGGGCTTTTGCCACTTGTTAGAAGAGAAACATAAAATTTTCTTGAAAAAAACTTTAATGAATGTTTTCCTGACCCCTCCATTTTATACTAAATATTTACAATGAAGATTTTTAAAACTATTTAGTATTATGTCTTTGAAGGGTTATAGCAGGTTTGCTATGTAATTTGATGCTATAAATAAAAAAGGTTTTGAGTTTCTATCTCTTGGATAAAATATATGACTATACAGGTTGAAAACTAAGGAAAAGATGAGAAGATACTTTGGGGATTTAATATTCTAAAAATGCTTTAAAATTCCCCAATTTTCTTACTTTTATCACTTTAAAATAAATACATTTGATATTCTAAATTTTCTAATTTTTATTCTAAATAGTAAGCATTAGGGAATTTCAGAGATAGGTGTACCTTTTTTGCTAATAGAAGAAATATTTTTGTAGGGTTCTATGGTAACAGCTAATAATTCTTTTTTGTGTGTGGTCTTTGTTAAAACATTGTTAACCACCATTTTAGAATAAGAATAGTGTGTGTGCGTGCATGCGCACGCGCACCATAAGAAAAAAATGAAGAGTTTAAATGGTGAGAGTTAAATGCTTGATATGTAAACACATATCTTGATCACTCTATTTTATGAATTTTTGTATTACCTCTTTAGCCTGTCACTTATTTTCTTTATAGATTTATTTTGATAGGAAAATAGGTTTATTTTAGTTAATTAAGAAGACATTTTTCTTCTCATTCCGAACCCATTATTTTTTTTGAGAAATAGTAGTGCTCCTATTTATCATTATTATAGATTTGCATTTATCTAAGTGCTGTTAGTTGTACATTAATATAAAATAATTAAAAAGGATATTCTATGCTCAGAATGCAGTTTAAGTTCTCATGCTACCTTAGATACTATATTTAACTGTTATGTGAATCCAGTAGTAGAGGAACAATTAATAGGAATTATAGAATATCTGTAGTTAATAAGTACAAGTTACCTATCACCATAGCTTCTTTATAGCACACTTATTAAAATTTTTATCTTTTTTTTTCCTAGATGGCTATTGACCAGGCCCACAGACAGAATGTCTCTTCTCTTTTTCTCCCAGTGATTGAATCTGTGAATCCCTGCTTAATTCTAGTGGTGCGTAGAGAAAATATCGTAGGAGATGCGATGGAAGTTCTTAGGAAAACAAAAAATATAGATTATAAAAAGCCCCTCAAGGTAATTTGACATTTTCTATTATATAATTAGGAGGTTCCCATCTCCCTACCCCCCCAGACTCTGCTTTTATTGTTTTCTTGTTTGGTTTTAGTATATCTTTGAAACTTATGAAATTGTATACTTTTAAAAAAATATTAATTCCTGAATACTTCACAATAAACATGTTACACGGTCTTCAGAATATCCTTTCATTTCTTGATATTCATTGTGTGTGTTTTGTGTTATTTTAGGTTATATTTGTTGGGGAAGATGCTGTTGATGCAGGAGGGGTACGCAAAGAATTTTTCTTGCTCATCATGAGAGAATTACTAGATCCTAAATATGGCATGTTTAGGTACTATGAAGATTCTAGGCTCATTTGGTTTTCTGATAAGGTATAACATGCAATTTTCTAAATTACTTATATGTAGCACCTATGTATGTTTGTATCAAATTAACTCAATATGTATTACTTTGTATTACTTTATTTAGAGCTCTACCTTACTGTGCTTTGACAAATTATAAATTTTTGGATTCAGAGCCATCAAAATACATTCAGATTAGCAAAATAAATTAAGGGATAGTCAGTCTGGAAATGATGATTTTTTTTTATATTAAACTTTTTTAGCTTACTGTGTTTTAAAAAATGATAGGACAGTTTAAAATTCTAATAAATTTCATGTCAAAGTAAAGTTTAAAATACAACCAAAAATGTGAGAGCATAGCTACACTTGAGACAGATTATTTATAATATATACTTAGCAATTATCTTACAGTGATGAAATCAAGTTAATTTAGTATTCATATGTAGGTTCTGGAGTTCAAAGAATAAGCAAAGAAACAAATTCTCTAAAGTTGAGACATGGTTGTGAAAATATGGCCTTTTCCCTAAAATCTCTTTTTCTAATTTAACTTCCTTCTTGTTGATCCTTCTGTTCTTTTTTTGCAAAATAGCTAAAGATTTTTTATACAAGTACTTATTTTGACAGGTTATTCACATAAGAAAAATATTAACAGAATCAATAAAAGTTAAATCTTGTGACATTATGTATATATGTGTTTTTGAATAAAATTCACTTAGATAAAACACCTGCTGACTTCAGACCTTTAAGAGGAAAGGACTTTTTGCTCTTTAGGTATTGGTGATTGATCCTCATCCTTCACTTTCTGCTTAGAGAAGCTTTCCTAGTGAAAAGCTTAGTCTGTGGAGGAGAGAAAAACTGATTACCCATTGTTTGTAAGTTGAATTTCAGATATTTTGCTTTGATGCAGAGAGCTCTTGGTTGTAGTATATTTAGTCTTTAGGAATAAAGCTGTAACTGGTCTGTTGTATCTTTTATTTCACTCTCATTTCATTAGAGTTGAGATCATTTTCCAGTTTTATTCATTGGTTCATGTTTATTTGATTATTGTCTGTTTCTGGAACTATTCATCTTTTTTTTTTCTCCATTATGAAAGATCTGTCAAATGCAGACTTGGTATTAGATGATCCTACTGGTGAGTATCTTTGATGTCTCCTTGATTGGTCTTGATATCTCTTTGATTCACCATGAAATCTGATAGGAAATATCTATTTAAAGGAGTTTTGTCCAGGCTTGAATCCAGAAGATTCTTGGTATGGTTTTTTTAGCCATGATTTCTTTCCTCAACCTTGTTTCTGAATTATAGTTATCTTCTCTACTGGTTAATGCCTATGGATATTTGATTGCTGTCATGGAACTGTATCTTAAGATTCTGTCTCCTGTTCTTTATTTCCTTAGTGTTTGTGTGGTCTAATCTGCTTAAGGTTTATAATATCAGCTAGAGACAGATCTAGAAAGGTGCTCTTTCCCCTATTGTTAGAGTATTGCAGCACCTTTCCAAAAAAATGTTGCACTGGGAAGTGAAAGCATTTTGCACTGCACACACTCTCAACTAGACACAAGTAGCATCCTCTCACTGCTTTTTACGGATATGACTTGAAAATGGTGTTGAATGTTCCTTCTGCTGACTTAAGTTTTGAGAATTCAAGAATAATCACTAAGCTAACTTTTCTTCTAGGAAGAATTAATTTTTAATTAGAGTTCATCAATTTCTGTCTTGTCATTTAGAAGTAATTGTTCAGCAAACTACAGCTAATTTCTTCCCAGCATGTTTTTGTAAATAAAAATCATGCCCACAAATTACCTATTGTCCACAACTGTTATCTAAGCTACAATTGACTGAGGCAGAGTTGAATGGTTATGAAAAAGATTGGAGAGTTAAAAAACAAATAAAGCAAAATTTTTAATATTAGTCTCTTTACAAAAGATTGCTGGTCCCTGATTTGGAGACTACAAGTGAAAGGATGCTTCAGTTTATAAAACTCTGTTTTACAATTTGAATATAGTATCTGCACTTGTTTCTAAAATCCTTGATAATACTTTTTTATTCATTTTTCCAGCAGGTTTGCTGTCCTTTGTCATATTTTCAGTCATTGATGATCAGTACCTAAGTTCATGAATTTATTAGGGGTTATATAGTTTTGCTACTCTAACATTTCTTTTTCATTTTATTGGCTTGGGTACTTTAATAGAGAGAAATTTGTCCATTTGTACTATTCGGTTTCTCAGTAGTACAGTTATTTTGAGACAAGATGTTCACTTTAGTTACTTGTTTTTCAAAAGGATGAATCTGTTTATTAGCATACTCAATTGATGAAAATTCATTTTTTGGTTTTGTATTCAAATATTATACATCAAATATTAGGAATATTAGGAATACTAGGAAATATTAGGAATGTTTGGTTTTTCTGATCCACTGCAACTGTTACTGTCTTTTTTAATGAGGCTTAAATTTTGTGTTTGAAAAGAACGAAGAATTATATACTAAATACCCTTTGTTCTCTAATTACACACTAAGCACCATTTGTTCTCTGTTCTGTCTCCCATTTTAACTACCTCCCCATCCACTTTGTGAATTATTCTCTAACTTCATTCTCAGGAACCTTTAGAACTAACAAGTTACATAACTAACAAAAATTCTTTATGCCACTCCAGAGTTGATAACACCAGGGCAAGTATCTGTTGGGCTGTTATCACCAAAGGAACACACTCTGCAGACATCAAAACTTATGAGCCTGTACTACTCAGAGCCTCCTATACTCTGAGAATTCAAAGCCCTTCCCTCCCACCATTTGTGGAGCCAGCTTCTTTTTAGGGTATTACCCTGCAGATTCCCTCGATGGAAAAAATATGTATGTGTATATATATATATGTGTACACACACACACACACATATAAATGCCTTCATGAAAAGGCTCTCTTGGTTCAGTTTGACTTTCTTAGTGGCAGGTGAGAGTCTTGTTAGTTTACAATAGGACAGTTCCTAAACTGTTCCCTCCCAGTTCTTAGAAGACTGGGAGGAATTGGTATTAATTATTCTTTGTTTTGGTAGAATCTGGCCCCAGTCTTTTCTTTATTAGAGTTTTGACTGCCTAGTCAGTCTCTCTGTTACAGGTTTTGTTTTTTGTGTGTGTTTTTTGTATTTTCTAGTTCTTCTAGTGTCAATTTGGTGCATTGTGTTTTCCTAAGAATTTACTCATTTCATATAGATTATTTTGTTGGCATACAATTGTTTACGGTATTCCTTTATAGTTCTTTTTTTTCTGTGAAGTACAGTGGCTCCCATCTCCCTTCTCCCTTCCCCTGCAAGTCATTGATTGGTGTTTGACTCATTGTTCTCTTTCTTTTCTGGTGCAATGTCATTTTTTTTTTTTTCTTCTTCTTAGTTTTACAGGAGTGGCTTTGTAGCAGATAACTTTGTAGTCTGAGCATGTCTGAAAACCTCGTCATTGGGTTGTGAAGCGGCTATCCTGGCTCCTTTGTTGTGGCACTTCCTTTGTTGGAGATGTTTGTCTCCTTTTCTCCAGACCTGTGTGATTACAGGGTTTCATGTCTCCTTTTTCATGTCTCCTCTGATCCAATTGTTTGTTCCATTTGCTGCTTCTAAATCTTAATGTTTTGGCATCTGGGGTTGGGCTCACAATTCCCAATCATTTGTGGTAGAGTGGTCCCCTAGTAGGGACAAACTCTGGTGGGTAGATGATCCATCTCCTCTCCTCTCTCCTGGTTTGCAGCTTGAATGGGGTCACAGCCCCATTTCTGTCTTTTCTTGCCCTTTGTGGTAGGGGGTTTCTTTGCTGGTGTTGACACATCACTGCTTCAGGAGTTTGGTTCCCTGGCCCCTGAAAAATTGTGTTGCTATGTGGTAGGTCAACTTTTTAGTTGAATTTACAGTTTGTCTCTTATGGTTCCGACCATGTTATGTTTGGGTCTCACCCAGGTGACTAATGTGTTCAAACGGGCTTTTATTCTCTTCTCATACGTCTGCAGCAGGATTGTTTTTCTTCTCATTTCTATGAAAATCTTTTAGAGGTGGGAGTGCACCAGAGGGAGGCACCCTTCACCCCTGCTGTGCCCACCTGTGCACCAGCAGGGATGCCATCTCTATCCCTGTACACCAAAGGAACTGAGATTGACTCCCCTGACCCACTTCCCCCAAGTCCCCAGTTCCTAGAGTTGTGGTGGAGTGAGACTATGCCTACCTACCGGCATCCCGTGCTGTGGCCCTGTTACCACTTTCAATTCTGGTTTTAGTAATTTGAGGATTTCCTGTTTTTCTCGAACATTCTAACTAAAGGTTTATCAATTTTGCTGCTCTTTTAAAAGAATCAATTTTAGTTTTGTTGCTTCTGCATATTTTTTTTTTTTTTTTGGCTATTTCTCTTTATCGTCACTTTATATTACTTCCTTCTGATAGTTTAGGTTTAGTTTTTCCTTTTTGTAGTTCTTTTGGAATAAAATTAGTTTATCGAATTGAGTTTTTTTTCTTTTAGTAATTTAGGTGTTTACAACTATAAACTATACACATACACTATAAACATACAAAAATGGAAGGGCTATGTAAAGTTTAGGTGCTTAAGCACCTAGCCCTTCCATTTTTGTATGTTGTATTTTCATTAGTTTGTAATTTTTCTAATTTCTCTTGTGCTGAGTTAGTTTTAGAGTTTGAAATTTCAAATATTTGTGATTTCTCATAGTTCCTTCTGTTATTGATTTCTAGCTTCATTTTGTTAGGATCTAAGAAGATATTTTTAGTGGTTTTAGTCTTTCAAAATTTTACTGAGACTAATTTTGTGAGCCTAGCATATTCTGTCCTGCAAATTTTATCCCACACATACATAATAAGAATGTGTATTCTGCCTTTATTAGGTAGATTGTTCTATATGGAGTGTTAATTCTAGTTGGTCTGTAGTGTTATTCAAATCCTTTGTTTTCATAATGTTTTTAATTGTTCTATCCATTTCAGGCAGTGGAATTGTAATGAAAACTTCCAGTTATTTTAAAATTTTATTTCTTCAGTGTTTCATATGCTAGAAGCTATATTACTCTATTTGTATATGTTTGTAAATGTTACGTCATTAAATGTACACTTTTATCAATATTTGTCTTTTTGATTGTCTTGTAACAATTTTTTACTTTAATGCCTTTTTTTATCTGATATTAGTATAACCCTTCTCTCTTTTGATTATTATTTATGTGGAATACCTTTTTCTAAACTTCCAACCTGTTTGTAAAGCTATAAGACAGCACATAGTTAAATCATAATTGTTTTTTTAAATCCATCGGCTAATCTGCCTTTTGATTGTATAACTTAACATTTAAAGTTCTAACTGATAGGGAAGCACTTCTGCCATTTAGCTATTGTTTTCATATCTTTGTTCTTCAATTCCTCCATTTTTGTGTTTGATTTTTTTCTAGTGTTTTCTAGTAGTTGTTCTGAGAGTTAGAATTAACATTTTAAATTTGTAGCAATGTACTTTGAATTAATACTAACTTAATGTCATTAGTATACAAAAATTTCCCTCCTGTAACAGTTTTCTGTTTTCCTTTGTGATCCTCAGAAGTTACATTACACGTATATGCTCATTAATGTAGATGTATATTTTATGAATTTATCTTATGCATTTATCTTTTAAACCATATGGGGAAAAAGGAGTTAACACATCAAAAATATAATATTGACAGATACTTAGCATTTTGAAGGGAAGGGAGAAGAATAGATCTAAAAGCTACAAATTCATTTTTTTTTTAATTCCTAGGATTTCCTGCTTATGGAATTCTCCTTGAACCATTTTTTTTCATTCTATTCTCTAACTGCATCAACTTACTGACTTTTTTGTATGCATAGTTTCTGATTAGAAATCAAAACTTTATTGAGGAGTGCTACTGCTGTGTTTCTCTTTTGCTCCTCTCAATAGTCTCTTTGTATTTGTTAATACTGATTATTAGATATTTGGGTGTGGTTCTAGAGGTTGTTGAGCTTGGAGTTTATTGGGCTTCTTAGATGTTTAGTTATTAGATCTTTTTTAAAATTTGTCATGTTTTCAACTCTTTAGCCTTCCACCTATTTCCTGGTGTATTTGGTTGTATCCCACAGATTCCTAGGTGCTAATGATGTATCTTCATTCTTTCTTTTTTTGTTTTTCTTCAGTGTAGGTAATCTGAATTGACCTATCTTCAGTGTGCAGTTCTTTTTCCTACCTGCTCCAATCTCCTTCTTGTAGTCCTCTAGTGAATTTTTCATGTTATTATACTTGTTAAGTCCTGAATTCTTATTTCCTTTCCATAATTTCTGTCATTTTATTGATGGTCTCTGTTTGATGTGATATTGTTATCTTGGTTTTCTTATTTTTTCATGACTTTCCTTAAATTTTTTCCTGCATAGTTAAAATTTGAAAGTCTTTGTCTAATAAATCTGATGTCTGGGATTTTCCAAGGACAGTGTATATTTCATTTTTCTAGTGAAAGGGCCTTTTGTTTAATAGTTTTTTGTTTGTGTCCCATAGTATGCCTTATTTCTTCAGGTTCCTTTTGCTTGTTTATCTTTCCTGTCATCATTAGTTGTTTATTCACAGTTAAGAATATGACACTGAGAAGCTGAATTTGTACTTCATGTTTATGGCTATACATATTTATGGTTTGAAGACTTCATTCATTCACTGAGTGATAATGGTGGAAGTCCTTTGATATCGAATGCTATAAATGTCAGCATAGATTTTTTACTTTGTATTTTCAAGAAAGGTTGTGGCACTAGCCGTCAGTGTTTATATAGTAGTGTTGTGAACACTAAGATTCTCATTGTTAACTGTATAGACCTTCATTTGATCACCTTTATTGTTAATATGGTGCCATTACCATTAGCTGTCTAAAAGAGGTCCCAGAACCTCTTTTGTTCATCTTCTCTAGAAAAGCAAAGGATTTTCCTAATGTTATTCTCATTCTTATTCTTCTGACTTTCAGAGTCACGTTTTACCAACTGAACTAGCTGAGATACATCTGACTTAAAGATAATGATTGGTATTTCTGTTTCCCGAATCTGCAGCACAAACTAGCCTGTCTCTTATTGATTTCCTCCTACAAGCTACTGTTAGTATATTTTCCTGTTTTACTAAAAATCAATTAGTAACCATCATCTACCTTTCACATTTTGAAATATCAACCTCTTTAGTGCTTTAAAGCACCACCTCTATTATTTTTTTGTATGGATTTATACTATTTTTATTCCATTATTCTTAGGCTATTTTGGAGGGAAATAGATGAACACATTATTCATTTTGCCCTATTTAAGAAGGACTTTGTAGTGTAGGATAATATAGGACATCACAAAGGAAAATGGTTGATTGACCATACTGGAAAAATATGATATTTATTCATAACAAAAACATTAACTTAAGTATATGACATTATTGTTGTCACACACAAAAAGTTATCTTAATAACTGTGTACAGAGATGGATGTTAACTAGATTTGTGTGGTGATCATTTCCTGATATATATGCGTATTAAATCATGTGGACCTGAAGGTTATGTTTGTCATATGTCCATTGTACCAATAAATTTTTTCACAAAAATATATCAGACTAAATCTATCAGACTAAAATATATGTAGGTGTAACACTTAATATGTGAGTAGCACAAATATATTAGAACACATTAGCTCCCTAAAAGTAAATGAGCCAGGTATGCAAAGAAGCATGTGTTCCACTAACCCTGATTATTGAAACACAGATGGGTGAACAAAAATGTAATTTCAAAATTAAAATTAAAAATTAATTTTAAAAGACAATGTTTTTTATCATCTGAATATTCAAACATATCAAAATAGCTAATTTAGCAAACCATGGTGCTTTTATGTAATATAAATTTTAACCTTTAGAATTAATGTTATAGGAGAATATTTAATGACATACAATTAGAAAAATGAAAAAACTATCTATAAATTATTTTTAAATTATATTTTTGAACTTTTGGTAGTTGGAAATACATAGAAATATTTTTAGATCTTTGTTTCTATGTGATTGCATTAAAGATGTTTTCATTTTTATGCTTTTTCTTTGTTTTCAAAAAAATTGAATATATTATTTTTCAAATCAGAAAAAGTTTTTATAATTTTATTTATAAAACTTAAGGTTAGTGATATTTAAATACAGTTCTTGGGGAAAGCCAGTTGTGAAGTTTCACGTAAAGTATGGTATCAGTTGGTTTTTAATTTTGTATCTTAGAAAGGACATTGAATGGAATGTACAAAAATTCTACCAGTGATATTATTTCAGGGAGATTAGAATGTATCTTTTTTCTTGTTTTTTCATTCTCATTCCTTCTGTATATTTAAAGTTTTCTATGACAAGTATATGTTTTTGTAATCAAAATAAAATGTAAAAATGTGAAGTTTCAACCTGGATAGCAAATCTTCATTTTTTTTCTTTCCCTTTATACTTTTAGACGTTTGAAGACAGTGATCTGTTCCATTTGATTGGTGTCATTTGTGGATTAGCAATTTATAATTTTACTATTGTGGACCTCCATTTTCCTTTGGCATTATATAAGAAACTGCTAAAAAAGAAACCATCGCTTGATGATTTGAAAGAACTAGTGCCTGATGTTGGGAGGTTAGTTGTAAAATTGACAACAGTAACATTTAGGAAATAACAAAAAGAGGATGAACAGAAAACTTTCATTTTAGTGATATATATTTTGTCCTGGTTAAATTAATAAAATTTTAAAAGCCATTCTAATAAAGGCAAATTCATTATTAGATGCAAAAATTTTTAATAAAAATGTGTATAAAGCCATTTGCTAAATTTTTAGTCCTGTAATAATACTTAGAAAGTAACAAATACTAAATTTAGGAACATAGTGTTTCTCATGAGTAGTTAATTGATTTACTTGGATTTTTATTTCTGATCATCTTTATTTCTCATTGGAATATTCTTTTTTATATATTACAGAAAATGAAATGAAAGTTCATATAAATAAGGAGAGATGTTGAAAATAGTTGGTTATATAACTTGTATTTAGAGGAAGACATAAAAAAACCTTTTTGTGATTTTATTTTTTGACATTGTTGTACATTTGCCATTGTACACTTACTGTTTTGAAATAGATATAAAACTGTCTGTATTAATGAAAGAATTTTATCAAGAATGGTTCTTATTTGTAATCAAAACAGTCAAAGTGTACCCAATTTTATATATATATATATATATATATATATTGTTTTGCAGAAGTATGCAACAATTACTAGATTATCCAGAAGATGATATAGAGGACACGTTTTGCCTTAACTTCACGGTAAGATGGAAAGATACAGGCTAGTCTAATTATTTGCCATCCCTTTTGTTTAAACCTATACCCTGTGTTTTTTCTTTATTTTAATGAATAGAATTCATTTAACTAACACTTATTGAGCATTTACTATGTGCTAGCCATAGTGCATGCATTATTTCATTTAATCCTCATAGCCCTCCTTATCCCATAAGTCTGGTATTATTGTTCTTATTTTACAGATGAAGAAAATTGAAAACAAACATTACATATTAGAGCTAGTTATAGCAGCTCTGTGACTTCAAAATCTCTGTATTTTGTCACACTAAACACCTTTAGAATTGCGGGGGTTCCTCTTATTCACATGTTTGAATTTGAATTTGAAATTACAGAATGTTTAGAGATGCAAAAAGTTATACTGACAGGAAAATATACACCCAAAAAATGACCATTTAAAACTAATTCCCACTCAAGCTTCACACTAATATTTATCCTTGTCTACTTTGTCTTACTGTTGGATGTCAGTTTATAGTACAAATGCAAATACATTGGAATAGTATTTGAAAAATAAAATTGCAGAACTTGCAAAAGATGCTGAATTTTGTTATTTCATTAAATGAGTTGTTGAATAATTGATTCAGTTACATGCATAGTCATTAACAGATAAGAATATGGCAAAATAGGGCAGTTGACAGTTAAAGGAAAAAAATCATCAAGAATTGTAGGTCACTTTGGAAGGGAATAATATTTGAGTATCATAAATTAGACTCTTGGGAAAATGGTAATACCTTCAGTTTTCTTTTTTTAAAACTAGTTGTGTTTATTTATTTATTTTCCACTTCAGACTTTCCTCTTGATGATCTTCTGAACAAAACTGACACAGGATAATATTTTGTTATCATACAGTTTGTCCAGAAATTATATGCATCCTTAAAAAAATTTATCCCTTTTTTTCTGTCATTTTAAGATTCACAATTGTAAGAAAATTTTGGTAAATACAAAATTAAGCTAGTGTTTTTTCCCCAAAGAAAATCTCTAAATTACTCTCTTGCTATGAAATTTTGATTCAGTACCAGTGATCTTTACAGCTTGACTGAAATTTTGAATTCCAAGCAATGTAGCTTCTAATTTATCATGTCACCAAATTTGTGAACACTGGATCTTAGTTACTTGCAGAAGATAGCTTAGAATGGGCATCAAAGACATTTATTGTTTATTTCTTTAAACAGCTTTCATGTATACTTTTATTCATACATGTTTTGTCATCGCATATGGTGTTCTTGCAGATACACTCCTGTTTTTTTAGGGTTACCCATTTATTTTAAGAACTTATATTTACTTTTCACATCTACCCTTTTGTTCATCTATGTGTTCAATCAGATATTCCACCCCACCATCCCTTCAATATTTCACATCCCTGCTCATGCTTTTAGGTACTTCTCATATGATATGCATTTTATATATATTTCTCTCCCCCCCCCAGGGGCTTTCATGCTTCATACTTTTATGTTTCAGTTAGAAATAATTTTTCTTCTGGGTTGATGGCATTTTGTTCATGTCCCTATTTTAACACCATTTTATTATAATTAGTTGTTTACATAACACATTTCTCTTTAGATAGTAATCTCCAGAGCAGGATTGTATTCATCTCTTGTCATCCTATTCCCACCATAGTGTTTTATAGATAACAGATACTAAAAAAAGTTTTAATATAGAATAATATTCCAGAAAGAGGGACTAGAAAGAAACTATGCAAAGAGAATGGTAATACTGGTAAGAAAATTAGCAGGCTAGTAAGGAAAGTAAATAATTCCAAAATAACTGACTGTTTTTATAAACCAAATTAATGTTGTAATTGGAAAAACCACCTGTGATGAAGTGTGCAACAAGGCAGATTACCAAGTACAATAGCTGTTTTATGGGAAGAATGCATAACTGATCTAAGTTGAATGCATTGACTTATGTTCTTTTATCTATGGAGAATATCCTTTCTAATATTTTACTATTATAATGGTTCCTGTAAAGTTTTGTGCATGATCTTCAGTTCCTTGTTCTTACGTAACCAACTACTTAATAATTTGTAATTAGATTTTTGGTTAATTAAGGTAGAATTTGAGACTAATAGGATGAAAATTTCTAGTGTGGCTCTATAGAGAATTAACAAAAAAGCTTATGGTAGCAGAATTTTGCCTCATTTATTAGTCTGTAGTTAGTGAGAAAAAGGTAGACTATTAATAATAAGTTTTGAGTCTGATATTGACTTTTTTTTAAAAAAATTTAAATTAATAGATCACAGTTGAAAACTTTGGTGCAACAGAAGTGAAAGAGCTGGTTCTAAATGGTGCAGACACAGCTGTTAACAAACAAAATCGGTAAGTGAATTGTAGCAGCATCAGTGGCAGTAATAATAGTAGGAGTTTTCTTCATTATTTAGAAACATGCTACAGTCTTAACTTTTTAATCAGATTAAAACTTTTTGAATGGATAGTGAGTAAGTAATCTGCCTTTTGCTACTGAAATTCCTTTAAACATAGTTAAAGGGTTAGAATATCATAAACTATAAGAATGAAGAGAAGGGAAAGGATACGATAGCAGACACGTTTTTGGTAGCTAGTACAGGGCGGTAACCAATCATTTAGCCACATAAAATGAACTGGGAAGATTCAAGAAGATAGCCATTTCATAATGCCAATGCCAACAAAAGATACATTAGAAAATTTATGGGGTTTAGTGGAATGCTAGAAACAGATATGCTGTTACAGGAAGCAGTTATTAGAAACCCATTTTCCTTAGCATCTCAATAGTTTTACATCTTCTCTCCAACCTGAGCTATTGATTGAAATTTACCTTCTGGGAAGATGTATGTAACTGTGAAAGGATTGTGGATTTGAGCACAGTTAGCCTGGACTGAGACCTACATAGGGAGATTGAAAGTCTGTATCTTCCCTTTTTTGACAATGAATGTTGGAGGACTTTCCTGTGAGGAAGCTATCTAACTTTTAAGTGTGACTGGATAGCCAAAGGTGAATAGACATTTAAGACAAAAACAGAAGTGTCAAAAGAATATCAAGGGAAAAAGCAGTGCAGAATAATGAACAGAACTTTAAAAGAAACCAAAATCAGTATCATCAAAATGGTAAGAATGGCAACAATATGAATACCCCTAAAAATGGAAAAAAACTATTGAAGGATAATGGTATGAATAAAATTTGACCCAAAATGTACTAAAAATTCCAGAACTTAATGGCATGCATTTTAACATTGAAAGCCTGGAAAGTGAGATAAACATGCCAGGACAAAATACAAATTTTCTATTACAAATAGAAATTTCAAAATCTGTAAGAAAAAAGGATCCCAAAGCCTTCCAGAAGTAAAAATACACATTTATTAGTATGTATGTACGTACACACACACACACACACACAAAGAATTAAGAGTTAGAATACTATCAGCTAAAAGAAACTAGAAAATTAAAATTCTGGGAGAAAATATTTTTCTTAGAATTCTGTAATGAAATAAATATGTGGGTATATAGAAACATTCCATACTTGTAGAGTGTCAGAGAATTTACTTCCAATACATTTCCTTTTAGTAAATTACTAACAGATGTATTCCTTCAAAATAAGGAATAAAACCAAGAAAAAGGAGTACATGGAATTAAAAAAGTCCCAATATAGGAGAACGGCAAAGGCAATTCCTTTTGCAGTGTTTGAAAATTTTGAAAGAATAATCAGGTTAAGAAGATGGAGGACTCCAGGAAAAAAGGGCAGCCGATGCTACCTAATATATTTGAATGAATCTGGAGCTTGATGTTTATGTTGGAGAAGCTGGAGATGAGGTAGCAAGCTAAAGGAAACCAAAATTCTTGAGAAAGGTGACTACTGAATACTCTGCAGCTTAACTGCAAATTAACCATGAAAATGTTAACAATGAATACTGAACCAGGAATTGTTGCAGTGTGAACTGTTTGGAGAAGCAAAGTGAGAGTGGGATAATTAAAATCTTCACCTCTCACAATTGACATTCAGTGCATTTGACACTATTTAAAACTGAAGCTCAAGGAATAACAATAAAATTATGATGATGAAATTTGAAAGTAAATATCAAAAGGAATAGCGAAGAGTTAATAGTTGCCATCAGCACTGCTTTGTTCTTTTCTATTTTGTCCTAATTCTTAAATAAGACTAGCTTAATGGCTGTTGCCATGGACTTGATCCAGATAATTATAAACCTGATTCTACTACTTTGATGATATGTAGTTTTAGTAAATTAGTTCATAGCTCTGTGCCTCAGTTTCCTTTTCTGTAAAATAATGATAAATTGTACCTACTCCTGAGGTTATTTGGAGGATTAAATGGGACAGAAATCATAAGATGATTAGAATAGTATATAGCACATGTATGTGCTCAGTAAATGCTGTTAGGGCTACTATTGACATTTTAAACTGCGTATATTTTACTTTGATAAAAATAAAGCTGTTTTAAGGTGAAAAGAATTTAGATCTTCCTTTTTTTTCTTTTGAGACTAGGTCTCGCTATTTGCTCGGGTGCCACAGCCACAGACTCAAGCAATCCCCCGCCTCAGCTTCCCGCGTAGATAGGGTTTACAGGCATGCGCCACCACACCCAGGTGTTTTTTTTGGGACTAGGTCTTGCTATGTGCCCCCCGGCGTGACTCAAACCACAATCCCTGGCCCCAGCTGTGACTTCCTAGGCTGCTGCTTACAGGCATGTACCACCATGCCTGGCTGAATTTAGATCTTTCTAATCTAAAATACTTGATTTTGAAAACCTGGTTTAGACAGATTTTGTTTTCAACTTTAAAGTTTTATTATTGACTAATTCTTTAAATTTCTAAATATGATTTCACTTAGAAATAATTGACACTTTTTATCCTAAGGGGAGGATGGGGGAAAATGTATTTTTATTCTGTACTACCTAGTTAGATAATAAAAGTGTTGAAGACAAAAAAATAAATAATACCACATTAAACTATTTAGCCATTATGCTTAAGGGGCTTACCTGGTATGGATAAATTTTGTTTTCTAATTAGGTGAGTTTATAAATATGCATTACAAGATTATTTCTTCTCAGCAGAACCTATACTATCAACTTTTCCTTAGACTCACATACAGTTTTATATTTTACAATGTAACCTTTTTTCACCTTTATAAATTTAGTTTGAAGTTATTTTATAATTTGCTGTAGAATATCTGTAGGTTACTACATTTACTGTTATCCCTATCTGTAGCATAATCCTTTTTAATTTGATGAGAATATAAAGTATGGAAATCCTCCTGTACCCTTTCTCATTATATGTTTGATCAGGTAGAGAGTTGCATAAAATGTTTGTTGTAACAGAGCAAATTGAATAAAATTGTGCTTCTAATAACTGGATTAATGGGATTGTCTTTTTTTTCTTTAGTTTCCTTTTGTATCATAATAGGCAGAAATGCATTCAGAACTATTTTTGTGTGTATGTGAATAGATGTGTGCATACATTTGAAAGAATACGCACTTGTCATTTTTAATGACTATTTTAAAAGAATGTTTAGTAGTGCTTCTGTTGGTATTTAGTTTTTTACCTTGAAAACCAGGGACAACAATGTAGTCTGTCAAATAGTTTGAATTACCAAATTCATTTTTCGACATACTAATATTTTTAACAGATCATTGTTAGTAGTTTATATCACTGTTTAGTAATGCTTATGTGAATGTTTTAAAATTATTTTGATAGCCGTTGGCATCATGATTTCTTCCTATTAGGAAATAACATGTTTCACTTAGGAGTAGCCTAACAATGGCAATGAATAGGGAAGTCTACATGCCTTATAGTTACTCTGGATTTTTTAATAGAAGTAATAAACTTTTATAAAGACTTTTCCCCCTTTGAGCCCTACTTCATACTTTCTCAAGTTTGTAGATAAGTAACAAAAAATGTAGGAACATCCAAAGTTTTAATAAAATTAACTATATACATACTCCATAAAAATGATTTTTATGTTCTTTGCATGTGTGTTTTTTCATTTCTAGGCAGGAGTTTGTCGATGCTTATGTGGATTACATATTCAATAAATCAGTGGCTTCCTTATTTGATGCTTTTCATGCGGGCTTTCATAAGGTCTGTGGAGGAAAAGTCCTTCAGCTCTTCCAGCCTAATGAACTACAAGCAATGGTTATTGGAAATACAAATTATGATTGGAAGGAACTGGAAAAGGTAGGGGAAAACAAATCTATAATAGTAGTTAAATGAAAAGGAAAAACTATGATTTGTTGAAGGAAATCTTGCCCTTATGTTTTCCATTTTACACTATTACTGTCATTTAATAGGAAAACACTGTACCCTTACTTCACAGTGAACAAATTTTAAATCATGAGGGAGTTAGGGATAATATTTCTGCTTCTTGTAATATAGGTTTGGTTTTCATAGGAAAATATATCATTTATGCCAGCAGTGGGATAAAAGCCCCAGCTAAAATTAAATGGATTTTCATTCTGCCTAAATCCTAGAAAACAATTAAAAAAAGCACTGGTAGTGCTTAAGATCTTTGTTTCTTTTTCCTTTTTGATTAGGTTCAATGTTAAATTTTTTAGCGAGAATGGATTACACTCATGATCTTAATTGACTGGGACCTAAACTAAAAAAAGAAACTGCTTAGGAGGCAGATTAGGAGTTTTTGAAATAGCTTTTCACTTTCTCCATTCAAGTAATTCTCAGATATTTCTTCAGATAAATATTAAATAAAAGGCGCTAGGTTTGATCAGCATGAGAAAAATAGTCACAGTTTGCCTATAATTTTTTGTCTTTTTAATCTAGCAACTTTTGATATATTATTGCATTAAATTCCATAGTCTGGACCTAAGTTAGTTAGCATAAAATAATATTAAGTCAAACAAAGATGCAAAGCATAGGGAACTCACATACATTGTTGGTGGGAATACCAATGATATAAACTTTGGATAGGAAACAGTTTGATATTTTTAAATGAAGTTAGCAATTTCACTCCTAAGGATTGTTAAATTTCCACAAGAATGTGTAGGCAAGGGGGAAATGGGAAATTAATTTAATGGATACAGAGTTCCATTTTGTAAGAGGAAAAAGTTTTGGTGATATGGATGGTGGTGATGGTTGTACAACTTTATGAATGTGCTAAATGCCAATAAATTGTGTTCTTAAAAGGGATTAAGGTTTGTTAAATGTATTTTGCCACAATTTAAGTTTTAAAAAATTTGCGTTTAAGAGTCAAGAACTATGAACAACCTAGATGTTCTCCAGTGGATGAGCAGATAATTCAGCTGTAGTCTATCCCAACTACATTGGAATGCTACTGAACAAAAACAAAGAATGCATTAGTGATACATGCAACAAGTGGAAGAATCTGAGACTCTTTATGCTGGGAGAGAACCATTCTCAAAAGATAACATGCAATATTATTTCATTTATAAGTCATTCTTGAAAAGACAAACCTGTGGTGGACAGCAGCTAGGGATAGAAGAGTGTGTTACTGAGATGGGGTAGTGCATGAGAGTTCTTTTGGTGATGGAACTGTTTGGAATTCTTAGTGTGGTAGTGGTTATGCAAATATACACATGTGTTTAAAGCTCATAGAATTATACATATAACACCAAAAGTTGTTTTTACTGTATTCTTTAGGGAATAAATTAAAAATTAACACATTTCAGACTTCATAATAACATTTATCTCTGTTCCTTCCTCATATCACACCTAGAGTGACAATAGAGGAATATAAGTAGGAAGATACAGAGCAGAAAAGTGTAAGCAGTGAACAAAAAAAAAAAAAACCAAAACATTTTATTAGATGGAAAATGGGTGCTTATGTTGAGGAGTTACTTGGCCAAACAAACACTGAATTCTAAACTTTCAGAGGAACTGCATTCTCCAGAGACGAACTATTTGATAATGCTAGACTTTGAGAGATTTAGAAATTGGGTACAGTGTATTACTGTAATGTTAGTGATACAGAAGGATTAAGCTAAAAGCAATAGAATTATTTCAGAGATAACGTAAGGAATTATTAGGTGTCCCTACTTACAAAAAGCAAATCAGGAAGGAAGGTTTTAGTCTGAGCAGCCATTTAGAGGTGAGGATGACACTCAGAAAGCTGATTTCTAGTCTTAAATCTGCCAGGAAAGAAATAGAAATTTTCTTTCCTTTTTTTTTGAGACTAGGTCCCGCTATTTTTCCCCATGGAACCACAGGCTCACGTTGCCCAGGGTACCACAGACTCAAGAAGTCCCCAGCCTCAGCTTCCTAGGTAGCTGGGATTATGGGAACACAGCACCACACCCAGCTTTATTTTTTGGGACTAGGTCTCCACTATGTGTCCCCAGCAGGACTCGAACTGCGATCCCTGGCCCTGGCCCTGGCTTCCTAGGCTGCCACCTACAGGCATGTGCCACCGTGCCCGGTCTAGAAATTTTCTTTTTTGGGTAAATTGAATTGCTTCAGAAAGCTACAGATTACATTGACTTTAATGAGTCCCCATGGAAATAGAACTCATATCTAGTCACTCTAAAATGAAAAAGATTTAATGAGTGCTCATCAAAGTTTAGTTCCTGTATAGTTTGTCTTCTTGCCTCACCTAACTTTCTTACTCTGACATGCTTTGCTATAGCTTTGTTGACCCCTTTGCTGAAAGTAGAACCCTCCAGGAACACTTCTGTCTTAGAACCTTTCTAGTTATGTTCCCTTTGCCTGTAGTTTTTTCAGTTTGATAATTCCAAGTGATTTTTCTTATCACCTCATATTCTTACACTTCTCAGAGATCTTGTCCTAGACAGCCTATCTAAAATGCACACATACATACATATACAGACATAGTCCTTACTTCCCTTTCATACTTTTTTCCTTTGAATTTGATTTATTATAAATTTTACTTGTCTTTACTGTCTCACTCCTTCTCCCTCTGTAAACACCACAGGGTAGGACTTTTATCTCTGTTAGAAGAGCACTCAGTGAATAGTTAAAACCCTTTCCGAATGCTATCAGACAGAATGTTCAGTAAGCAACATTTGGCTTTATTTTAAATTTAGTGTAGGCTGTACTTACTGACCCCAGTTCAACAAATTAGAAATTCTAAAGGTGAAGTAATTACCAAAAGAACAATTGGAAAACAACAGAATTATCCATTTGGAAATTTTTTAAAATCCCTTAATGTACTTATACTTAGTATGCCTTGATTTCTTCCATTGTATATTTGATCAATTATAATTTTGGTGATTATAATTTGTGACTTAAAAAGTTCTCTATCAGAAATGTGTGCACACTTTCTCAAAATCCTGTAGAGGTTTTTTTAAAAAGGGGGGGAAATGCCTCAGTCTTTTTTCATTCCTAACATGCTCACATACTAATTAAAACAAGTTAATAAATTAACTGATTGCTGGAATTCAGGCCATATTCTCCAGACCTGTTTGTAATCTAACAGGAAATATTTTTGTAATTTCAAGAGCTTTGTCATTAAGATAATTGTGACCAAAAATAGAGGACGCTCAAAATTAAGCAGCTCATTAGCAAGTATTTAACTCCTACTAAATACCTAATACTATGCAAGAGATTAGGGAGACATCAGTAAATAAGATTGAGGCATCATGGTCTTTGCCTTCTAGTATAAAAGAGAGTTTAGTGAATGGTATATATGTAGGCTGCACAAATGTGGGAAAGCCTCTAGCTGGTATTCTGTACAAGATAAGGACTTTGTTCACTGCAGTTTCCCCAGGGCCTCAGACTTTGACTAAAACTCCTATTTGTTGAATGGATCAATAAATGAATTAGGTGACATTTAATCTGAGCCTTAAAGGATGAGTAGAATTTTTCCTAAGTGGTATAAGTGAAGGAGTAATGTTTCCAAATGCTGGAAAGTCCAATGTGTCCAGATGCTGGAAAGTTCTTGTCTAAGAACTAAGATCAACTGTTGTTGAATTTAAATTACCATTTCACAGTGTGACTTAATCCCTTTCCTCTCCACCACCTTTTCTCTTAGTGCTAATATTAATATTATTTTTAAAGGAGAAGTATACTTTGTTCTATTGCAGGTTACCACAAAATTTAGTAACTTAAAAATAAGTGAATATCTTCTCACAGTTTCTGTGGGTCAGGAATTCTGGAATGGCTAGGTGTGTTTAGGTCAGTTGTCATGGACTTGCAGTTAATATCATCTGAAGATTTAAGGATTATTTCCTTTCCAAATAGGCTCACTCACGTAGCTGTTGTCTCTTCAGGCTTCAATGCCTAATCTGAAGACTTTTTTTTATAGGGTTCTTTGAATGTACTCATAAAGTTGCAGCTACTCTCCTTGCTTTCCAGAATAATGATCAAAGGGAAGTTAAAGCCACACAAGTCAATGATCTGGCTTCAGAAGTCAGTATTTCTCATATTTGTAATATCCTAATGATTACAAAGGTCAGACTTATTTGTTGTGGGAGGAAACTACACAAAGGTATGATGAGCAGAAAACAGATCACTGGTGATCATCTTAGAAACTATCATAGGGAATTATTAGTGTTACTCTTAGTATCATTTTTTATTAAAGGGCAGGTAGAATATAAAGTAATTGGCTTAACTTTTGTTCTTGAATATAGGAAACTTTATAATTATTGCAGATAATTTCATGCTGAACTTTAGTAATCTAATGTTTTAGTAATTCATTTATCCTTTAGATACTTACTTTTGAAGATAGTACAGTCCTGTCATGTTCTTTGAAGTTGTGTGTGTGTGTGGGGGGGGCTATTTCTGATGTGTACATATTTTCTTCCTTTTTCCTCAGAACTAATAGTTCTAAATTGCAAAATGTCCAGGAAATGGTAGGTAATCAACTGAATTGCATGAGTCTCGAACTCCTGGACAACTATGTGCTTACACTTAGGAAGCCAATTTGGGCCGGGCATGATGGCGCATGCCTGTAAGCGGCAGCCTAGGAAACCACGGCCAGGGCCAGGGATCACAGTTCAAGTCCCGCCGGGAGCATCTAGTGAGACCTAGTTCCAAAAAAAAATAGCTGGGTGTAGTGGCACACACAACCCCAGCTACCTGGGAAGCTGAGGCTGGGGATGGCTTGAGTCCGTGGTACCCCGGGCAACATAAGCCTGCGGTTCCACCGGCAAAAATAGCGAGACCTAGTCTAAAAAAAAAAAAAAAAGGAAGCCAATTTGTCAAATTCAAGATAAAACTAATATCCTTAATATTAATAAAAGGTTATGTTGTTTTTAGAATACAGAATACAAAGGGGAGTATTGGGCAGAACATCCTACAATAAAAATGTTTTGGGAAGTATTTCATGAATTACCATTGGAAAAGAAAAAACAATTTCTGTGTAAGTATTTCCAACTAGTTATATTTTATAACAATGCAATTAAATTTTTAAACTTGCTCTTTGGAAATTGATTCACTTTGGTGGATAAAATTTTTTTAAGTTTTTTTTTTTTTTATATTCCAAGCTCCTGTTTTTAATTTTCAAACAGTAATTTTTAAAATTTGTACTTTATTATGGTCTAAAATAGAATTGATTCTTATGATAGCAAATTATGCAGTGAATACAGTAAACTGGGGTTGTTAGTTCTTTTAGAATTTCTGAGAAGTTCTCTGGAGTCTAGGTCTTCTGTGGTCAGTCTTCATTTTCTTTTCTCTGCTTCAGCATCAAAACTGGAAATTCCTATAGGAAATATAACTTTTCTTTTCCAAGTCTTAGCATTTTTAATAACTTAATCTGTTTTTCATCTTAAAATCTGCATTCTAATTGAATTGTCAAGAATGTATCAGACTTAATTTGATAATGGATATGTGAATCCTTCATATAAATAGAAGTTATTCTTTGAAAGTAATCTGAGTTTCTGGCTGCCCATTTTAACTTTGTTTAAAAATGACAACATTCCTGAAATTTAGTGTTGTAAAAGAGTAAAAATTGTATTTTGAACTAGTTGTAAATGACTAGTCCTAAGAGTGCCCAAAATGTTTCTGATGGAGACTCTTCATCCATAATAAATTTATTAAGCACTTCTGGTATACTGAGATTATATTTTAAAGGAAAAACTATGATATGACTGTGTAAGTAGTGACTCAAATCTTATCTCCACAAATTCTGGAGATAGGCTTCTACATTAGAACAAATGTTGTTATAAAGTTTTGCTATAGTGACTGTACTAAATAACTTGGTACTCTTGTTATTTGGAGAAGTTGTTGGTTGAATGATTTTTCTCTTGGCAGTATTTTTGACAGGTAGTGATCGCATTCCTATTCTTGGTATGAAGAGTCTAAAACTAGTCATCCAGTCAACAGGAGGTGGTGAGGAATATCTCCCAGTTTCCCATACCTGTTTTAATCTTCTGGATCTTCCAAAGTACACAGAAAAAGAAACTCTACGATCTAAACTGATTCAAGCTATTGATCACAATGAAGGCTTCAGTTTAATATAATTTTGGAGTTCTAACTTCAGTTTACTGCAAAAGCATTAAACTAATTATTTGTGTTTTTCTTGTGATGAATACAGCAAGGTGACAGAGGTACCATAATTCTTACTTGCAAAATGTTCAGTGCTATGAGTATTCCTGGAAGCCAAAAAAAAAAAAAAAAAGGAAAATGCAAAAGGAAAATGAACTGTTAAAATTAAACTCATTGTACAGAACTATGGGGTTTTTTTTGTCATCTTCAAATAAACATACAAGTATTGTGAATACATTGAAGTTTTACTAACATGAATTTTAAGAGAGTGCATATTTCACAAATGATCTGGTGTGTGAGTGCATGGAAATTTGCTTAATTTTTCTTTTTCAATCACTGGGTGAAAGCCTTTAAACTTTGGCCTGCAAGTCATTTATTTTTTTCATTTTGTAAATAGTGTTAAGTTTTGTAATAAAATAGTTATGTTCTGATACCAGTACAGTTTCTATGGTTGTAATTGAACTGTTAAGGGTTAACAATTATTTAAATCTTATTCTGTAACAATATGAGCAAAAAATTATCACTGTAAAAATAAGTCTACTTTTACTAGACTAATGGTCCTGTGAAAACCTTGTGTTACAAATACAAGTTATCTAAATAAGTCTTATTTTGTTAACCTTGAGATTCTAATAAATGGGGAAGCTTAATATTTAGTAATAAAAACTTTGTTCTGCAATTACTAGGAATAGGAACAAATGAGAACCCAATCTCTGGGTTGTAGCTTTCAAAACTATTGACGCTACAGGTTGGTATTTAATTAGTTTTCTGTATCATAGAAAATACTCCCTTAGTTATGTCATTAAATTTAGAAGTGAGACTTTCTGCTATAGTGCAAATATTTATTTTTTAAATTTCTAAATAATTAAGATGTATTGGTTTAATATTTAAACTTTCAGTGGTTCTCAAATAAGATTCAAAATTCTTCAAAATAATCTTAGGGAAGGTCTTAAATTTTGAATTGTTACCATTCCCTTACAAATTTGTTTTATAGAAGCTCCACATCTGATTTGTAATTCAAAAATTTACAACTCTGAAAAAAATTATATTTTTCAGCAGTCTAATGAGAAATATTGAGGCTGTTTATAGTAGTCAATGGAACTACCAAGCATATTTGATCTTACTGCATTTTGCAGATGTTGCACTTTTTACAAACTGAAGGCTTGTGGCTACCCTGCATAGAGCAAGTCTGCTGGCACTATTTTTTTCATCAGCTCAGATGATGGTTAGCATTTTTTGATAAAACATTTTTAAATTATGTACATTTTTAGATATACTGTTTGCACACTTAATAGGTTAGTGTAGTATAAACAAACTTTTATATATACTGGAAAACCAAAAATTGTGACTTGCTTTATTATAATCACTTTATGCAATGGTATGAAATACATAGTATGTGAAGTATATCTGTATTTGTACATTTTTACTGTGGCAATATTATGTTTGATTACATATTCTATTTACCTAGATGCTGCCTCAGACCCTAGTGGGATGCTATGTAATAATGTGCCTTAGAAAGTTCTTTTAAAATTCTTAAGTCCAAATGCACCTAAGCCCATGGTTTTAGGTAAGAGATAACAGGCCTCTATTTTTCAATAGTTTTCACTTGTGGTGAGCCAGAGCTCATAGGAGTCTATTATAGATAAGTCCTAAAACATTTTCCTCAAAATAACTTGTTTCTCTATGAAAATTCTTCCATGTACCTAATAGTAGACCCCTGTGCATCCATTCTTTGAGGGTAATGATTGTTTACATTGAAAATTTGTAGATGTTTATGTGTCAGATGCTTTTTTTCTTTAGTAACCTCTGTATGCTATGAAGCTGATTTGTGAAATAGCACCCACTTTGGATTAATACAGATGGGAGTTCACTGAACAGCTATCTAAAGAACCTATCATCTTATCTGGGAGTACACACAGTAGAAGGCTTACTTTGGGTAAGTCTGATATTTTCCTTCCTTTGCTGCTGCAGAAATACAGTAGACATTAACGGTGAAAGTTTAAAGGAAAATCTCAAGAAAAATCTTGAGATTATTGTAGCTCAAAGTGAATAGTTTATTAAACTTGAAAAATATTTGGTTTCCAGACATCTAAGAGTTACTGTTTGTAGGGCCATCTTAATTTGGTAGCAGCCATTCTTCAAACTGGATAAGGCAACAGAAACTAGATATGGCTTTATTTTGACATGAAATGAAACTAGAGTAATTTTTAAAACTGAAAGGTGGAAGAGTTCATTCATAGGGACCATTCAGTAGGGTTGACCTCTTAATAGATCTTTGACTTCCTTAAAGATGCCTTTTCACTGCATTTAGCTTAGTAAGTCTAAATCTGATATGCACAGTAAGTCCCACTCTCCAAGTCTCTTAGGTACTTGGACCATCCAAACTCCTTTCTAATAGTATTTTTATCCCACCCTTTGGTATTCACCTTATTTCAGTAGCTCCCCACTTTTGTTCAATGTTTATATCTAAGCTGAACTTTTATGTAAATCTACCTTCCCTACTAAGGTATCTCCTGGGAATGGAATGTTAAGTCAGAAGGGAACTCTGCAATTCATCTCCCTTCCCTTTTCAATCAATCCTTGATAAACTTGAATGGGAGTGAGGTATTTTTTAAACTATACATAAACCCGACTTTATGCCAACTAAATCTCAATCTAAGAAGTAATCTCCTGGTTTTATACACCTTAAAGTTTGACAGGTGATTTTAGACAGACAGAGTACTTCTTATTTTCCTCTATTTTCTACCAGCTTGCTAATTTGAATTTACAGTTTAGACTAACTTTAGACTTTTGAGTTTGTTGTATATATGAGTTACAAATCTAGATGTAGACTTTTTGAAATAAAACTTATCAAAGCTTAGTAGCTGATGAAATAATTTTTATGGACCACCAAGAAAAAAGCTAGTTATAAACCATCTTGTGCCATTAGGGCATGTTTCAGAGTCAGTGAAATGGGAAGTGTGCAGCAATAACCAAGGAAAATGAGAGATAGCACTGGACTACAGGGGCTTTAAATGAAATCTTGCCCAAGTACTTAGCTTGACTATCTTAATGATTACATACCTCCTCCCTTTAGAGGTATGGACTAGCTGCCTTCTTGTCCATTCAGTGCCTTTTATAACATCTGATGGTATTTTATGAATAATTATTCTAGTGTTAACAGGGTACATCAGAACACAGTATGTTTTAAAAATTCCAACTTCAAGTCTGCTAGGGAGTGAGAAAGAAGGATAGGAAACTGCCAGTCGATGATTCTCTTTATTCATAGGTACATTATCTACTTATGCCATGTAGATCAATGTTCCTGGGGTCTTGCTTGAATAGTACTTTGTGTGTCTCTTCCAGGTCAGTTCACACGAAATGTGGTCTGCAGTCATTTTTTGTTCATTCCTTCGGTTTTAAAGACTTGGAAGATGTAGCACCAGGAGACTAAATCTTCAAGATAATCTGGCTTTTCCCCCTAGAACCCGGGCAACTTGAATCACTGGATTTTCACCATTTCCTACTGATCCCAAAGTCTGTCAGATCCTTCCTTTTCCCCACATTTTACCTAAGGCCCTTGGCCTAACTCAAAGTGGTTGGAGTATTAGTTTTGAAACTTTTGGTGATGCACTAATTTCTACAACCAGTACTATCAGTGTTCTGCGTAAGTACCACTTTTTAGACTGTTAAAAATTGAAAGAATAAAATACATGAGTGGGATATAATACAGCCCTCAAAGCTGTACAAATTAAATTTTATACTTTAAACAATGTAAGTTAACAGAAAAAATTCAAATGACATTTTAATAGACTATGAAACAGTGTACAAGTATAAAACACTGGTTTTGTATTTCAAAAGTTGGAAGATACCCAGTCATTAAACAGTCTACAAAACATATGCCAGTAGATTACATAAAAGATTATGTACAATATAAAAAGAGCTGAAAACAGTCTTCACTGTAAAAATAATTTAAAACAAATTTTTCAATTTAAAATATTATCTATAGCAAACACACATCATGCAAATGGAAAGCTAAATATACTGCATTCTTTAGTGTAGCCAAATAAATTCAGATGGCAACATCTTTTAGTTGGGAAATAGCCAATAAAATTTTTTTCTTCTGGCAATACGGTCCTAGCTTGATCTTTTACGCTTAAAGAACAGCTGTAATTCAAACCTCTTACAAATTTTAATAAATACTAAAGTAACACAGGAATACTTTCTAATTTGGTGTTAATGTTGGGAAAATGTCAAAAGTAGATGCTTACTGTGCAATTTTACAAAGTATGAACTTTTTTGAAAGACTAGATAGAAGCTTCTGCAGCTGAGAAAGTTGATCTCTAGCTTTAAGGCAGGCTAAGCTTTTAAGGTACTAGTTTCGTTAACTATTCTGCCATTACAAGTTTACATCATGTTTTATCTCCACAATACTATGCTAGTAATTTGGCATTATACCAAATTCTCCTGTACTTACTGAGTTATAATTAACATCTTATTACTTTGGAACCATAATCAGCGGGCTGTTGCTATCCTTGTTAGTGGAAAACAAAAGCAACAGTCCAAAATATTACATTCTCCCCAATACCACTATTATAAAGGCTTTTGCATATTCACATCTTGGCAGTTTAATGTGTGGGAAAGTATCAATGCAGGCTCTACCACAGTGATAGGTATTTAAACAACAATGGCAAATAGGGACAGTACCCAAGCAGGCACTATTGTTTCTAAAGCAATTAAAACATTTCCAAAGCATTTGTTTTTCAGGTTAATTTTATGAGCCAATAATAGACATTACTGCATGTCCACAGGAAGTACAAAATTCATCTTCATTTGAACAATACAATATTCCCAAAACTCTTAGCACCAAGTCTTACTTTAAAAAGCAAGTGAGTGCTCTCCCTTCTTTTCTATTGGTGACTTCCTTCTACATACATAGCATGTCATGAAATTTTAAAAAAGTTAGCTGCCACAAGTTTTGGAAAATGCCAGTGTTTAAAAATAGGTAATTGTGCTAAATAATCAGAAGTTTAGCAGAACAGAGATTTGAGGATTTCAAACCACTCAATGTTACAAAGAAAAGTGTGAAAATACCATTCTTTGGTCTAGATAAGCTGTTCCCTTTACATTAATTTAACATTCCAATGGCTTTTTGAAAACTTTAAAATGTTGAAACTCACTACGCAAAATTATATACACATATGAATGTATTATACAAATGAAAAAGTCTTGACCAACAGCTGATTAAAGATACTTAGTACCTTTTTCTTTAAAAAAAAAAAAAAAGTTAGTGTTGCATGTACAAGTACAGAAAGTTAAAAGTTACCTATGAAAACAATATTTCACCAGTCTATAAATATTACACCTTTCTGGTTTCCTCACTCTATTGAGTTCACAAGTAAATAACCATTTTGACATGCTAAAGGTCGTAATGCTGGTGGGAAAATTCCTGTACCTGGATAATTACATTATGATTTGTTTGATGGATAGTTAACATCTGTTGGTTCCTGTTTAGTGGATATAGCTTCACTGACTGCCTCCTGATCACCTCCATCACCTCCATATCCAGTTCCTCCAGATCTTTCATTAACTTCAGCATCATCTTCTAATCCATTGTAAAATTCTTCAATCTCACTTTCATCCTCCATGGGTTCTTCTAAACTTGGACTCTGGCATGTTCCACTATCACTATTACTGCCACAAGAACTAGAGGATAAGACGTCATCTTCAGAGTCTGAATATACTTCAGCACCATGAAAAATGTAACGATTTGGTGGTAAAAACAAATACTGATTACCTGAAATACAGTAAAAACACATTAATTCAGCTTTATTCTTTATAAAAGTACCACCACGAAATGCCTTCACTGTAATTTTTCAAGAAAATAAGCTACAGATTCTCAGTTCTAAGTACAAGTCTTAGTTTTAACACTCCAACTCTGCTAACCAGGGGTGCTTATCTAGGCCTCCATTTCCCGATCTTAAAAATGAAATATTTCACAAGAACACAATGAGGTAAAGTATTATCACAATCCATTTCATTTTTGCAGAAACATTTAACTCCTTTGAATAGTTAATAAGTATGCAGCCCAGTCTGCATTAGTTTATTAAATGTAACTTCTCAAACACATACTGTTTCCAAAGCAACTTTGTCAACCTATTCAAACTGTAGTCCATAGACATGGACATTACTGGAGTTAGAAATTCAGATTCTCAGGCCTCACCACACATTTAATCTGTATATTTGATAGAAGCAACATTTAAATTTAGCCTTCTCAAATTCCTTCCCAGATTTGTATTCACAGCTTAAGAATTAACCTTTCTCTAGCCTAAGCTATGAGCCCCAAGTCAAGACACCTCTAAGATGTTCTATTAAGAGCATTAATATAAATTTGTAAATGCCTTGGTCCAATTCGGTTTAGATTTTGCTTACATGTACATTTTAAGATTCTTAATTTTTAAATTCACATGAACAAGTACCTTCATCTGTTTTTATACGTATTTATTGTACCATATCCCAAATAGATTTAAAAAAAGCCTAACTACTTATAACTGACGTACCATTTACGAAGCAATCTACATTTCTCTTTCAAAATAACTTTAAAATTTTAAATTATCAGATCATGACCTATTTGCTCAACTGGAACAATCTAATGTGTGAGAATGCTGAGTGGAACTACAAAATTCCAGTCCATTAATAGATTGCTTCCTGCTCCCATTACTGAATGATCTATTTTAAAGTATGTTTTTGCCTTCCTCTTGGCTATTAAGACAGATTATGTTTACCTCATATATGCTTCACCTTGCTCCTTGTTAGTCTTCACAATCAAAATTAGGGGTAAAGATAAGTGGCATCGGTTTGGCTATAACACTTCAAACTTTACTTTTTTCTTACCTTTAAATTCTCAATGTTATCTTAAAGGTTAAAAAAATTACATTAAATAATGTTGCCCAAGAGATCTGTGAAAACAGATCTGTATTAACAAAGCCTGTACCCTTTTAAGGACTCCTAAATGGGTAGAATGAAATTAAAGATTAATGCCAAACAGATGAGTTCAGGTTCAATCTCTGGTTCCTAGGGCAGTTTTTATGGTTGACCCATGTGTCACATACTCAAAATCCCTAATATAAAATAATTCATTCCAATACACAAGCTCTATTAATAATAAAGACATGTTACCTGACTAAACAAATTTTATTACTTAATCCTTGCCACATTTTCAAACAAGATGGAACTTCCTTTTTAATTCTACTTACTGTTAGCTTTTTTGGAAAGCCTTCAGTAAACCTAATCTCCAAAGAACATTTACTTTTTTGGGTATTTATCACCTAATTTCATAATTAAACACAAACATCAGTCGATTGGGTATTGCAGCTTTAAAATTTAAAATTTCCTACAGTGCCTCTACTGTGAAGAGTCAAACTTACTCAAGTGAACTAAATCATTTACAGCAAATAATCATAACAATAATTCTGTCTAAAAAAAAAAAAAGTCAGTTTCTGCCATATATGGTAAACTAGAGTTTTGCACCTGGTTTTTTACTTAATTTAGTATTTTCCACCATAGGTAGCAGATTTTTGATTGGGGATGGTGTAATGGAAAATGTTTGGGCAAGGACCACTGTCTGGTGTTGTGCATTCTCCCCATGTCTGCATGAGTTTTTCCTGGGTACCTAGAACATTTTGGAAAGCACGGATGGAAACTATAACCAAAAATGCATTGACAGTCAGGTGTTTCCTTCCTCAGATACTCAGTTTAACCCCTACATCTCAAAGATAATGCATAGTTAGGGTAAATGAGTTACCCCAAGAGGGCCTGGTGTGTGTGTGTGTGTGTGTGTGTTTATGTTCATGTGTCTGAGTGAAGGTAAGAGGGTATGGGGGGGTGGGTGTTTCTGCATGTACCATGTGCTGGAAAGGTGTCTGTTCAAGGTTGATTCTCACCTTGTACTCTGAGCTGCTGGGGTATGCTCCAGCAACCCTCAATCCTGAACTGGAAATGAGGGTGTTGCAAAATCAATCAATGAATACAAACTTGTTAACTATTAGACATGTTCAGTGATACTGTGATGAGAAATACAAATGTGACTTGATAACCAATGATAATTGATTTTGTAATATACCTACTTTTGTTTAAAGCCAATATTGGTAAGAAATCTTTCACAACACTAAATGTAAATATAAATGTGGTTTGCCTTAAGTTTCCAAAAAGTAAAAGAAACCCACTTAATTCACGTTAATATTCATTGGTAATGACTGTCTACTTGTCAAAATGGGGCAGATGCATTATTCTTAACATTTGAGAATAATCAGAGATGTTTTCTAGATTTGAGAAAATAGCATTATAGTGCTTTAAACAGGACAGGTTCTAAGGATAGGCTTCAAATTCAAAGGCACTCTTTCAAACATCTTTGTTGTTAACCTAGCATGGAGTACACTTAAGCTCTATAGTCCTCAGTTTTCCCACTGTAGCAGAGACTTAGTAATAATACATCTTATCCTCATGAGATTAATCAGGTAAATTGTAAAGCAGCTGACTCACAGTAAGTGCCGATCCGGAGTAATTTTTACCAGCTGAAGTTCTTGGTCACACAATGGTAGAACTTAGTATCCCAATTTCCTTTTTTCAATACTTACCTTTCGAACTTTTATTTTCTGGACTTTTATTTTCTTTCCCATAAGACTTAACATACCACTATAGTTCTGTAGCTTAAAATCTCAACTTTGTAACAGTTTCTCTGCACAATAACAATACCCTATCAGTCAACCTGCTCAAATTGCTAGTTATAACTATTGTGTTACAATTATAGTTTTGAAAGTAAGTTCAACAGCCTTTCTTACCATCAAGCCGTTTACTAATCTGCTCCTTTGCAAGTCTAGTAGGCCAGCATTTTCTCACTGTTTCAGCAATAGTTCTTTCATTTTTCTCTTCAGTACTGGAACCAACATTCTTTAAATCTGGACTCTCCAACTGTTCACTAACACTTTCAGTGCTCCTAGCCGAGGTTTGTACTTCTTGTGAATTTCCTTCCACACACTCTCTTGATTCAGACACATCTGGATCACTAACATTGCTTTTTGTTGTCTGGTCTAAAAGTGTGACAATCACTGCAGAATCTGGCGGTGAGGTTCTTTCTGGTGAACTTGAGTCTTCTGAAATAATAAGAGGTGTGGGTGGCAACTCTGACAAATGAGCCAACTCCTTATGTGTTCGTGGAGGCTTTTCAGTAATTTCTGAAAGCTTAATAGGATTGCAGCAAAGTTTGGCATATTCACCACCTAATCGATGACACAATTCATTAATTATGACATCACAGTCTCCAAGAAGCTCCACATCAAAATGCAGATGAGGCAAAGGTTCCCTATTAATTAGTATCTGAGGCACTTCATGGGGTATGGAACCTAAAGACAATAAAAAGAGCCATGTAAAGGGAAAGTAAATCACCTAACAAAGCCCCAAGTGTACATTGCTATAATCTAACATGCTCCCCAAAACAAAAGAGAAATATGCCACTAATACTTAACCAAACCATTACATGTCACCACCTTATCATATAAACAAGATGAGCAGGTTAAACATCTCTCAGATTCTGCTCCTGTCACCAATCCACTAAGACTACTTTCTACTCTGTACCTCCATTTCCTTACCTGTATAATCAGGGACAACAAAAAATACTTTTCCATAAGACAGCGGTGAAGATTAAATAAGTTAACATGTCAGACGTAATTGTTAGCAGTCATTTCAATGATACAGCTCCTGAATGACAAATCTATTGTCCACTATTGCACACGTGTTTTACATTTTTTAAAAATTGCCTATCACCAATACACAATTCTACATAGAAAACTCTTAAGAATTCTTGTATTTGCTTTGAGACAAAAAATGTGTTCATACATTGAATCATGTTTAATTACACTGTACTATATTATATATAAATAGAATTTCACAGCTATTTAGAGAAAACTTAGTTTAACTATATAAAAGGTAACCTGAGCTACGGAAAAGGAACATTTGATGTTTTCACTGTTTATTCTGGCTGCATAATTTGATTGCTATAATAATAGGGGTCTAATTTTTTGTTAAGGGTTTGATATTCTAGTATCTCCATTCCCTTCCCTCATGTTTTAGAGCACTCTAGTGATACTGAATTACTCCTGTTAGCATCCTCTCCCTTGCTGCCTCACTAGAGGAAGGGAAAAAGGTAAAAAATGAGTACGTGGTTTATTACCTAAACGAGACATTCCTGAGATTAACAGGGATTTGACTCTGATTCATTTAATACATAACAAGATGCCCTTATGGGTAAAGCTAATCCATATACAATGAGCTAATCCATATACAATGATCATGACAAGGCATGATTTTTAAAAATTTTTATAAAAAAACCATTATTTGGCCTTCCAAGTTCTCTATTAAAAGAAACACACATAAATATATATAAAACACACACACACAGTATATAGTAAACATCTGAATTAACTGGACCTGAAAACAGCTAAATTGTAAAGATAACTCATCAAATTAAGACTAAAAATACATGGTTTGCGGACTGTTCTATATGTTTGTAAATTAGTTGATGCTAACTTCTGGAACATTAAAATTCCACTACAAAGTTTTAGTTGAACTGTTTCCTGGTTTTTCATAGAATTCGTTGTTACGCCTATTTTGACAGCCTTCTCTTGGACCCTAATGTCAAATTAATGAACAATACCACCTTATAAAAATAAAATGACTCTTTACCACTAATTAACTAGAAACCAAATAAGGGATCTTTTGTAAACACAAAAACAACCTATGGCAATACAGAGAGAAATGTTCTCTAAGAATTATCAACAACTTACTTGGAATTAGTGCTACTGGTCTTACTTTCAAGGAAGACCCAATAACAATGAGGAGATCAACTTCATCTTTGTCATACTTCATAGCTCTATGAAATTGTTCGGGTAAGTTTTCACCAAAAAAGACAATCTCGGGCTTCATGATAGCAAGTGGTTCATCAGCTGGACACCTAGGACATCGAGGAACCACCTGTACGTTCCAAATTTTAATTGAGGTAAGGAAGGGAAAATTCAGTTAAAAACAGTCAGTATATCCATACTTCTTAAAAATGCATTTCAAAATTACTTAAGAAAATAGAAATACTAAATACTAGTTTCTTAGCACAATATTATGATGCTGTTTGTGCGTGCTATTACAATCTGTTAGACCATCACGTGCTATTCAAGATTTATTAACAGGTAAAACCAGTATATGTGCTTATATATAAATATACTACACCGCCAGCTTAATCTTATAAAATCTAAGTTTATAAGAAATGACTTACTATATTTTCCTTTTATAATTATGATTAATACGCAGCTAAGCAATAGATTAGTGGATGATTGTTGACATTTTCCTACATTTTGTGGGCAGTGAGCATTAATGAATTACCTTCTACAATGCTTTTAAAATGTTTAAAGCATTACTTCAACTAATTTAAGACCTTAAACCTGACAAAAAGGGAAAAGAGAAAAACTAACATAATAACACCTCCCTCTAGTAATATAGCTTTTTAAGTCTTAAGCTAATTAAGGAATCAATTTCATCATTTTAGAGACAAAAAGCAATGTTTTTTACTTAAGGTACTGAAAGGTTCATTTATATTTCACCTGGATTCTTATTGGTTAACATTCTTCTTGGATCTTCCTATATCACTGTCAGGAAAAAAGTGATTTGGGGGCAAAGAACAGATCAGAGAAATGATTTATTCATAAAATATGAATGACTGATGAATCACCTGATTAAAAATATCTCCTCGTACAGCTTCACAGTCAACTTTGTATTTACAAATCAGGCAAGACGCTGTTGCAAAGGAACCTAAAAACAACCAAGTACATATATCCTTCATTAAAAGAACATTTTCATTTCCTTAACACTACACACAGACTACAGACTACAAGGTTTGATACCAGAAAAGCTGGAAAATTTTACAACAAACTCCACAAGAGACCATATGGGAAGAATAATCTAAAAATATATAATGAGAATCCAATTCTGAATCACTAAAATGTTGACATGACAACAATAAAGTTACTCTTTTCAATAAAATAAACTACTGCCCAGGAATAAAACTGCAGAGCTGGATGATTACAACCGCATTACTTGACACTAGTGTTTTAAAAATAGTTTGGACACATAAGAAAATACTGGTTTAAATGGAAAGTCTTCAAAATTTTGAATCTTGTGTATGTGAATTACCCAGTTCTTTGGTTTCATACACTAAGGTTGTTGTAGTTTTTTTTCATACTTGTTGTAGTTTTTTTTCATACATATCTAACACTGTTTTTGTAACCAAAAAGGCTACAGAAGCTTAATAAAATGCACTTAATAAAATGTCTTTTGAAATCAAAAAGCACAATATTCAATGCTTTACACAATGAAATGGTATGGTTGTAATTCTGCTTTCATTTTCTATATTCTAGTTTTCTTAATTCTATAGCTGATCATGTAGTAAGACTCATAAAAGGCTTAATTCAGCTTCTGGATAGTATACTTTCTAATCATAATTTTTTCTACAAAATAATAAATAGAAAGCAATCCTGAAATTTACTAACCATGACACTGAATTATCCTTTGGATTCCTGCAACCTGTTCCAGTGTATCTATGTTTTGAGTATAGTTGCGGAGTAGCTTTCCTTCCTTGTCGGACAAGGCAATAAATTTGTGACACAGAGATGGCTGGAATTGTCCAGGATAGATTTCCTATATAATACAAACAGTGAAAAAAAAAAAAAGGTTAAGTAAGTGTAGTGGATGCCATATAATATTTAAGTTTAACAACAAAACGTACCAGTAATAACCCCATATGAATATATACTTTAAAAAAAAAAAAAAACAAAAAACCATACATGAGCACCTCAAAGCATCTACATGGATGCAACACACACTTACAAAATGATTTGCTACACATATAAAACTCAGCAATTAGTGAACTTGGCCCCTTGAAAAGGATAGTCAACCCAAAATATCTCTAATGTTTAGTATTTTAATAAAAAATAAATACCTCAGGATTTATCTAATTTTTGTTGGCTGCAAATTCTGATTTTTTTTTTAAGGAAAAAGGGGAAAAATTTAAACAAATTAAAAATAAAGTTATGGTGACTTTTTAAAAAAACTATAACAACACTGTCAATATTAGGTTTTTGATTCATCATTCATTATAAATATCAACCTGTTGGAAGTTTAAAGCTAAAGTTTTAATTCCTTACCAAAATTGTTTTCCTTCCACTGCACAGGCACATACTGGTATAGTATAGAGTTGCTCATGAATGTTGAGTTGCTGGATTTTGTGTGTGTGTTTTCCCCCCAAATAATGCTTCAATGTTGTTTCTTCTTTAAAAACAAAGAATTCAGATATACACATGGCAAAAAGATCAGAGAAAAAGTATCAATTTTGGTCCTCTCAACTTTTGACAGTGTTTTTATTAAATTTCATTAGTGACTATGGCAAAGGAAGTTTCTTCTCTACCTTCTTAAAGTAGTAGTGCTACCCTACTTCCTCACCATTCATTACATTCATTTAACCTATTCCAATGCTAGCAAAAAAAACCCAAAAAACAAAAACAAAACTAGACACAACCATATGTTCATCAATAAGGAACTGGTTGTAGAAATGTTGCATTCCTAATAGAATATGCAGCCATTAAAATTAGTAAGGGAGGTCCTAAATGCACTGTCCTGGTAGATGGTCCATGACATATATGAAAAAGGCAAGTTAAGTCATTGGTGTGTAGTTTTGTTTTTGATGTCTTTGTCATTAAGCAAAAAATGGAAATATATGCATCTGTATATGCAGATATGTTCATTTAAACATTAAATCAGGAAAGATAAAAGTAAACTATAAATAGAAGTTGGGGAAACTTTCATTTCTGATTTTATGCATAAAAAGTTTAAGATTAGAAATGATTTACTTAGTATTTCCAATTTTATAAAACCTACCGTTTAAACAGATTTAAAGATTTAGCAAATTAAATAAAAATAAGGATTCATTACAACTATGACATGTATGCCCACAAACTAAAAATGTTATATGCAAAAACCCAGATTTTGCCTTATTCTAACTTATATAGTGAATTCCAGAGACAAATTTGCTATTGAAGAGACAGGTAAGGCATACAGAAAGATCTTATTAAAGCTAGTATCTACACAAAACTGAAAGCCACGATGTTTTGGACCACTAAGTTGTGCTTGGTTTACTATTCACTATTTTCTTTGCTTTAGCGTACTTACATTTGAAGATTAAACATCATAGTATTTTATTTAAAGGTCTTCTGGATATAGCAGTTAAAGTACTAACAAACGTAAGAATTGGTAGACAACAAAATAAGGGGACTTAAGGTAGTATGGAAAGTTGACAAAAGGAGGCCAAGAAGAACAGGAATGAATTACTACCTCCTGATGAAGAGTAACAAGATGTCACAGCACCCCTCTGGTCTTATCTCTGTGCCTTTTAAAGAGGAGGGTAAGCATAATGACCTGTGGGACATCAGATTCAATTCTATGCTACAGTTTCTCTTCACATCCAATTCGCATCCATTTCAGGGTAGTTTAGACCCTTAAGTTCCTGTAGTTGCAGAAGATATTAAGGGTCTTTTGGCTTGGTTTTACATTTTATGTTAGAAACTAAGGACCATGTCTGAATCTTTACATTTAATTATCGTATTAAACATGATACAGCCTCTGAATTAATGAAGGAAAATACTACTCTGGAAGGATTAATTCAAAAACCAATCCTAAGGCAGGCTGTTAATATGAAAAACTGCTAAAGCCAAATGGTTGGGGATATAACTTTCTGATAAAATATTATTCTTTTTAGAATTATGATATGTTAGCCCTGTTCTAAGCAAGAAAGCCACCCCAAATCTGAACACCCTTAACTTCTCTTAAACTACCAATCATGTGGGCTGTGCCTTTTGTTATCGCTGTAGGACTCCTTACAGATTAGAATGGAATCAAGACTGAGATCAAAGACTTGAAATATTAAAAAGACATTTTGCTTCCATAGAACTCTGTCAAAACATACAATCAGAAAGTGGCCACAAGTAACCAATGTGGTCAAAACTAAAACTTTGCCATGGTGAGTTTTCATGAAGAAATAATTAATGGCTTTGTAGAAGAAACACTGCTTACTTATCCATTTCTGAAATTGTGAGTAACACTTTAGTTAAAGATAGGAGTGTTCACTGTGCCCCTCAAACTTAAATGATTCATCAAAGTTTAAGACAGCATACTTTATCCACCTCATGCAGTAGAGGGTGGTAGTAAGTAGAGGTATTTATGAATTTAGAACCTAAATTCTTCACGCTGACAGAAGTGAAACCAATCCATTGTAGTAAAGAAAAATCGTCATAATTCCTTATTTCATTCATCCACAAAACCATACTTTTGAGAGACTTCAGTCTCCTTGCCAAATCAATACTTACAAATTAGTTTGTCAGTAGGCAGCTTCAAATATTTCTTAAAAAACCTGGCTTCTTAAGGAACTCAAAATTTTGCAATTTTTTTTCCCATAAAAGGATACCAGATAATTTATGTTTAAGGCTTTCTGGGCCATAAAATTTCTGTTCATATGGTTTTGCTATACAGCAAACACTCCAGTCAGCTACTGCAGTGCAAAAAATGTCCAAAGAAAATATACAAATGAATAAGCATGGCAGTATTCCAACTAAATTTTATTTATGGTCAATAACATTAGGATTTCATGTAATACTCATATGCCAGAATATATTACCTGGATTTCCCCCACCCCATTTAAAAATTTTTAGCTCACCAGCTGCACAAAACAAGTAGCCACATCTAGATTGAGGGTGTACTTTGCTACCACTGAACTAACCTAATAAAATTTCAATTAGGCAAGCTATCAGTTGCCATTAAATATGAGCTTGCAGTATGTTACCAGGTACAAAAGAACACCTACTGTAGATATACATGGTTTATATGCTATTTCTGTAGACATACACATGTGTGTATACAAACACACGTATATTTATATATTTGCATCATCATGCTGCAAATGAAAACACAGAGATAACTTGCCAAAAAGTCACAGAAGCCATTAAGTAAAGCCATCATCATTCAAATCCCAAATTGAGACCAAACAGGACATCCTCTTTACCACTATGGACACTGCCTTTTCAAATTTTTGACTCCTCAAGCTCAAGTTTCCCTTTCTGAAAATTAGTGAAGACTACACTAGACCAGTAAGTGTATTTCATTTTGCACATCTTCATGGACTTAATTAGAGACTGGAGTTTCAATTACCTAATATAAACATACTTCAAGAATAATGTTCCCCCAAATCAGGATGAGAACAAATAATGGGGAAAAAATGGCTGAGAACAAGTCATTCAAAGATAAACACATGGCCAACAGTTAATCCACTAATAAAAATTATGTAGATTATGTATTAAAAGATGCTAATTTTTTTCACCCATTAAATTGATAGTTCATAAATAGGCTTACTTCCCTCCCCCCCCCCCCAAAGGATACCTAAGAAAGCATTTTACAGGTAAGGAAGACTCAAGGTAGAGGTCAAATAACACTGATGGGGTTTTTTTGTTTTTTTTTGAGACTAGGTCTCACTATTTTTGCCTGTGGAACCGCAGGCTCTTGTTGCCCGGGGTACCAGAGAGTCAAGCAATCCCCAACCTCAGCTTCCTAGGTAGCTGGGATTACAGGTGTGCGCCACCACGCCCAGCTATTTTTTTGGAACTAGGGCTTGCTACGGGCCCCAGAAGGGACTCAAACCGTGATCCCTAGCCCTGGCTGCTTCATAGGCTGAAGCTTACAGGCATGGGCCACCGTGCCCGGCCCTAACACTGATGGTTTGTATTATTTAATTTTTTAAAAATTACACTTCCAGCCTCCACTTCATATAAATTACTGTAATGCAAACAACATATTAGATGTCTCTTCCCCATCCCCTTTTTTTGGGGGTGGTGCAAGGAGCTGGGGACATGATAAATCTTTCCTCTTACACTGTCTAGTGATCATTCAAGCTTTCCAGTTAGCAGCAGGACAAAATATATCAAGGCACGTAGCAATTTCACTTTCAGAATTTATACTAAGAACATGGAGGCATAAGAAAAAAGTCATTGTAGCAACACTATTTCTTGTAACAGAAAATAGTAAACACCCAAAATGTGTATTTATGATTGACAGACTACATCTCTTGAATATTATGACCATTATAAAATGTTCAAATATCTACAGTAAGGTGGTTATACTATCTACAAAATACTCCCAAGTCCAAAACAGTAGATACAAGAGCACATTTTTATAGTAAAAACTTGAATCAAATTGCTAATTCTCTACTTAAATTTACAGAAATGTAATCCACATACACAGGTATTAACACTGTGTTAAGGTGAATCGGACCGTAGTTTTTATGCTTTTGGCATGCATGTTTTTATTTTTAGTAAAAGAACTGGCTTTTCGGCTATCATCTTTACATGTTTGCACATTATGAATAAAATGATAATGCAGTAAACATACATTTTTAGAATTAAGTTAATAAAAATTCAATTCATACACTTTGTCTACTTTTCCTGGAGTATTACTTGAGAAGTCACAGAATTAAAAAATGGCATAGCAACTTTCTAAAACAACTTAAAAGTTTTTATATACCCTTAAAAAGTTTCACCTTCATTTACTTTTAATACAGCTACTGATTTATATATGCATCAGAAAATTATTTTAGATTCCTGAGAACCATAACAAAAACTACTACTAATCAAGGTAAGTGTTTATTACACAGGATAATGGTTCAGAACATGGCTACATAGCTGTAGTGTTGACCTTAACTGATCATAGATTAAAAAAAAAAATTCAAAGTGGTATCACAGGTTAGTATTCTATAATACACAGAATTTCAAATAGGGAGCAATCTTGCAAGGGACTTTGGCAATGTCTGGAGAGACTTGATCACCAAGGTTAGGTATGGAGCTCCTAAGAACAATTATCCAGCCAGCCAAAAATATCAATATAGAAAGAAACTGCTTTAAGGGTCAATAACCTTTTGAACACAATTCTTCATAATCCAGAATTTTCAAACTAAATGAAAAACTTCTATTCAATAATTACAATGAATGACTACTTGTATAAAAATTCTTCCTTTTGAAATGCATATACTACTCCAAAATTTTCAGTCTTATAACTTACTATTAAAATAGTTTTCTCGAATTTAATAAAATTCATAACCATTTTAATACTTTCTTCTTAGTATAGCAACTAAAAAATTTTACATTTGAGCATTTTACTCATGTACTATTTTAAAATATAATAAATTTAACAATATTTACAATGCCCTCCTTATGCCACTCCCTTCTCCGCCACTCCATTCTGGATACGAGCCTTTACTTCAGCAGTCCTTACTTTTCCTTAAATTCTTTCTTATTTATTTTAGAACCTAAATTAATAGTCTCTTAATAAAATTTAAGTCCTAGTCCAGTAGCTAGAAACTTTCAGGCAGTTCCTAATGCGCAAACTAAAGAATGACAATTTTGTGAGTAGCAGTTGGAAAGGTTAAATTAGTTTTTTCAGTTCCTACCATAGCAAAACTCTGAAAAACAAGTAAAATTAAATTTATATGAACACCAAAAACCTGCTCTTTATAAATGTACTTTTTCCATTTTATTAATAAAAATGTGCATAAATTTTTATTTAAATTTATATAAATGAAAAATGGTAGTTTCATCCTTTTTTTCTCCCAGGTGGTATGAACTGTGTACATTAAGACTGTAAATACATTAACAGTGTGTCAATTTTACTAAAATTATATGCTTTCTTTTATGCACTGTCTAGATAGCTATTAAATGCATTTTAAAAGTTCCTATAATTTATCTTTATGAAAATAATTCTGAACCTGCTTCTACAGATTCTAACATATGTCAAAGCTAATTTTAACTAAAAATGAATGCTTTAGACAAAGAAGGTTACAGGCTTTCTCACTTCTATTCTCAGTTACCAGTATTTCAAGTGACAAGTTACTTACTACTTTACTAGACAATTTAGTATATACTTAAGTGAGAGAGCAAAGAGGTGGTGTCCTAAGTCAAATCAAGAAACCTATGATGAAGTGATCCTTCATTGTTATTCAAAATCATCTCCTTAACCAGTAGTTAAGACAGTAAATCTTCATTAATTCATAATCTAATAATAAAGAGAAATAAAAGCAACCAGTAGTTTTACATTTATTCAATTCAATATGAATAACTAGGTATCTGCTTCTAAAGGTAAGATATTTAGATGACTTTCATTACTACCTGTGGCAAAAAGTTCAAAACTGTTTCAAGCTAATAGAAAGATTAAAAATTCTCAAGGGGAGATGGTGGGTGAACCCCAGGGAATACAAAGATGTGAAATATATATATAAATAAAATATCAAAAAAGAAAAAGATTCAAAATTCTCAAAAAGATTAAAAATTCTCTTTAACAGCTCATATCCACTAAATTTTAATACAATCGCCCTATTTACACTTTCCTATTTATAACTACAGTTGTATGAAATAAAGTGTATCTTTAAAGACAATCACCAATTTAAATAATACATACTATAGTTACGTAAACATATGATTTGAAAATAGTTGAAGGTATCTCTTTAATTCTAATTCAGACACTTTCTTATTAATTCACTAAGAAAGTCATTGAAACAAAAATCCTTTCAAATACACTGAATTTTAACAATTTTATAGCTCTTTCCCTTAATACCAAACTATACGAAGAAAGTTTTTAATGACTAAAAGCTCTTGGTCATGGTATAGTATTTAAACTTTACTCTGTAACAGGGCTGCCCAATAGAAATACATTGTGAACCATGTATGTAACTTAAAATTTTGTAGAAAGCCTATTAAAAGTCCGAAAATTCTATAATTTATAACCCAATATCTAAAGTAATGCTACTCCCACTATAACCAATACTTGCAATTATGCAGTTAGTTAAATGATGTATTTTCACATCACTTTCAAGAATAGATTTTTCAAAAGTTGTTCTTTCACATATTACATCAACATACTTCAAATACTCAATGCTCACGTTGGCCAGTAGCTTTTGAATTCCAGAGTACTTAAGAGCATAACAATCTTGTCTAAATGTAACCCTAGAATCTTTGCCACCTCATCAAACTTTTCACTCATATTTCATGTTAAAAAACTGTCTACCACAAAACATACCAAAGCACATGTTATACTCTCATAATCCATAGAAACCATTAGAAATCAGAACGGTAAAGTTACTTTCATATGGCCAACTAGCATCAAAAAAAGACTGCACTATGAGAAAGCTATTATTGATATGCAAATCTGAAAAATACATATTGTTTAAAAAATAAGCTCAACCCTAAAATTTATGACAGTCCCTTCTAAGAAGAAAGTTCTGACTGAAATGACTTTTTTTACTTCTCTGATTTCACTCCACACCAGAGTTTCCAGTACCAATTTTACTAGACAATGAAAGATAAACTTAAGACTATACGAGAATAAAATACTTTTTCACGATAGGAGGATACCCAAGAAACAACTGGGAGAGTTCATAGTACCTTTGCAAACTTGAAGAATGGTCTTGGATCTTTTCTGAAATACTCAATATCAAACATAGCTTGAGGATCTGGAAGGTCTGGGAAGTCTACTGCTAGGCGAGCATAAATACCATCTCTTGACCTGAAGTCAGGTATTCCACAAGAAACAGAAACCTGAAATAAGAATGATATACTTTATACAATTAAATCTTCTTCCTTTATCTTTATTATTAGTAGCTCTCATACCAAACAACTAGGGAATATTTGAAAACTTTAAGTCTAAAACTACTTTGAGTAACAGAAATGTTGCCCTATTCTAATTTCAAATGGAAAAAAAAAATTCCCAAAACCAATTAAATCTACAACATATTCCATTCATAAGGGGGTAAGGAATTTTAAGTCAGGTTAATAGCAAACCTTTATTTTACAAACAGATTAAAGTGAATGCAAATTGACTAAGAATATTTAATTTATATAAATTAAATACTTTCAAAGAAATCATTCATTTGGCCCAGGGTTCTACCATCTCAAGAATAAAAATTTCTCTATTTTGTTTATAAACTTTGTACAATATTTCAATTTTTAGGAATAGACTTTGATACTATTCTTCCTACAACTGAACTTTGATATTTCAAACAGGGATTTTTAGAAATGATCTATGTTTCACAATTTTACTGACATTGATTCCATGTTAAAGTCAGTTAAACAAACCTGTCTAAATCATAAATCACATCTGGAAGCAAAGCATAACTTTTTGATGATCATTTAATATGTAACATCCTTGCCCTTAATGAAAACAGGACTGACTTATACTCCAGCAATTATTTTACATTAAATAAGCAGATTTACCTGCATGAGGTCCTTTAGGAGCTATTAGGTAGGTAAAAATATCAGGTAGGAAAAAATCCCATCTTAACTCCACTATGTTAACAAGCAAGCAAATCTTTAAGCTTATGAGATATTTCTAAAAAGCTGAACCAATTTAGGACTGCTGCATTCACTTTTTAGCAGTTTCAAACACTATCAATAAGGATAATAAATTCTTCTACACCAAAAAAAGGTATAAGTAAAAAAAAACCCAAAACACCACTCTCTTTTAACTAGTGTTAGTTATACATCTTACGTACACCAGCTCCGGTTAGAACTATTATTTTTTTGCATTCTTGCAGTAATTTTACAGCATCTTCAATTGTATTAATATCTTTCCTTTTTTTCCTTTTTGGTGGTTCTGAAAGGATATTAATAACAATCTGCCACAGTGTCATATCATCTAATTCAGGTGGAGGAATTGTTTCTGGTAGTAAATCTTTAAGAATTGTTCGAGGATCTGTGCCAATCATGAGATGTTGCTGAACAAAGGTATATGGACCTATATGAAAGGGAAGAGTAAAAGAGTAAATCCACTTCCAAGCAATTCAACATTCTCATTTATTTTCTAAAGCAATCAGTAATCTTTAGTAAGACCTTTTGCTAAGGAAATGCAGTAAGGTTATTTCATTCTTCGGAGCTAAATCTCTACCCAAGGAAGTAAGGGAAATCAAACTGAACTGGGTATATCAATTAAACCTATAAAATACCATGTATTTTAAGAGTCAAACTACCAGAATTAAGTTTCTATAGTTAAAATCAGAAATAAATCATAACAGGGCCAAGCACGGTGGCTCGTGCCTGTAAGCTTCAGTCTATGAAGCCGCCGGGGCTAAGGATCGCAATTTGAGTCCCACCTGGGGCCAGTAGCAAGCCCTAGTTCCAAAAAAATAGCTGGGCGTGGTGGTGCGCGCCTGTAATCCCAGCTACCTGGGAAGCTGAGGCTGGGGATTGCTTGAGTCTGTGGTACCCCGGGCAATGAGAGCCTGCGGTTCCACGGGCAAAAATAGCGAGATTTAGCCTCAAAAAAAAAAAAAAGGAAATATAACATATAGGAATATAGGAAGGACTTGACAAATTAACATATTGTCAGTCCTGAAAATCCAAAATATGTATCATTAAAGACAAAAGGAAAAAGTATGAGTTCTATACATAATTTTATTTCTGTATTAACCTTCAGTTTGACCAATCTCCCAAATGATACATATAATGCTAATACTTTGAACATTAATTTCTTAACCTGAATTTCTTAGATCAGTTTCCTCATTTGAGGAAACCAAATAAACAGTAATTACCAGACATTATAAGGAGAAATAGTCATAATCATGTTTAAAGAGAGCACTTTAAGGAAAAGATCATATTGACGAATATGAAAATCTGTGCTTGCTATTTCAAAATATTTTTCCTTCCCATCCACATGCTAAATACTTACTGAACAGACACTATGTGCCTGGCACTTTCCTAAGTACTGACAAAGGAGTATACAAAAAAAAGTAAAAAATTAATGTCCCTATGGGATCTCAGGTGAGAAGAAAAGATTGTCTCAGAAATACCAGAGGTCAGCTTCCAAGGGTCAAAATTTTTTAAAAACAGAAGTACGACAAAGCAGTAGACTTTCCTGAGAAACATAAACTGGTATCATCTCAGCAAGCATCTAAAAATCTCATCACCAGCTTGAGGGAAAAGAGAATTATATATTTCAGTTAACAAGAAATGAAAATACAAAGATAGGCATGTATTTTCTGAAACCATACCTATTCGTGGCCTCGGAGTCCAGTCACTAGAGCTCGCGTGTGAGGCTCTATCATCTTCATCACTTTCACAGGAATGAAAACCATTGGTGATTATTTCATCACCAAACAGAAGGTTGTCTACAAAAGTAACCAAAAGTAACTCAAGGTTGTTGGAAAATTTGCTTCGAAAATGCATTAAGGTCTATAATGGTTATGAGACAATGATTTTTACTGAATCAAATTCTGTAAGTTCATACTGCCTGTGTAGGTAATGTCCATAGCTTGCACCAGTCATAGGAGCAGTGTATCTTCATTTTCAGGGAGTATGCCCAGAAATCTAAAATTTTCAGTTTAACTTACAATTAAGTCTACTCAAAACACACAAAAATGACAAGATTTTTACTTACCAAAACTAACACAATACAGAAATTTGTCGAATAAGCTGATTCTTAAAATTTTCAAGTATAGTAATTTGCACTTATATGATACTAAAAATACAAAATTTTTTTTTGCAGTTTCCATTAAATTACTTGAAGTCAGTGATTTACTAACCCACCCCCTAACTGCAGGTTTCCTCTGTCAGTGGTTAAATGATCTGTTGATTAGATTTATTAATACAAATAAATGTTGATAAAAGGCACAGCTACTCAGGGCAGAAACTCCTCAGACTGAAAGGATGATAGGACAAATACAACTGAGCCATCTACTTAGTAAACCAGAAAAATGTCAATTCGTGTTTTCAGGGTTCCATACTCACGCACATGTATATAAGCTAAAAAGGTATTAAACACAATTTTGAGGAAGAAGGCTACACATACCAAGTATTATTCTCCTAAGTCCACTACTAAAGGAAGGGTAATGTCTTTACAACAGCTATGCTCTTCAAATTCTGCAGGATATGACTTTAGAAACAGCTTTACTATTTGTAATTTAAAACAAGTTTGAAAATAAAGGCTCTCCAAAAAAGTCACAAACTGAACAGGTGTCAGTTTGCAAAAGCAATTTGCAAAAAAGGTCGATGCTCAGGGCAAGCAAAAGTTGCAGCTTTACGCACGCTGGCGTACGAAGCAAAAGGTCTTTTAACAAAAGCAACACGCTAAAAAGGACTACGAGGGAAGAAAAACTTATTTTAAAACCCAACTGCCAGAGCTTCCCCGCCCGGCGGCTGCGCAAAGCGCCAGACCGCCCCGGCGGGCCGCGGACGGAGAGAAGGAAGGAGCAGAGGAAGGGAGAGGGTTCGCCGGTCGCTTCCGCAGCCCGGCCGGCAGCCCGGGAGGCGCGTAGCTGAACAGCCGTGGGGAGAGACACGCCGCAGAGCCGGCTCCGAGCACCCCCAGCCGGCCCCAGAGACACCCCCAACCCACCCCAGCAAGAGCCCCGGTTAAGGGTGGAGTGGATGCACAGCCCTGGCCGCCCGCGCCCTGCGCACCTCGGTACCCAATCGCTACAGCCGCGGCCGCCTCTTCCTCCTCCTCGCCCTCGTCGTCGTCGTCGTCGAAGTCATCGGCCGGCGGTGGCTCCCGGGATAGGCCCTGTAGGCCCGGCCCATTGTCTCCTCCGGCCGCCGCCGCCGCCTCCCGTTCCCCGCCCGCCGCCGCCTCCCGCCACAGCGCCGCCGCGGCGGCCGGGCACCCTCCGGCCGCCGGCACCTCACGCTCGGGGGCGGCCCCACTGGGCTCGCCCAGGTTCGGCCCGGGGCCGGAGCCTTCTCTCCGCGGCCTCTTTCGGAGAGGCTCTCCAGCGGGAGGCGACGCGGCCTCTCTCTCGGCCGCCACCGCCGAGGGGGAGCCGCCGGGCTGAAGGGCGAGCGCCGCCTCGTCCGCCATCTTCCAACTGCCTCTCTGGCCCTCCTCCCTCGCCTCCTCTGCTCCCGCTCGACTCGCGGCACTGGCGCCCCCGCGGCTCAGGCTGCGGGAGATTTAAACCCCGTCACGTGACCCTCCCCCGCCCTCTCGCCGCTCCCGCCACCCACGCGGGCCGGACCACAACACGGCGGGTCACGTGGCGGGCGGAGGCGGCGTGGGCCGGCAGGAAACCCGGCCGGGCCACTGCGCCCCACCCTCCGCAGGCGCCACGGTCGTGTCGCCAAACTGGCTCCTCGGCTGCTTTCTCAAGTTTACTTTTAAGCCGACCTCAAGTCACTGCTGTCGGTGTGGCTCGAGTTTTGGTTCACACTCCGCGTTTCCACTTCGGCCCCAGGTACTTACCTCGTTTGCCTTAGTCTTTTCTAGAGTTCAATTGAGGGTTAAAACTGGTTTCTTCGGAGGGCATCTGGAAAACAATGCTGAGGCCACGGTTTAGCCCCTGAAATACGCTGCGTTGTCCTTCGCTCGGTTTTGGGAACAGGTGTGAGCAGAGGCAGAAAGACCCAACTGAGTTCTCACCCTCATTACCACCCAGATAGGGTTTTTTGGACTCCTTCCACGCCCTCCCCATCGCGTTCCGTCCCAGTCCCCAATCATTTACAGAGGTCTAGCTTGACAAATCCTTAAAAGGGAGTGTCTCTGCAGAAATACCTTTGAACTAGGGTACTGGGAATCAACCAATCTGCTTTTTCACCAATCTTCGCTTCAAATGTGGGTGTTGCCGTCTCTGCATTTTATAGGGGCGGTAAGAGAATGAATGAACATGACTTGCCCTGTGCATGTTACAAGGCCGGTAAAAGGTGCTGGGGAGGCCCCAAGCTTGCCTCGTAGCGGGTTCAGCAATCTCCCTGCATCAAAATAAAACGTACCTCTAAGCACGTAAGACCTTCAACGGAAAGGAACTTTTAGTACAACTGGTATACGGTAAAGAGACAGGAAAGAAAGACAATATAGTTTTAAAATCAAACACCCTAAATTACCCAGCTCCTTCTGGGTGTTTAGCAAAACAGGCTGCCAGCTGATGCCCAAAAGCTTGCCACAAGTTTAAGGCACCTTTTTGTGGGGACCAATGGGAAAGGGGCAGAAGGACCCAAACAAGTCTGGAAAAAAGAAAAGAGCAAAATCAAAATCAAGATAAAGACTGCCGTTGTCAGCCTCCCCACAGGCCTCTCAACCATGTTTAAGTGTCTCTCTCCTTCCATGTCCTTCCTCCAAGTTCCAAGGTACCAGCCCAAAGCGGAGAAATAAGCACAGGTTATTCACGTTTCTCAGCTCTATGTGCTGCTTGCAATTCTTTTTGCTTTCTTCCGGTCTCTCCAGCTTCTCTTCCCTGCTCAGCTCCACTCTTTCTTAGGGTATGACGGGAAATCTAGAACCTCCCCTTTCCCTGGGAGACCACCCTGTCACACATCTTGTTTGGGGTTATTTTGAGTTAAACTTGAGATTCTATGCTTAATCCAATATCTAAATTGAGTGATCTTAACCTTTCTACACCTAATTTTCTCACTTCACAAATGGTAGTAAGACCAGTTTTTTAGGTTATAGTGAGACATGAGGTAGCCAGGTAGTTATATATATATATATATATATAACTAGTTCCTAGGCCGGGCACGGTGGCACGTACCTTTAATCCCAACTTAAGAAGGGAGGCCAAGACTAGGAACCACTTGAGTCTGGGTTCGAGAACAGCCCAGAGCAACACAGCGAGACCTAGTCTCAAAAAAATAGCTGTGTGTCGTGGCATGCACCTGTAATCCCAACTACCTGGAAGGTTGAGGCTGGGGCTCGCTTGAGTTTGGGGTACCCAGGGCAACATGAGTCTGCGGTTCCCCGGGGCAAAAATAGCAAGACCTAGTCTCAAAAAACCCCCCAAAAAACAAACAAACAAAAAAAAAAACAAACAAAAAAAACCCTTCCCCTTTCCTTAACTTAGGATTTAGAAAGTGGTAGCTCTAGAGTCAGTGTTTCATGGGGTACCTACTCTGGAATACAGCATTTCTTTCTGGCTTAAAGGACGTCTAGGAGTTTATAGTACACTGTCCCTTAAGCTTAACATGAGTCCCGGCTATACAGTTCCTATTACTTATATAACCTTAGGCAAGCACCTTAAATTGTTTCTTCATCCTTAAAATAAAAATTAGAATTTTCTAACATTACTAAAGTACCAACTAAATTCAAAGGTATTTGTACATCAAATTAAACTGAGACTCTCCTTTTAGTTGGTTGCTTCTATTCATCTCTGAAAGTGACCCCCTTTTTTCTGCAAGAAATCTTGTAATCTTATTGCCCATTAACCAAATCACTCTTTCCTTTTTGAGTATAAAGGTGCCTACCTCATCTATCTTAGCCTTGACAATATTTCATAAATTGATTCCTAATGTTTGGGAGGTTTAACATATGAAATGTCAATATGTGAAATGTGGGAGTTGGTATCCCATCAAAGAAACAAGATCTGCCTTTTTTGAGACTGTTGGAGATTTATGCATGTTGGAGATTTATGGGTAGTCATGCATTCATTCATATGTATATTGTGCAACAAAGACTTGCTTGTTTTTATAATATGCTAGGTTATCAATGATGCTAGTGCACTGAAAGATTAGAGGTAGGTTATGAATGAAAGGTAGGATAAATGAGAGACAGAAATCACATTAAAGAAGCAAACAAAAAGCATCCCAACTAGATTTCTGGCAGAATGAATGAATGAATGAAAGAATTAATGAAGTATATAAAGATTTCTATATAGAAAAAGAATTGTTGAATGAAGGATAATGGGCAATACTGATTCTAAAACAGAAAAAAAAAAAAGCAGTGAGGCTAAGGAAATTCAGTTTCAGGTGAGAAAGCTAGTGAAACATACTAGATTTCTGGTACCTCCTTTGACAGAATAAACATAGATGCTTTGGCCTATGAGGTGTATTCCAACAACCTCAACCAACTCCTTGATACTCCAGACACCAACTAGGTGTTCAGTCAACTTAGTTCTGACATTCAGTATTTGGAGTTAGTGAAGACTCCACAGGTTAAGAATTCAGTCTAATAAGACTGCCTCCACTTCAGATGCCTGTCACGAGTCCCAGGCCTCTGTACTTCTGATGAAATAGCTCTATGCCTTGGGAGTTTCCCATGATATCTTCTTGAGATACAATAATTTTCCTAGAATGGTTCATAGACCTCAGGAGGACACATTATTACTTAGTTACAAAGTAAACATGCCAAAAGAACACACATGTACAGGTACATAAATAGGTACTAGAGCAAGGTTCAGAAAGGTCTAGAGCACAAGAGCATCTGTCCCCATAGAGTTGAGGGCCCGTCATTCTCCCAGAACATGCATATGTTCACCAATTCAGAAGCTCTCTAAATCTAGTTCAAGAGGTTTTAAAGAGCTCAATCTTCAAGATATCTTGTCCTTCTCTTTGGAGTCACTAGTGGGGCTGAAAAGTCCCACCTTTTAGTCACCTGACCTTGCAGGTGATCAGGTCCATCCTGAGGTTGTATGGGGGCTTCACTCTAAGTTATCTCAGTAGCAGAAACTCAGAAAGTGGGCTCATTTAGATCAACAAAAGATGGTCTTATCATTCATTACTGACACAGCAAAGAGAGACCAAGAATACTACTAAACATTGTACAACATGAAAAAAGATCCCCTCACAACAGAGAAATATCCATCCAGAATGTCAGGTATCACAGTAGAGAAACTCTGGCCTAAGCCAGACTGATGTTGGTTGAGGCTCTAAATGACATAGAACCTATGGGAATGAAAGGGAAGGCTTTTGTTACCAGCCAGACCAAGTTGCAAAGTAGCTTAGGCAGAGATTTTGAAAACCTCAGGTTTTAGCAATATCCATCTGTTGAATGACCATATTGGATTAGATAAAATTAGATACATTTCCTTTAATAAAGTCTTTCCACAATTAAAAAAAATAAAACCTCAGTAAGAGAAACCTCAGTCATAGTAAGAGAAATATTTAGTGTACCATGAGGTATTTTTTTTTTCACTTATGGAAAAGGTAAACAAAATTTGATCATATATTGTATTAGCTATGAAGATTCAGGCCTATTTGTTTAGTGACATTAGAACCATAAGTTGGTACAACTCCATGGAAAGTTATTGGCACACTTTATAAAATGTATGTGCCTTTTAGTCTGACAACTCTAATAATACATTTAATAGCTGTATTTGCATATGTGTAAGATCACACATATGCAAGTATATTCATAGTTCCACTATACTAGCAGTGCACTAGGTTGGAAATATACTTACTGTTCATTAATTAGGAAGGAACTGGTTAGAATATCACCAGTATATCTGCACAGATAAGTACATAGATAATTGCTTAAACTCAGAAACTATATAACAGAAGTTGTTCCTAGGAAGGGCAAATGGGAAACTGAAGATTTGTTTTCACTGAATCTTTTTGTCACCTTTGTAGTCTTTGGCATGTGTATCATTACTTATCAAACATGCATTCATTCAGTTGTCAAATATGACATATATGAAAAAGGTGTAAGCAGGACTGTTCTAGTTGAGGTAGACTTCCCGAATTTTTGCCATGGAATCCCTCAAGACATGATGAGGAAAACGTAGCGAAAGCCACTGTCATAGTTGTCTTAGGGTAGACTGCTATCACAGATGTTGCAAAAATGTCAATGACTAAATGCAACAAAAGGGTATTTCTCCCTCACACAACAATCCTATATGTTTGTGCTTAGTCAGATGACCCTTTGAAAAGATACCAAAAGACCTTGTTTCTTCTATCTTGTGGTTCTGCAAACTGAACAGGCAAAGGAAATTAACTAGTATCTATATTTATGGGCCTGTTATGGAAGCACGACTACTACACACACAATTGCCTAGAAGTTAGTTATGTGGTTATACACAAGGGAAATTTATCATACAGGGTGACTGAATGGAGTTAAGAGCAAATAGAAGACAATGAGCAATCCAAAGTAATCTGGGTGGCCAGTTTGTCAGCTGGATGCACTCATTGTAACTTTATTAGAAGTTTCCTGTAAGTCTTTTACCTAATAGATCTACCCTTTTAATCGTATCTTTTGAGAACTGACATTACATTTTAATGTAGACTAATTTAATTTATTTAATGTAGATTAATTTATGTAAACTGATCTTGTTCTTTTTACTGGATTGTTTTGTTTTTCAAATAAAGGTATAATTGGCATATAACATTGTTTTATGTGTATGCTATAATGACTTGATATATGTGTGCATTGTGAGATGACTACTAGAATAAGTTTAGTTACTCATCACCACACATAATAACATTTTTGTGTTAATGATAGATTTACTCTCCTGCAACTTTCAAATATGCAATATAATATTGTAAGGCTTAGCTATCTTACAATTGAAACTTCATACCTTTTGATCACTTTTTATAAAATTTGCCTATTCCTTCCTTAGTCTTAGGCAAGCACCAATTTGTTTCTGCATAGGTGTGTTTGGTATTTTTCTTTAGATTCCACATATAAGTGAGATTTTACAATATTTGTCTTTTTCATTTAGCATAATGCTCTCAAGGGCCATCCATGTTATCACAGTTGGTTGAATTTTTTCCTCTTTAGTACAAGTGAATAATATTCCATTATGAATATATATACCAAAATTTTCCCCATCTGGTCATCAATTAATGAACACTGTAGGTTGTTTCCATATCTTGACTATTGTAATTAATGTTGGGATGAACCTGATTTTTTGTAATAATCGAATTGATGGCAATTGATGGCAAAGAGTAAAAAGGCTCTACTATTAAAGATCTACAAAGAACTCACATGATTCAACAAACCCAAGCAAAAAGCCCAGTCAATAAATGGGCAGTCAGGCTGAAAAGATGCTTCTCGAAAGAGGAAATACAAATGACCAATAAGCTTATGAAAAAATGGTCAATTTTACTAATAATCAGGGAATTGCAAATCAAAACCAGATGAGATACCATCTTACACCAGTAAGAACGGCCTATATCAAAAACAAAAAACAAAAAACGGGTGGATGTGGAGAAAAAGGAACACTTTTACAATGCTGGTGTGAATGCAAACTAGTCCAGCCACTATGGACTGTGTGGAGGACCTTCCAACTACTGAAAATGGAACTGCCATTTGATCCAACAGTTCTGTTACTGGGAATCTATCCAAATGAAACCAGAACACTAATTCAAAAGGACACCTGTGCTCGGATGTTTATTGCAGCACTATTTACAATAGCCAGGATTTGAAAACAAACCAAAAGACCCCACACTGACAATTGGATGAAAAAGTTGTGGTGTATTTACACGATGGAATATTATTCAACAGCCAAAAAGATAAATATAATGCATTTGTGATAAGCTTGGTAGTTCTAGAAGAATCATATTAGTGGAAATAAGTCAGAAAAAGACAGAAACCAGGTAGTCTTACTTTGGGATATAAGGAATACAAAAGGTCGAGAAAAAGTCAAAACAATCTAACAATTGAACTAAAGACATCAGGACCCATAGGAGACAAAATTTTAAGTGAAATGGAAGACATGAGAAACATATTCAAAAACAAACTCAGGACATTGCCTAGAACGCAGGACAACTACGGAGGGGGGAGGGAGAAATCAGAAGGGACAAGCACAAAAGATCAAGACAACAGTTCACGGTTGATATGATGGTGTAAGGAATACAATATAAAATATATGTATAAATAAACAATTAAAAATAAAGATAGGATTTTAAAATTTATTTGAAATAGTCCTATAAAAGCAGTGGGAATTTCTAGGGCCTTTATTATATGAATAATGCACAGAGAATCTTTGAATGAAAACTTTTTAAAATTGTGTATTTTTTTTTTTACATTGTTGTGTACCCGAGGTTCTCCTATCACCTTGTGAACCATCATCTTAATCTCTTGTGCCCAACTCTCCCCCAATTATACCCCTCTCCCTCCCATGCTCTATGCTTCATTTCTGCTGACAGTTTTAAGTTTCACCTGTTCCTTTGTTTTTCTATATCCCACATACAGGTGAGATCTTCCATTATTTCTCTTTTTTCTTTCTGGCTTATTTTCATTATCATGATTCTGAAGAGAGACATTTCAAAGGAAAAAGAGTGGTATCTAGGCCGGGCACGGTGGCTTGTGCCTGTAAGCTTCAGCCTATGAAATGGCCGGGGCTAGGGATTGTGGTTCGAGTCCTGCCTGGGGCCCGTAGTAAGACCTAGTTCCAAAAAAAAACAAAAATAGCTGGGCGTGGTGGCACGCACCTGTAATCCCAGTTCTGTAATCCCAGCTACATGGGAAGCTGAGGCTGGGGATTGCTTGAGTCTGTGGTACCCTGGACAACGAGAGCCTGCGATTCCACGGGCAAAAAGCAAGACCTAGTCTCAAAAAAAAAAAAAAAAAAAAAAAAAAAAAAAAAAAAAAAAAAAAAAAAAAAAAAAAAAAAAAAAAAAAAAAAAGGAAGAAGAGTAGAATTTGGCTTCTTTCTGGGAAATGTTAAATATGCTGATTCTCAGCTCACATTCCAAACTAATTACATTGGAATCTCTAGAGGTAGGATTCAGGCATCACTATTTTTTCTTTTTTGTCCCAGGCTTCACCATTTTTAAAGTCGCTTAGTTAGTTCGTTGTGCTTTGAAGACTTCAATCTAACTTAGTCTGTGATAAGAACTCAAAGGTAGATATCATATTAGGGTCTATGTGATATTCAGAGATGTATTTCCACAGGAATGATGTAAAAATATATTTTTAGTTTTTTTTCCACCTTTTTTTCCTTTCACAGCTCAGCAGTCTTAAGTGAACTAGGTACTACTTTGAGGGGCTGAGAGACCTCTTCGTTTAGCCTAAGTCTTAAAAATAAAATTTCTATAACATACATTTTATGGAATTTAAAATTTGAACTGCTTAAGTAACTAGGGCCAGAGCGATCTTTATTCTATAATTGGGTTACAATGTACATACAGTGAAACGCACAAATATTAACTTGGGTTTTTGGTAAATGTACCCCTGTAACCACCACTCCAATCAAGATAAGGAACATTTCCATTACCTCAGGAATTTTGTTGGTGCCCCTTATAGTCAATTCTTTCCCTTTCAGCAACCACTCTTCTGACTTGTATCATGACTCTCAGAAAACCTAGACTCTGGTCAGCAAGGTCCTGCATCCTCTTAGTCCTCAGCATCATCTATCAAGCATATCCTATGCTCATTCATTATGACTTTCTAGGTGTCTTTCATGGCTTCTTCCTGGTTCAGTTTTTTTCTTACCTCTGACTCCTCACCTTCAAGAATTTTTTCAAATGTCACTTCATCTCATAGACATTCTTTGGTGCTCCAATTCTAAACATGCCCCCCATATGTTCTTCTCATTTCTCCCACTACCACAGTTAGTAATTATGTACTTATATGTGTTTATAGTGAAAGTTGGCACCAAGGAAATGAGGACACCAGAGCTGGCAAGAAGCAGGTTTATTAATACCAGTACTGGCTCAGCAGATTCACATCCAAAGGCTGAACATTCCTACTAGGAAATTAAGGGTTAATATACCCTTTCAGGTGTTCTAGTTGGGCTATCACTGGTACATGGCCTGGCATGACGAAGACAGAATGAAGAAGAATATAGAAAAAACTGGGGTGCATACCAATAAACTTAAGTCATCGAATCATGGGTTGTTTATCTAGACCCCCTAGGCTGCATTTCTTAGATCACTATGCTTTAGGTTCAGGTTATCATGATATTTCATGTTATCATGATTCATTTGGTTATCATGCTTCAATTTTACTTTAAAATCATCAATCTCCCCCACTTTATCCATGAGGATAGATGCAATGTTTGTTTTGTTTGTCACTGTATTTCTAGTCCTTAAACCACAGTGTGAAATATATCTATATCCAATAAATTTGTTAAAATAAATAAATGAAGTGCTTTGCTTTGACTTTGAACCTCCTGTGGCAAAATGAGAAAAAAGGATATCAAAGAAAATCAAGAAAGATATAGGAGGAATTCTGATGGAGAACTACTCTTTTAAAAAATATGAATAGTAAGAGTGAAGGGTAAATATTACATAATAAGAGTGAAGGATAAGCAATGGGAAGACACGGGAAAAAGTCAGATCTTCTGTTTCAGTGAATTCTCTGGGCCTATTTCCTTATTTTTTAAATGCAGGAGTTGCATTGAAAGATTTCATCAGTAATACCTAACTTCCGTGCAGCATTTGGAAATATATGGGGGAATTTTCCAATCACTATGATTGGAATAAACTGCTAGCATCTATAGCAGAAATAAGCCAAAAAGAAAAAGGGAAATACTGAATGATCTCACCTATATGTGGAATATAGGGGAAACAAATGAAAGGACAAGAAAAAGTTAAAACTAGCAAACTAAAGCATAAAGCGAGGGAGAGGGAGGAAGGGTGAAAGCTGGAGGAGGAATGAGCCCAAGAGATTTAAGATGGCGGTTCATGGGTGACAAGGTGGTGGGAGAACCTCGGGCTATACAATGATGTAAAAAGTATATACATGTGCAATTAAAGTAAAAAAAAATTATATAAAATAATTAAAGTACACAAGTATAGAAGTGAGCTTCAAGTAAATTAGTAGTTTCCTAGAGGATGGGTGACTGGTAGCAAAAAGATAGATCTTGATGATGCAAATTTATAAAATTGATTGTGGTGGTGGTTGCACATCTTTCAACTATGGTAATGGTTGTGAAAATAGTAAAACCCACTTAATTGTATACTTTAAATAGGTGAATTATATATGTGCATTATAACCAGTGAAATAACTGGATACTTTCAAGTGTATAATATCATGTGTGAAGTCTTGGGTAAGTTTGTGCTTTCTATACTGTAGGAGCATAAATTAATACAACTTTTTTTACTTTAAAATTGATTTCAAAGTGCATATATGTGTGTGTGTGTGTATGTGTGTGTGTTTTCTAACATTGTATACTCAGAAGTTCTCCCACCACCATGTCACCCATAACTGTCATCAGGATCCCTTCCCTTATGCTCATCCCTCCCCTTATTTCCCCCTCCCATCTTCCCTTCCTTGCTGTATGCTTTAGTTCTGTTGTCTGTTTGTTAATTTTAACTTTTCCTTGTCCTTTTATTTGTTTTCTCTGTATCCCACATGTAGGTGAGCCCATCTGGTATTTATCTTGTTCTTTCTGGCTTATTTCAGCTAGCATGATTCCTTCTTTCTCCATCCTTTTTGTCATAAATGACATGTTTGTTTTCTTTGATTTAGCAATCAAATATTAATCAAATGGAATAACAGTCCATTGTGTAAATATACCACAACTTTTTGATTCATTCATCTATTTTGGGGCGTTTGGGTTGTTTCCATATCAGTTTATTGTAAATAGTGCTGCAATAAACATAGGAGTACAGGTTTCCTTTTGAACTAGTGTTTTTTATATCCTTTAGGCAGATTTCCAGAAGCAGAATTGTGGATTGAATATAGTTCCATTTTCAGTAGTTTGAGGATCCTCCACACAGCTTTACATAGTGGCTGGACCAGTTTGCATTCCTACCATCAGTGTAAAAATGTCCCTTTTTCTCCACATTCACACCACCACTTTTTGTTGCCCATTTTTTGGATTTGGGTCTTTTTTACCAGTATGAGGTGTTATCTCATTGTGGTTTTGATTTGCATTTCCCTGATTATAAGTGATGTTGAATGTTTTTTCATATGCCTGTTGGCCATTTGTATTTCCTCTTTGCAAAGTTCAAGTGATCCCTAGCCTCAACCTGCCTGGTAGCTGGGATTACAGGTGTACACCACCACACCTGGCTGTCTGCCCATTTATTGACTGGGGTTTTTGCTGAGTCATGTGAGTTCTTTGTAGATCTTTGATGTCAGACCCTTATCAGCTGTATGGAGTGCAAAAACTTTTTTCCCATTCAACTGGGTGTCTGTTTTGGTCATATTGTCTCTTTTGCTGCGCAAGAGCTTTTAAGTTTGATGTAGATGATTTCCTTCATTTTTTTTTTGCATCTGAAGCTATACCCTGAAAGATGTTTTTGTGGTATAGGTCATGGAATACTTGCCTATGTTTTCTTCAATATATTTTATGGTTCCAGTATACAACCTTCTTGATTTAATGTATACACAAACACCTTAGCATTTGTTCATTTATTTAATTAAATACTTTTCTTTTTAGTTTCTATTTAATGTTCTAGATACTGGGGATATGGAAGTAAACAAGATAATTAAGGTGTTGACTATCACAGAGATTACATTTTAGTAGTGAGCAGGTAGGTAAACACATAAACAAGATTATTTCAAGCAGTGATAGGATAAAGAAGGAAAAAACATGGTGATGGAGAATGACTTATATTAATGTATAGTCACCTAAAAAGTGTTAAAAAGGCCTCTCTGAGGAAGTGATTTATGAATTGACACATGACTGAGGAAGACCTGGAAAAAAAAGTGACCAAGGCAGATAATGTGGTTACACAAAGTTCCTGAAGTTGGAACAAATTTGGAAATTTTGAAGATCGGAAATATAGTTTACATAGTAAAAAAAAGGTAGGAGATGAACTAAGAGTGTATCTGATGAATAAATATAGGTTTAATTAAAAGAATACATGTTTGTATATATACTGAAGATATCTGGAAGGAAAGGCAAGATCTTAACCTTTAAGTGGCTATTTTTTGGGTGGACTTAGAGAATTGTTGGTAGGAAGCTTTAATTTCCTATATTGCAATAGAAGTTAAAATTTTGAAGTACTTAAAAATGCATAAAATAGCCGGGCACAGTGGCTCGTGCCTGTAAGCTTCAGCCTATGAAGTGGCCGGGGCTAGGGATCACGGTTCGAGTCCCACCTGGGGCCCGTAGCGAAACCTAGTTCCAAAAAAATAGCTGGGTGTGGTGGTGCGCGCCTGTAATCCCAGCTACCTGGGAAGCTGAGGCTGGGGATTGCTTGAGTCTGTGGTACCCCGGGCAACGAGAGCCTGCGGTTCCACGGGCAAAAATAGCGAGACCTAGCCTCAAAACAACAGCAACAATAACAACAACAACAAAGCAAACCAAAAAAAAACCCAAAGTAAGAAATGTGATTCAAAGGAAAAAATATTAATACTAAAAAAGCCGATGATTTCTTTGGTTTTAGTCCCTCTAGTGGCGATTATGAGGTAATGCGGTGACTGGGAAGTAATGTAAGCATTCTATGAAAGAACTAAAATACCTTTTGTGGAATGCTGAAGTGCTCAGTAGCTTGGATTCCTAAAATCATGTATTCCTTCTCAAATGGAGGATTGGTAAAACCCCAAACTCATTACAGTGATTTTTGTAGTCATCTACTGTATGTCATTATGCAGGGGCCAGCAAAATTTTTAGAAATTTTTTAGATTTTAAAATTTTTTAGATTTTAAAAATCTAAAATTTTTTAGATTTTAAAAATAAAACGTGAGGAAAACACTCCGGTGAGATCATCTTGTACTGCATGGTTTAAATATCCTGGTCACCATCATTTTGGAGCTTTTGATCAGGTCTACATTTTTCTCTCGTTGTTCACATGGACAAGTTACCCTTTATTCCTCTTGGTCATCTCACCCTTCTGCATAATTTTCTTTCCCCCAGTGAGTCACTTTCCTCCCCCCATACTCATCTTTAATGTTTCTGACCAGGATAAAAATAACTGACATTTAAGGAGCTGTCACTAGATATGAGGTACCAAGTTAATTCTTGTTACCTTTCAGTCCTCAAATTAAACCTGTGAAGTAAATGCTATTATCACCACCTCCCCTCCCTTTGCCCCCTTGTAAAGATGGAAGAGGGCAGCAGAGGCATAGGGTCACTAAGCAGGATCATGGCTGGTTAAGATTTTTGTTCATGAGTATTTATTTTTCTATATTTAAATTTCCCTTTCTTTTAGCAAAAACACATTTGACTAGTTGGGGTGTCACTAAATCACTTGATTTCATCAATTTAGCACAGAATCAAATCTGAGATCAAATTTCTGAAATCAAATTCAAATTATCTGAATTACCAGAGGACAAGAACTTAGGACACAGAAAGTATTCATTAAAAGTTTCTTGTTTTATTATAATTTCCCAAGTATCAGATTTATATCCTTGGTCTAGATTATACCTTTCTGCACATTAGAATCATCAGGGGAAGTTTTACAAAAAAAAAAAAAAAAAAAAAATCAGTGCTCATGCTCCATCCCGAGATTTATTTAATTGGTCTGGAGGTTCCTGGCAATGAGTATGCATGTGTCTGAGCATAAATTTCTAACAACGTGGTTCTACACACATACACATACAATTTTGCCAAGAGACTATAATCTGTAGCCCTCTGGACTCATAGGACATCCATTCACTGATCTTACTGCCAAAAGTTATCTCATGATTTGGTTTAGATTCATACCATTTAGTTACTGTTTTCCTTAAATTACCATCTTACCTGATTTGACTGCTATATCACTAATATATTTTACTGCAGTTCTAATTGACAAGAGAAAAAAAGCTGAATGGTATGGGGACACTGAAGTGCTTATTTTCTGAAAAAGTGATTGTTCAGAATTTTTACTTTTATTATCTGAAAATAATTGTTAATTTGGTAACTTCTTCCTTTTCTAATAAATGTTATATTATCACTTTTCTATGATAGCTTAAAATGAATCATTTTCTAAAAATAGAAACACTGCAAAAATTCAAAAATATATACAATATACAGTAGAGTTTATCTTCTGCTACTTGGACCACCTAATTCCCTTCTCTGAAAGCAACTTTTTGTGTATCCTTCCAGAGACATTATTTTCCTAGTTTAAACAGTTCATCTTTTTTGAATTCAGTGGAATCTGGACAGAATCTTTAATGTTTCCTTGAGAGTAAAAGTGCCAGTCTAGAAGAGAAAGAATGAGCCAATGGAGAACGGTTGAGAGTGTAAAAAGAGGCTGGCGAGCGTCTTTAATCCCAGCCTAGGAGAGAGGCCGAGGCTAGAATTGCTTGGATCCGCAGGTTAGAGACTGCCCTGGGCATGATAACGAGACCTAATCTCAAAAAAAAAAAAAAAAAAAAAAAGGAGTTGGGCATGGTGGTATGCGTCTGTAATCTCGACTACCTGGGAGGCTGAGGCTGGAGATCACTTGAGTCTGAGGGATCGGGACTACCCCTGGCAACATAGTGAGACCTAGTCTTAAAAAAAAGAGTGTAAAAAGATGTCAGAGGCATCCTGTCTTTACTATTCCAAGTGTGGGCCCTAAATCAACAGATCATGTGTGGAGTGGGGTGGGGTGGTGGGGTCGGGTGTTAGGAATGTAAAATCTCCGATCTCACTTAGCAGGAGGTGCACCTTTACCAGATAACCAGGTGACTTGTGTGCACCTTTGAGAATCATTGCCCTTGGTCTAGCATTTTCCTTCACAAACCAGGGAGAGTGAGTAGCTCAGAATGAAACCAGGAGAGAGCTGACACAAAAATACCAGGTTTCCTAACATCCCCTGAAGTCTATCTTCACCATAGTCATTAGAGTCAGACACAGTGGGGTTAAATCCTATCTTTACCACTGGTAACCTTGATTATTTTAACTCCTATTTTACTATTGTTTTAAAAAAATGAACTTATTTTTTTAGAGCAGCTTCAGGTTCATAGCAAAACTGAGAATGAAGTATCTTGATATCCCCTGTGCACCGCTCCCTTCCCACCCCCATAATATCACCCCCCCTTTCAATATACTAGCTCTCTATTATTTTAAAACATGGGACTACTAGTACTCGCCACTGCACCTGACTAGAACGTCAAGGCAGCATTTCAAAAGCCTTTAAAGAATTATTTATAAAAACTATTGTATGTCCGACTTAACAGAAAAATTCCCTCTTGACATTTCCAATTCTGTGGTAGAGCCGTTTTGCTCTGGGAGTCGAGGAGGGATTTTATTAGACTGTTCTACAAACGGAGGAACTCTTAACAGGGAGATTAAAGTCCTGGCAGAGTTCATTTTCTCCCCATTTTATCTTAAGCGGAACAGAGCAGTAAGTTCTGAGGAGCAGGCGCGGAGGAGGAGGAAGAAGCGAGGCCTTTTTATTAAGGGCGGAACTGAGTCCACGATTCCAGGCTTGAGCATGGAGTCGGGCTACAAGACTAACAGTTGCAGGGACTTTTTGAAACTCGGGCTTTGCTCCTGGGAGGCTCGGATCTGTTAGTTTTGCAAGGCAAAGGGGCCGATTTTATTTTGCAGTCAGAACTTCGGCTTGAAACTGGGAGGAAAATCGAACAGGAAGGAGGCACCTCCGAAGAATGGGCGCCGCGCAGAGCCTAACTTCTATTTTCACTCGGAACTTCTGGGGCTTGCAGACGCCCATTTCCCGGGCTTTTTCCTTTACTTTTGTGTTTCAGTTGTTTTTTCCCTTTTTTCTTAAAGACAAGGGTATTTGATATGAAAACTTTTTAAACGCACTTCCGGAGAGACGCTTCTCCGGTAGCCGGAAGTACCTGGGACTTCCCCCGTCGCCTCCGCAGCCTGTTCCCGCGATAGTTTTTGTGGGAGTTGTAGTCGGGGCGGGAGGCTTGTGGCTGGGTATCCTGAGCCGGATTCTGTAGTCACTGAAGTAGGATGCCTTAGTCGCCAAATCTGGAGGCGCAAAGAGCATTAACTGTTATAAAATTCTACAAGGCGTTTTTATCGCATACTTTTAAAGGCTTTCTTCAGTGAGTATATATAAGTAAACATTTTTGTTCTTTTAAGGAACCAATGAGCATAAAGAAACTAAAGATGATACGTGATCAATTTGTATATTGATTTTATACAAAGCAGAAAGGTGTAAACTAAAACGAAAGCCTCTCTTCTGTACCTTCCCGGTTCCGGTCCCCTTTTTAAAGGAAAAATTATAAGTGCAAAGTTACATTATTAAATACACGAAATAGTACTACAAAACTCAGTCGTCCCTTTCCTACTGATAATTCGTTCTAGAGTTTTCTGTACTTGCATTTTTATTCTCTTTTTAATGGCTGTAATAGTTCATCCCATAAATATCTATTTTATTCATTCACTACTCTTCTCTAACCCATCTTGGCTGTTTGCAATTTTTGTTGTTGCAATGACTGTCTTGAACATATTTCGGTGTAAATCTATAGGGTAAATTCATGGAGATAAAATTATCCAATATATGAGATAGGTTTCATAAAGGTTGATAAATACCACCATATTACCAAACTGTACCAATATATACACTTATCCAACAATGTGTGAAGGTGTCCACTTTGCTTTTGTTCCAGCATTGGATATTACTGAACTAGACATCTAGCGAGTCTGAAAGGTGAACAGTTTATGACTCCTTGATTTACAGTATGATAATTACAAATTAGGAGTGAGGTTGCTCTTCTATTCATGTTTATTGATCATTTATATTTTTTAAAGTAGTCATATTTTTGGCCCAGTTTTGTCTGTTATGGAAAATGTGAATTTTCTAGGTACATTATTTACTTTCTGATTTTGCTTTTATATTTTCTAGCCATGTAGAAGTGCTTGCCTACTTTCAGTGTAGTCATGTTTATTGTGACTATAGTAAAGGGGATGTGAGACAAAACGTCCACTTTTCCCTTATTAACCTTGGAATACTATGTCTTTTGTTAAAAAACCCCAAATTTATGAGGTTACATAACATTTTTGTAAATAAAAATAAGAGGAGGAATGTGAAGTTTGTATTAGTTTTTGAAATAATAGCATGACTGACTAGTTGGGAACTTCCTTTTTTTTTTATTTACTTTTTTTTTTTTTTGAGACTAGGTCTCGCTATTTTTGCCCGTGGAACCGCAGGCTCAAGCAATCCCCACTCTTAGCATCCCAGGTAGCTGGGATTACAGGCACGCGCCACCATGCCCAGCTATTTTTTTTGGAACTAGGTCTCGCTACGGGCCCCAGACAGGACTGTTAACCCGCGATCCTTAGCGCTTGCTGCTTCATAGGCGGAAGCTTACAGGCACCAGCCACCATGCCTGGCTGGGCACTTCCTTTCAAGGTGTGCTTTCGTATTTCTTAGCAAGTATTTTCATGAAGGACCTGATCAAATTGAAATTTCATACCCATTAAACAACTCCCTCAGCCCTTACCCAACTCATGGTAGCCTCTTTTCTTTTTATTTCAACAAATTTGACTTCTAGAGAGCTCAGATAAGTGAAATCATATAATATATCTTTTTGTGATTGACTTATTTCACGTAGCATGTCTTCCTTCCCTGTAAGACTGAATATTTCATTATGTGTACATACCACATATTTTTTATCCATTCATTTCTTCATGGACACATGGGTTATTTCTATCTTTTGGTTATTGTGAATAATGCTGCTTTGAACATGGGTGTTCAAGTAGCTGTTCAAGTGCCTGCTTTCACTTCTTTTGGATATACGTAGAAGTGGCTTTGCTGCATCATATTGTTAATCCATGTTTAATTTTTTGAAGAACTGCTACACTATTTAGGCCTTACCAGTCATATCACATTAAGGTCATTTTTTGGCTATTCTGGTCAAGACTTTGTGATATTGAAAGAGAAATTTCCAAACAAAATTAATTATTTTAATTTCAAATTTCATAGGGAAATTTTTGCAGAAGACTGTATATAATGAAAGGTTAGTAAAAAAAGGTTTTTTAGAGATTCGTTTCTCTTCAGGAATGAATCTTTAAAAAGATCTACACAAGTGAACTTGATGGAACAGGTTTTTTTTTTTTTTTTTAAGATAATTTATGGGAGTATTTAAACAGTTAAGGCTGAAGGGTTAATGTTAAAATCTTTTACCACTTGGCCTTCTTTTCTAAATCCTACACATGACCTGTATTTTATAGGGCCACAGTGAGCTGAAATTCAGACTCTCTGGACCCACCCTGAACTAAGCACACTCCTGAGGCAGGAGGGTGCCTATTTAGGTGAAATACAGTGATCTGACTCTAGTCATCACCAAAGTTCTCATTGTCCTACTTTATTTCCTTCATAGCACAAATTATTATTTGAATGATTTTAATTGTTGGATATTTCTGTTTGTCTCTCTACATTCAGAATGTAAACTCTAGAAGAATGAAGACTTGTTTGCAAAGATGCCTTTTCCTACAAACTTCTAGGCACTAATAGGTTTCATTAAATATTTATCAAATGAATAAATTATCACTTATGATATGAAATGGATGAAAATTTGCTATTTCCTTTTTTCCTAAAAAAAAAAAAAATAAAACTGCAAGATAACATGTTTCAGGTTGCATGATTAAAAATATATACATGTATATAGTATATTAAGTTCATCACTAAAAGCCTAATTTCTCCTTCACACATACAATTGAACTCTTTTTGCCCAATTTACTGCTCCTGCCCCCTTCCTTTCTGGTAATCACTAATTGACTTATAGTCTACAAAGTTTATTTTTATTTTATTTACTTTTTTTGTTTAGTTGCTCTATGTGAGTCCCACTACATATAAGTAAACACATGAGGTGTTTGTTTTCCTCCATCTGACTTATTTTATCTCCTACTTTTAAAACTGTTTTTAAAATTATGAAAAATTCTAATTACACGGAAAATTCTCATTACCCATATTATTTAACAAATCCTAAGATTTTATCATATCGCTTTAAATTTTCATCTCTTAAAAAAAAAGAAAAAGACACAAAACATGTAGGCTATGAAGAGGTTGCTAATTGGGGCTAAAATACAGTTTTTGTTAACCTATAAGATCTACGGTTAATATGTAGCATGTACCCTAACTCAAACTACAGATCCCAGACAGCACTGCAGCAGTTAGGTATGCCTCTAGTCTTTCTCTTCTGTAAATAGCCAATGAAAGGTGGCGTTTACAGAGGTCTAGGATGACATCTGGTGTGTTGACTGTGATCAGCCAATCTAGTTATTGCCGTTTGAGATGTGCTGCTGTAAACCAGATTTAAAAGGGCTCTTCCTTTCTTGATTTGAAACACATTGTGCCTCTTGGTTCAGAGGGAAGAAGAACTGATCTAATAATCTAAATGGATGCGATACTGAATTACAGGTCAGAAGATAATGAAGATTACTACATGTTGCTGGGATGTGATGAGCTGTCTTCGGTAAGATAGTGGATAAACGGTTCTTTTTTCACAACAGTATCTGCAATTTTTATTTAAGGTTTTAAGTTTGTTTTTATTTATTTATTTATAAATTTCACAACATTGTAATCCCAGGAATTTACCCCCTCTCTCCATTCTAAGGTTTTAACTTTGAACTTTTATTCTCATTACCTAAAATCTAATCCTGTATTTTCTAAAAGTGTCTTTGTTTCAGAGAAAGTTGAGGATTTAAATGTGTGATGTCTGTTTACTTAGTGTTCTACTGGAATTTTGTGTAAGTTTCTTTTTAGATATGTGTGTTCTGGGACATGACCATGTACTTTACTTCACAATATAATACATAATTGCAATTGAGTGTTTCATACTGTACAAAACTATACTATAATTAAAATGAAAGGTAATTTTCTAGCACTTAGTTATTTTTATATGTGCAGTTAATTATATGAACCAAGAAATACCCTTTTTTTGTTAATGTGTCAAATAATTTTTACTTCTTAAAAGGGAAATTACTTCTTTAAAGGGTAGCTTTTGAAACAAAATGTGAGACTTCTTTAGTTGTTCTATAACAGAATAATGTTTTTGAAGTTTCCCAAAGACAAATATAAAGGTTGTATATATTTTTTAAATTATGGAAAACTCATTTTTAATTCTACCATCCAAGCTAAATGTTAATGTGTGGTATATTAGTTTCCAGTCTTGCTGTATAAATTTTTGAAGGCATATTTGGCATAATATTACATATACTTATTGATTCTTGTCTTTATCCACTATCACTATAACAAGGATTTCTCCATGCTATTAAATACTCTATAAACATTTTAATTCACCCACTCACATTTTTATGATTGCATGATATTTTAATCAATGATCATTCTCTTATTTTAAATATTTCATTTATTTCCACTTTTTCAATATTTCAAATGCTATTGAAATGAATACAAAATATATTCATTATATGTAAAATATATAAAAGTATGTATAATTTATCTTTAAGATATTTAAATGCATTTAAAACAAAATGTTTTTCTATATATCTTTGTTTCTTAAGACTGGAATTTAGTAATAAAATATACTTTTATTTTGAGAATTGGAGGCAGTGTTGAATACAAAGGATTAAAATCTCTATTTTATTATATGAAATAAGTTATATTAGGTACCTTGAAGTTAAACACAGAAACTGGTTATAAAGATGTTTCGTTACTTTTGTTTATTTTGGTGGTGATTTGCTTAGAGAAAAAGAAACTTTATTACCATTTTTTGAAACTGTATATGCTCTTCATACTTTAGATTATTACCAAATAACTTTTGAAGGAACTCTTTAAAATCAAATGAATTTAAATAGGCAAGTTTCACAATTAGGATTTTTAAAAAACTGTCTTGTTAGGTGATAAAAGTCATTCTATTCCATTCTTGGCCCCTAGTCAGTCTTTTATAGTATGTTATTGTTTTTTTAGTCTAGAAGCAGGAAGTTTGGTTTTGAATAGAGTAATAAAATGATTCAATTGCTTTATACTATTTATAGAAGTTTATTTATTATAGTTTTAATTTCATTTATGGTTACCAGTTGTAGTCATATTTCTGTGTATACTGTAACATATTAAAAGGACAATAAAAGTGTCATCTTGGCAACTTGATATTTTGATTCTACTTACAATGAAATGAAGCATTTCATGCAAATGTATATTTTACTTTAGTGTACAGTTTTTGCAACTGAAAGCTTTTGGAAATGGATCGAATTCACAAAAAATCGTGTATTTACTAATGATTCTAGGACAATAATTCTAAACTTTCTCTTCTTAGATGTTTTTAAAAATCATTCTTCACAACCTGAAGGTATAGTCGTGTTTATAGGCAGTAAGACTAATTTCCTACTTTATGGGAAAATCTGTATGCTATTAAATTAGAAAACAACATACTTCCCATTTGAAAACATTCTAACTTTTGGAAACAAAAGACCAAAACCCCTACTATGGATCATACACCGCTATAAACTTTGTATACATCATGTATAATCTAATCCCCGCAACAATTCTATGATGTGGATGCTAGCACCACCCCATCTGCAGATTAGGAAACCAAGGCATAGAAAAGTTAAATATTTTTCTTAAGCTAATATAGTAAGTAGCAGAGTCAAGGTTTAAAGCCAGATGATCTGAAGTCACTAAGAAAGAGAACAAGATTATAGTCTAAAAACAAAGAAGTAGAGGAAAAAAGAATAAAGAAGAAAAAAAATAATTGTTTCCATTTATCAAATTTATGGTCACTTTTCCATGAAATCTTGGGTTCAAGAAGTCCTCTTAACATTACTATGGAAATCATAAACAAATATTTAAACGTCAAATAAAAATCCACACCAGATCATGTTTTACATGCTAGTGAGTGGTGCCCTCATGAAGAAGGCCCTCAGAGGATTTTATAGCAGGTATCTTTTGTGGAAAATCCAACATGGAGGAAAAAGGCTGAATGATTTGGAATCAAACTTTTGTTTTCCAAAAGTTCATGTATACACTTCACACAGCTTCCTTTAACTTCAGCATCATAGGTAGTAATAGTACAATAATCAAAACCAGAAATTTGACATTGGTACAATAGTATTAATGGGTCAGCAAGCATTTTTTTCTGCTAACAGATCAGACAGACAGGATTAGGAGAGGGTGAAGCAAGCACAATGTGCACTTAGGACTCAAAATTTGAGGAGGTACTAACTCAGGATTGTCAAAGTGCAGAATCCTGAGGGATGTGGGAGAAAGAATTCATAAACTTAGGTTGTTGAATGTGCTTTCCTAAGATGTTGTAGTCCTGAGCTAATAAATGTTTTATACTTTGCAGAATTTTTGATCTCTGTCACCTCTATTTAGTTTTACCTTTGTGAGAAAGTAGCCAGAGATAATAGGTAAATGATGACCAGAACAATCTTCCAATAAAACTTCATCTAAAAAACAGCAAGTGGACCAGGTTTGGCCAATGGGACAAATTTAGTCAACCCGTCATCTAAAATGTAGGCCTTATTAATATTTCATTGTTTTTTTTAACTCATGTCCTTCTTCTTTGCCATAATCCAGGCCAGGATTCTTTTTTTTAATATTATTTATTTTGTTCTTTAGATCACAACCTCTGTGTTTTTTGGGGTACCCCACCTCCCGCCTCCCTCTGGTGCCCCTTCCATTCTCTCAAATCCCACTCTTTGTTGTTTACTAGTTGTGCTAAGTCCATTAGTCTCTTTCTTTCCTGTGGTAGTGTCCTTTCACTGGGTGAAGGACTGTGCTGTTGGAACCAGGCGAGCCTTCCTGGTAGGTTTTTAGTTTTAAGTTTGTGTTGGGCACAGGCCAGGATTCTTGATTATACCTAATTGTTATGTTCTCTTAGTCTTCTTTAATCTGATAATTTCTTATACTTTCCTTATCTTTCATGACTTTCAATATTCAGCACTACTCTGTTGATTTTTAAGCCTATGTAGTAAAAATTCGACAGTGTTTTAGGGCTGCTGACCCTGCATCCAGCCACAGTGACTTGGGTATAACTACCAATTTCACTGTTTGTAAGTGATGGACTCTCGCACATTGCTTCTGTTGAGTTGACATCCATTAGATACTTGGTGACTTTTAGGTATGTGTACCATGATGGATAGTTGTGATATTTGAGGAACACCCATGACTCTGTGCTCAAGTATTTATTTAACATGTGATATGGAACTAGGACTAGAAGTGATGGAAGAAAACAAAATGCTGAGCTATAGTATGAGTATATAAGGAATTTGGTGTCTAGTCAAGAAACCAAGGCTAATACACAGAAGCTAGTTTGAGAACAAAATGGTACTACATATAAATACAATAGGAATGTAAAAATAAGTCAAAAGACTTTAGAGATGGAACTTGAAATGTTCCGTCTTACTTGACGGTCATTACTTAGATTCACATAGGGAGAGCTATAGGGCATTTTCGTCACCAGAAAAAACTAAAGATACATCCAACTGGCAATCAGATCAACTATTGCTGTGTTCTAGAGTATTTCTTAGCAGAAATCAAGATATTGTGCTGATTGGATATTGGAAAAGATAAGCTTTTGAGTTTTAAAGTTTAATTTCTAAAATTAATATATGTTCAAGAAGTATAAAGAAACCACAAAAATACAACACTAAGCAGGTCTAATAGTAAGGAATATAATATATAGATATCAATTGTATGTGCCTATATGAGGTGTTTTGCATTATATAAATAAGTGTGTGTATGTGTGTGTGTATGCATTTTATTTATATATGTTTAGAATCAGAATGCCTGGGTTGAAATCTATTATTACTAGCTGTGTACCCTTGGGAAAATTAATCTAATTTTTCTGTCTTAGTTTTCTAATAAGCAATATGGTGGAAGTAATAATAGTACCTACCTCATAGAGCTGTGGGAGTTAAATGAGACACTACTATATAAAGTGCTTAGAATAGTGTCTGGTATAATAAAACTCAATAAATCTTAGTAATTATATATATATAAACGTATAAATAAAATAGATAAATGGTACGTAATTCTTTTTGCGATAGAACATGGATTTATACTGAATATAATACTTTATTTTTCGCATAGCAATATACATATTGGAAGTATTTCACAAGATGGTCTTTTTATGAGTGTAAAATTAGCTTTCACAAATATCCTGTAAAAAAGCATCTTATTACCAGACACATAACATTTTTGTTTTAAATTTATGGCATTTTATTCATTGAATCATTAAACCAAATCTTTTTTCCACCTCTGATTGAAGTAATTCCTAGAATTGGAATTTTTGGATTAAAGAGCTTGAAAAATTATATGTGTATATGGTTTATATATATATATAAATCTATTTAAGCTTCATATATACTTCATATATACTTATCATATATGCTTCATATATACTTCATATATACTTAGGTTTTATACATATATATGTGTGTATATATATAAACTTCAATTGCTTTTTGGAAAATTTGCACCTATTTTTAGCCTCACCAGGAGGACATGAAAGTGCTTATTTATTGCACCCTCAGTTACACTAGTCATTACCATTCCTTGGAGGTTTTGATTTATTTCATTATGACCAAAGTTGAATTTTTTTTGAGACTAGGTCTCACTATTTTTGCCGGTGGAACTGCGGGCTCTCGTTGCCCGGGGTACCACAGACTCAAGCAGTCCCCAGCCTCAGCTTCCCAGGTAGCTGGGATGACAGGCCCGCCCCACCACACCCAGTTATGTTTTTGGAACTAGGTCTCGCTACGGCCCCCCAGCGGGACTCGAACCACGATCCCTAGCCCCTGCCACTTCATAGGCTGAAGCTTACAGTCACGAGCCAACGTGCCCGGCCCAAAGTTGAACATTTTGTAGTGTTTACTGGCTAACAGGACAGGTAGTTTTCCAGGCCACTAGGCACTGGATCAAGAAGGCAGGAGTCAGTGGACCTTAATGTGGAGGACCTTAGTTGTCCAAGGGCTGTATTTGGCACTAGGCACATGGCCTGGAGATGCCAGGAGAGAAGTAGAGTGTGCCCAAGACAAACTAACACAGTTTACTTATTTTTTTTTTTCATTTTAAAAGGACAGGTTTACTAGCAAAAGGAGAATGTCAAAGAGAGTACTTATATAGTCACAGTCAAGTGAGAGAGTTATGCACTTTATCATTTTACCTAGAGCCAGTCCTATATAGGAGATTTGTAGTAAACTTTTTTTTTTTTTTTTGAGACTAGGTCTTGCTATTTTTGCCTGTGGAACCACAGGCTCACGTTCCCCGGGGTACCACAGACTCAGGCAATCCCCAGCCTCAGCTTCCCAGGTAGCTGGGATTACAGGTGCACGCCACCATGACCAACTATTTTTTTAGGACTAGGTCTCGCTACGTGCCCCAGGGATCGCGGGACTCGAACCGTGATCCCTGGCCCTGGCTGTGGCTTCCTAGGCTGCCACCTACAGGCATGCACCACCATGCCCGGCCTTTATGGTAAACTTTGTAACAATAAATATATAAGACAATGAGAGACAGATAGGGATTATTCTTAATTTTAAAAAATATAATATTAGCAAAATGTAGAAATACAAAGAAGAAACTAATATCACACAGTATTACTGAGATTTAACCATTTTGACATGTTCATTTCTATGAACTAATACCATGTTTTAGAGTGTTGCCATGTACATAGAAATTAAAAATTAAGCAACAATAACAATAAAATCCCCAATTTTCCTCTTTGATTGATAGCTTTAATTTTCTTTTTACTTGAAACTATCAAAACATCCCAAGATGTATACATTTATGTATATAAATGTGTAAAATGTGTCATAAAGGGTGTAACCTGTATTCTTGGTAGGAAAGTGGTAAAGAAGCTTTACTTCTTATTTTGAATTGGTAGAATTTTTTTAAGAGAGGTGTGTTCATAATTACTTGTAATTAAAAAATACTATTGCTAGAATCTTTAGAATGTTGAATATTTAAAATAAGTCTCATTCTAAATTTTTTTCATTATATAAACAGGTTAGGGTGACGAGGAGCTAAAGGCAGCACCCAAGAAGAGAAAACAGTGATTACTTGCTGTTCCAAAAGGAAGTTTATCTCTTCCTGGTAATGCAAGTGTTTCTCAGTAGATGCTTAGCGAGGAAAAAGAGTAAAGTTATCAGTCTGAACTTTATAAATATGAATATAAATGGATATCTAATATGGTTTCTCTTGTCCATTCAGATTGTACAATCTGTTTACAATACAGATTGTAAAAGTGAAGAGATTTTTTTATGATAATTGATTAAAGTGATGTAGAGCTGATAAAAATATTCCTCCTGTGATTTTACAACAATATTGAGCTGAGCTCTTTGATACTTCATTTGTCACACAAGAGGTTATTTGCATTAGTTAGTGAATAGTAAATATGGAATTTGATAATGGATTTTCATACCTAGAGAATTCGGCCATATAAGAGAGATTCAGATGATTGGATTTGAGGTCCAACTGCTTAGTTAACAAAAACTTAACTTTTTAGTAACTAGTTAAATGACCTTTGCATAAGTTACTTAACCATTGATAATTAATACTATCCACTACTATTGAGTTCTTATTATAAGCTGACTTTGTGTTGTGCTGTGCTTACTAATGTCATGCGAAGATGAGAATGCCTAGACATGTGGAAGTTCTATAACTTGCTTAAAATCTTAGGGAGGCACTGGCATTTAAAACAAAGGGATTGGGTTCCAGAGTCAAATGCCACCATTGTCTCTTGCTGTCTTTGCAGTTATGATTAATATAGTCAATTCATGATAAGGGGGCGTTGGATGAGTGTTGATGTCAAGTTAAATCAGAGATGTCTCTCATTTGCCCTGTTAGATTGGGTTGGAGTTTCTGTTTTCCCCATCAAAATTCCCAACCAAGCTGCTAATCGGTAACAACCATTGGATGTGAATTGTGTCCTCTCTTTTAGCTGTAAAATTCTTGATTACAAAAGGAAAGGAGTCAAAAGGCCAGAGAAAGGAGTTTTATAATAGATAATTTATAATCTGGATAGTCACCCTGGAATGGTAAATGATACTTAATGTCTTTTCAAGAACTTGAATATGTGAGCACATCTTTCATATAGTCTTAGGATAACCCTATCTGATTATCTTTGACATTTAATAAACTCCTGAGTCATCATCTAAATATACTAATAAGTTAAATTGTCATCAGAGACAATTATTTAAATAGGAACTTTACCTGGTGCTTTCTGAATTTCATTACTGAGGAAATAATTTCTTGATAAGAATCAGTGTAAAAATTTGGGTTGGTCATGGCTCTTGGGAAGAACTGATACAGTTTTTTCCTTCATGATGTTTAAGTTTAACTATTTAAAACATTAAATTTTGTTTTAGGTTGAACAAATCCTAGCAGAATTTAAGGTCAGAGCTCTGGAATGTCACCCTGATAAACATCCTGAAAACTCCAAAGCTGGTAAGACATTTTGTGATGTCTGTTTCTTATGAATATGAATGGTTTGTAGAATTAAAAGGTCATTGAAAAGTCACACTGCATATAATTTGGAGTCATAGGATCATACCTCCTCAGGTAAGTGTCATCATACCACACCCATCACCAAGGTATCCACCACAGTCTCTGCCACAATCTAGTATGTCACCTTTTTTCTATACCCTTTCCTCCCCGTCTTATAGCCTTAATTCCATAATCACATTTCTAGGGTTTGGTATTGGTTTGGTTTAGTCTGATCCTTTGCTTTTTTTCCTTTATATTTCACATATAAGCGAAATCGTCTGGTATTTGTCTTTCTCCTTCACATTTACTTCACTTCATTTAGCATTATCTCCTCCAGTTCCAACTATGTTGTAGAAAATTATGAGTTTATTTTTCTTTTTTAAGTTGGCTTAGTGGTTTTGCATTGTGTATATATATATTGCATTTTTTTGATCCACTTATCTGTGCTTGGGCACCTAGGTTGTTCTCATAATTTGGCTATTAAAAATAGTACTACAGTGATCATAGGAGTGTATGTGTCCCTTCAGACGAGATCGGGCACGTTCAGAGTGGTATGGCTGTAGACATGTATGTGTCCCTTCAAATTAGTGTTTTTGCATTCTGGAAATATATAGGAGTGGAATTGCTGTATTATATGGTAGATATACTTTCATAATTTTCATTATCTATTCATTATATATCTCATTTTGAGAAACTTCCATACTCTTTTCTCTAGGGACTGGACTAGTCTACATTTCCACCAACAATATATGAGGATTCCATTTTCCCTATATTTTGCCAACACTTGTTGTTCTGATCTTTTTTTTGAGACTAGGTATTGCTATTTTTGCCTGTGGAACTGCAGGCTCACGTTGCCTGGGGTACCACAGACTCAAGCAACCCCCAACCTCAGCTTCCCAGGTAGCTGGGATAACAGGTGCACGCCACCATACCCAGCTATATTTTTTTGGAACTAGGTCTTGTTACGTGCCCCTGGCAGGACGTGATCCCTGGCCCTAGCCATGGCTTCCTAGGCTGCTGCTTACAGGCATGTGCCTCCATGTCTGCCCTGTTTCTGATCTTTTTGATGTGGGCCATTCTCACAGTTGTGAGATGGTATCTCATTGTAGTTTTCATTTTTATTTTCCTGATAATAAGTGATATTGAGCATTTTTTCATATGCTTGTAGGTTCTTCTGCCCATTTTTTCACTGGGTTGCTTTATTTTTGTGAGTGGTAAGTGTCTTTATATATCGTGAATATCAACCCTATGTCAGACATGTGCAACTACTTTCTCCTATTCAGTAGAATGTCTTTTGTTTGACTAGTAGTTTTCATTGCTGTGCACATGTCTTTTAGTTTGATAAAGTCTCATTTGCTTATATTCATTTTTGTTTCTTTTGCCACTGACAACAAATTCACAAAGACATCACTGTGGAGTATTTTGGCTTTGTTTTCTTTAATGTATTTTATGGTTTTGGGTTTATGTCCTTGTCTTCATCCATTTTGAGTTAATTTTTGTGTAAGGTATGAGGTGATGATCTAGTTTCATTCTTTTGTGTGTGGGTTTCTGGTTTTCCCAAAACCATTTGTTGAAGGGACTCTTTTTTTTTAATGTATACTCTTGATTCCTGTTGTAATAAACTGACTGTAGATATGTGTGTTTATTTCTGGACTCTTAATTCTATTCTATTGGTCCGTGTGTGTCTGTTTTGTACTAGTACCATACTATTGTGATCACTACAGCTTTATAGTATATTTTGAAGTCTGGTGCTTGATACCACCACTCTTCCTCCTTTTTTTAAAATCAGAATTACTTTGGCTATTTTGTGTATTTTTTTGGTTCAATTTCTATTTCTGTAATGAAATGCTTTCTTTTGGTGGTTGATTTCTACTTTGATATTATTGTAATCAGAACATATACTTGAAATGAATACAGACTTAATGAATTTATTGACATTTGTTTGGTGACTCAGCATTTGATCTATCCTAGAGAATGTTCCTTGTACACTTTAGAAGAATGTGTATTCAGATATTTGAAGGTGCAGTGTCGTATAAATGTCTGTTAAGCCCAGGTGATCTAATCCCTCATTTAAGGTTCTTATTTCATTGCTGATTTTCTGTATAGTTGATATGTCCATTGGTGAAAGTAGGACATTGTACTGTTGTATTGCTGACAGTGTTTGATTTTAAATTTGTTAATAGTTGTTTTATATACTTTGATACTTTTTTATTTGGTACATATGTGTTGATGACTGCTATGTCTTCCCGATGTATTGATCCTCTAATCATTCTGCAGTGTCCATTTCTTTTTCTTTTCTTTTTTAGAGACTAGGTCTTGCTATGTTGCTTGGGGTAGTCCTAAACCTGAATACTCAAGTGATCACTAGCCTCAGTCTCCCAGGTAGTTGGGATTACAGGCACATGCCACCACACCCAACTTTCTGTAGTGTCCATTTCTGTCTTTGCTGTCTTTTTTTTAGATGGAAGAGTATATTTTATCTGAATAAGTATAGATATCCCTGACTTCTTTGTGACCTCATTTGTTTGTAGGACTGTTTTTTAAACATTTACTTTGAGTCTTCATTTATCTTTGGAGCTTAGATAGGTCCCTTGGATACAGCAGAAGGTTAGGTTTTGTTTTCTGATTCAGCTGGCCAGTCTGTGCTTTTGATTGATGAATACAGTACAATTTAGGGTGGTTATTGATATATTATTACTATATTTCCTTTAATTTTTTTGTTCTAATTCCTTGTTCAGTTTTTATGAATTTTCTTCTCTATGGTTTAGATAAGACAGCCCATTTCAACATTTCATGTAGGGGAGGTCTGGTGTTGGCAAATTCTCTCAGTCTGTTTGTCTAGGAAAACCTTTGTTAATTTCCTCATCTCTGTTGAAGAGTTGCAAAGGATACAGTATTCTTGGAGGGCATTTTTTACTGTTATGTATTTTAAATACATTTTCCCACTCTTTCTTTTCCTTCATCTGAGAAATCTGATACCAATCTGGTGAGATTTCCATGATAGGTTATAGGAAGCTCAGTGAGATAGACAGTCTGCTTGTCATGTTGACAGTGGTGTATGTCTTACACTTAGAACAGTATATACCATGGAGGGCACCTATTTTGCACAAATCATTTCTTGAATGGGTGAATGAATGAACCCATGAACATACTCATTATTTCTCTGAACTAGAGTTAATATTAAGATGAATGTCCTAACAAAAGTAGGAACATTAGAAAAACAACCACCACCCCAGGTTATTCTTTAACTTCCCCCCCGCCCCCAGTGAAGGCTTGCTTTAGGTATTCCCTGTCTCTGGAAAACAATTTCTTTTCAGGATACATGATGAATCACTCTGTAATCATTATGATTTCTTTTGCCATAGTGATGGTAGTGTTCACATATGGGCTACCAAAGAACACTGGACTGTGTACATATTGCTTAAAATGAAAAGGTACACATACATCGTATCTCCCCTTGTCAATTGATAGATGATATAACCTTTGGGTAGAAATCGTTTGCAATTCTGTATAAACATTCTTTATTCAAATGAGATTAACATAACTTTTTACTGATAGAAAATGTTTTAAAAGATTTAACAAAAGATTAACCCCATGCTGAATTTTAGCTTGCCTGAAATCTGAAATATATTGGACAGACTTTAAATTTCTTTTTTAAGGTAAAAGAGTATCATATACAGGAACCACAGGTAAAAGAAATTAAATTTGTATATACTAGTTCCTCATGCCCCTAAGTCTACTGCCATCCCAAAGTAAAGCATCCCTATGAAATCTTTCCTAAGCCAATATAAAATGAAAAAGCAATTATCATTAATTTGGGAAAATTTTTCAGGAGTAAATAACTATTAGATCTTTCTCATGTTCATGAAAAAATAATCTAAGGCTTTCAGAACTCTCTTCAGTTGTGGTGATGCAAGTAGAACAAGCTGTGTTATAGAAATTGTGTCACAAAGTTCAAAAGTTCCTGGTCGGTGCCTATGTCAGTCTTGTCACAATAACTGTTTTGGGAAAGTGCTTTGTTAACTTTCCTTTCAGACTTAATTTAGGACCTGTGAAATGGTATTTTAATTCTTGATGTACAGGATTCAAAGACATTTAGATATTTGAAAAGAGGGCCCTCAATGTCCCTTGCTAACTTGTCTTTCAGTGTCTCATTGTTTACCTACTTAAAAAAATTCTGTATTGCTTTTTCCCTTTAGAAAAAAATAATATTTGGTAATAAATGATGTTGAAAGTAAAAGTTTGCTTTTATCTGTTCCTGCCCGAAAACCTCTTTTTTCCCTAATTTTTTATTAATCATTTTTTTGTTTACATATTTAAGTATATATGTATATCTTTTGTTTGTTATTCCTATAGGTTTGTTATTCCTCAGCTATAGGTGAGGTCGTATAGTTTCTGTCTTTTTCTTAATGGTGTATTTTCTTTTAGATTATTTTTAAAGCATGTTCTGCAATCACATTATTATTTCTCAAGTAACTGTAAATGGTTTACATATAAAATGTGGATATAATAATACAAATTCTATTCAAGATATGAATTTTATAAAACCTGTGTATTTTCAAAGTAGACTCAGGGATTAAGTCAGAATATTTCTCAAAGGTTCCAGCATCATTTGCTCATATAAATTTATACAATGAGATCTCTCTTCTCAGAATTGGCAAATGTTTATCTTGTGTGATTCACTTGATTAGCTCACATATTAAAAGACAAATATAAATCAGAATCCAATTTTATTAATGTGGTGAAGCGGATAGAAAAAGAAAAAGGTCATCTAATAGGAAAGATAAAGTCTTTTTTGCTTTCTGCTTGTTTCATTTGTTGTTGAGTGATTGACATTAGAATAATTCAAAAGGACTTTTGTTCAGGAAACAGGAAAATGAGGCCAAAATAATGTACAAAGAGAAGGTGACTCATAAATAAATATGTAAATCTACAACCACTGCTCTAGTAGTAACTGGCCAGTACATCCACGGTGATAATTTGATGAGCCTTTTATTGCTGTTGGGACGAGTGACACCTCATTTATTCAGTGGGGGCATTTACATTGTCTTTACTAACAGAAAGAATTGCTCACTAGGATAAGTTGCTATGGCAAGATGCTATTAGTTTGTTTGTTTTCTGTAGCTTTCAGTAGCCCCATCTGTAGGGTATTCTCTTTAACCCATTAATTCCCACTACCTCTAGAGTTGATATTAAATAGCTAATGCTGTACAGCTGTGTAACAGGGTTCTAGAAGTACCCTGCTATAGTGGCAGTATCTCCGGTTGCTGCAGTGAAATACTTGAATTGATGGTGTTTGGAGTACAAGGGACTTAGAAACAGCAGCTGTTTCCCAGCTGGGTTACAGAAATATTGCAATATTTTTGCCATTAATATAGAAACATCATCAGCAGTGATAGCACATTTGCACCAATACCTTCTGTTCCAGGGGATTGACTACTTTTCATGAGGTATTTTTAGCACTATCAAGATAGTTTTGTTTTTCTCAAGGATACTATTAAAATATCCAAAATTTACAAACTATTTTGAGGGCATGTCATCAATTTTGTGCTTAGCATTCAGAGAATAGTGCTGGAAGGATATTTTTTTATTCACACTCAAAATAGAAAGCATTCATTTATTCATTCAGTGAACAAATGCTTCCTGTCTCCTGCTACGCTGCTGCAGTGCAAGGGGGATGCAGCAGAGGGCAAAACATAAAGTTTCTGTCCTTGTGGAGTTTATATTCTGGAAGAGGAGACAGATCATAAAATTAGCTCGATAATATCACCAGGTAAGTTCTCTGAAGAAAAGTAAAGTAGGATAGGGGAAAGAAAGGAATGGGGTTGATGACGCTGTGGGTATCAGCTGACAACTGAGGGAAGTCTTGTGAGTGTCAGGGGCAAAAGTGTTTCTGGAAGAAAGGACAGCACATTCCTGCGGCTGGAATGTGCTAGGTGTCCTCAAGGAACATCAGGGAAACAATATGGTGGTTGTAGGGGGACATAGGGAAAAGCTGAACGAAATGAGGTCAGAGTAGGAAGAAAGGGGTAGAGGGCAGGCGAACCATGTCAGGCCTAATAGCCAAAGAAAGAATTTTCAATTTTGAGGGAAATGCTAAGTCAGTGGAAGTCATTTTGAGCAGAGGCATGATCTGATGTGACTTATTAAAAAAATACTACTCTATTGCTGTGTTGAAATAAGATTGAGGCAAAGGTGGTAGATCAGTTTAAACAGAGGTGACTTAAACCAGAACTGTCGCAGTTTAACTGGTGATAAGAGTTCAGATCGTGGGTATATTTTAAAATAGAGCCAGCAGGATTTGCCGGTGTAGTAGATGTGAGTTAGGTGAGGAAGACAACAATCAGGGATGATTTCAAATGTGTAGAAAACTATTGAAGTATTTCCTGGCTCCCCAAGAAGAACCTATATTATGCCTATAATTCTGTTTATCACATTGTATTGAAATGATTTGTGTCTCCTTACTAGACTCTGAAGCCTTCAAGGGCAAGGCCTGAATCTTACTAATGTATGTATGATAACATTTTTATCATCCCTGGAGGTAGAGGAGAAAGGGGGGACTAGAGGATAACATGCATTGCAGGAAAATGGAAGGAGCAGGAAGGCAGTCGTCAAGTGTTGCCTGGAAAGCACTTGCAAGGGAGCCTGGCTCACTTACATTTGAATTCATCCTCCATCTCTTAAAGTTTTGGGGCTTTTGGCAAGTCATGCTACCTCTTTCTGCCTTAGATTCTATAAAATGGGAACAACAACTACAACATCTAAGGTTATGACTAGGAAAGAAACCTCATACACATTAGCTTCCCATTTCTCGCTGTCCAGCTCATGGCAACCCTAATCTATTAACTTCTCTCTCTAGATTTTTCTCTTCTGGATAGATCATATAAATGGAATTATACAATACGTTATCTTTTGTGACAGAGTTCTTTCACCTAGCATAATGCTTTCAAGGCTCATGTACTTCATAGCTTGTACCAGTACTTCATTTTTTTTCTTTGTATCAGTTCTTAATTTCTTTTTATGACTGTTAGACAACCCCATTACATAGGTATACGACATTTTTCTTATCTGTTTATCAGTTGATAGACATTTGAATTGTATTCACTTTTTGACTAGTATAAATAATGTTGTCATAGACATTTGTATACAAGCTCTTTTTTGTAGAAATGTTTTCAGTTCTCTTGGGTATATATTCCAGGTTGAAATTTTTGGGTTATGTGCTAATGTTTTGGGTTATGTGGTAATGTTTTGAGGAACTGCCAGACTTTTTCAAAGTTGGTACACTGTTTTGCAAAATATGAAGCTTTCAATTTTTCAGCACCCTCTCCAACCTTGCTATTGTCTTTTTTGTTTTAGCAATCCTAGTGACTATATGTAGTTATATCTTATCATTATTTTGACTTGTATCTCCCAAGTGAATAATGATGTTAAGCATCTTCTCATGCACCTATTGATCATTTGTATATCTTCATAAATGTCTGTGCAGATGCTTTGCACACTTTAAAGTATTGATCTTATAGAGTTGTAATTTTTTTTTAAATTTTAGTTATAGATCCCTTATTGATCTGTGATTTGTAATTATTTTCACTCCATGGCTTGTCTTCACTTTCTTGATGGTGTTCTTTGAAGTGCAAAAGTTTCAGTTTTGATGAGCACAATTTTTTCTTTTCTTTCTCGTACTTTTGTTTTTGATGTTATAGGTAAGATGTCATTACTTAATTCAAGGTCACTTAGATTTACACATTTACTTCTCAGAGTTTATCATTTTGGTTTTTACATTTAGACTTATGACTCATTTTGATCATATTATTTGTGATTGTTATCATTTGTATCTGGTGTGAAGAAGAGATGCAGTTCTAATTCTTTTGTAGGTGGATATTCACATGTCCCAGTTGTTTTCTTACCTATGAGCATGGATTATTTTCCATTTATTTTGATCTTAACTTCTTCCAACAATATTTATAATTTTTAGTGTATTAGTTTTGCATTTCTTTTGTTAACATTTTTCTTAAGTATTTTCTTCTTTTTAATGCTAGTGTAAATTATTTTCTTAATTTCCTTCTCAGATTGTTCATTGCTAGTGTACAGAAATACAACTGATTTGTGTGTACTGATCTTGTGTTCAGTTCTATAGAAAGCTTTAATTTCCCTGAGGAACAGTAAAAAACATTAAAAGTGTTTTCAACAGAACCATGAAAGGCTTTTATTACATGCCATCTGTTCAGATAGATTAGTGACAGAACTACCATTTATCAACCACCTACTATCTTATTTATTTATTTATTTATTTATTTATTTATTTATTTATTTATTTATTTATTTATTTATTTATTTATTTATTTATTTATTTTTCAACCAAGAATCTAAAGCTTGCAAAAGAAGCTGACCCTAGCTAGTAAGCATCATATTCCTACGAGATCATTTTGAATGTTTGGATGTTTAAAATAACTTTCAAAGCAAGAAGTGCTCATCTCTTGATTTATTTTTCAGTGGAGACGTTTCAGAAATTACAGAAGGCAAAGGAGATTCTGACTAATGAAGAGAGCCGAGCTCGCTATGACCACTGGCGTAGGAGCCAGATCTCGATGCCATTCCAGCAGTGGGAAGCTTTGAGCGACTCTGTGAAAACGGTAGGTTTCTCTCTAAGTGATGTGAATTTATGAAGCTTAGGATGCAGAATGTGTCTGCATAAGACTCATGTATTAGCTTTGAGGGTCATTAGCCAAAGGAGAAAGAGCACCAAGAAGCTGATAGAATCTGGTTATAAATCAAGGTCCACAAGATCCAATGAAGGGAATTCACCATCATAGTGGCAATGAGTTAGTGCCAGAAAAGTCTATTTACCTTTGAAAGTTTCATTTACTGTTTGTTGTAGCATATACACTAATTATTATCATGTACTGTTTTATACATTCTGATAACTGCATCTCAAGTTGTTCATATACTGCTGACTTTTTAATCACTGCAAATTCATCTCTATTCTTTTCTGTTCATATCAGCTTCTTCTCAAGGCTTATGAACTTTGCAAAAAAAAAAAAAACAAACAACCTAAGGTCAAATTAAACCTTTATTTATAAATTATAAATTATTTGTAAATTATTTCTGTTATAAATTCTGGTGAGAAAATTGTTGCATAGGTGTAGAGAAAGTGTTTAAGCCATTAGGCTGTCTTGCTTCATGTTACTAAAAACTTAAATATCAAAGTAATCACTTAAATAATAGCTATATGCTAATTTTTTCTTGCATTGATCTTATATACTATAGAGAAAATGGAATTTAAAAGATTTTTGCATTTTTAGACATCATCTACTCTAGTTTTTTTTCACAGGGGAAGTATTCTATGGCATATGACATAGAATAGGAGTTACTTTACAGGCAAGGTTTTAAGGACTTGTTTGTAGAACTAGTTTGTAGTATGATTCACATATCTCAAGTTACAGTCCTTTAGGGTTACATTTAGATTTATTACTTAATAGTTTTTAAGAAGACATGAACAAATCATTCTTTTCATTCATGAAAAGAACTTAAATGGTGAGGGAGGGTCATTGAAATGATAGGGAAGAACAAAGTAAAACTCTCAAATATGTCAAGTTAAAGACACTCTACATAATTCTAAGATTTTCATTTTATAAGGAAGAACATTTTCATAAGTTTGTTTTAATGAAGTATTAACCGTGCATACACAATAGTTTTTTAAAAATTGTAACTTAACTTCATATACGCTTTTATGTTGCATATATCCAAAGTTTCTTGTTGACACTGACTAAATATATATTGTTCTACTGCCTCCGCATAACCATACTTCCTTTCTGTGAGTGCATCTTACTGCTAACTGCAGTTGAGTTAATGACTTTTGCCATTCTAATGCATTTTGATTAATAGTTCATTTTTCTGGATTAACCACTGAACTCCATTACTTAATTTTTACTGTAAATATCAAGTTAGCTAGGGATTTTTATAAAGCTCTTCTCCAAATTCCAGCTCTAATTTATATTGCCAAAGTCTTTTCATTAAATATTAATTTCCTGTCTTCAAACTTTGAATTTAGTTTCACTATGAACTGTTTGAGGTCTTACAGTGATTACATTGGCATTTCCTTACTGACTGCATCATTTGTCTTTTCAGCAAAACTCTAATGGTGCACTGGCTAGCATTTGGTTTTGGACTGATATTTGTATCAATGGTACAAAAATAATGAGGTGTATATCTTTCTGCTTTAAGCCAATAGTGATTTTTCTTTTTTTTTTTCCCTCATGCAATCGTCTCTGTTTGAGCTGAAACTTGTTTCTGATTTACTCTTGTTCCTCTTCCTCAGTGGATTTTGAGTTCCCTATACCAAATTTCACATGTCTTGTACCTCATTTGATTCTGTTGTTCCTCTCATTCCTTTCTGCTCTGATCTCACAGACACATGGATATGTAGGTCTTTTCTCTGTGTGTAACATTTAGTTGCTGTGTGTGTGTGTACATTTTCATTTGTTCCATCTTTGACGAATGTCAAATTCACTATTATAGATAAATAACAGATATCATACTAGTATTATTCATGATTTTGTAAATTATTTTCTATCCTTTCATAGATAAATATCAGCACTAGGGTATTTGGTTTGGGTATATTACATACATGATTCTGACAATGAAATGATTGTGACTTAGGTGTTTAATTTTAGGTGACATTTATCTAAAACATATCTGCATATTTGCTTGCAGTACACATTTTAAAGACTGTTAAATACCATAAAATTCTCATCCTTCAAGTCATTCACCCAATGTTTCTGCTTTTTATTTTAGGCAGTATAAACTCTCTGGAAGAAAAAGCATTGGCTGAAAGCAATATTTGTCTCAAAACCTTCAAAGCAAGACAATCACATTGTATTTTTGGAGTATCACACTAGGTTCATATCAGGAGTTTCTTTTGGGAGAATTCCTCAGATGAGCCAGTTTCAGGGCTGACACATTTCTGTCTTCTAAGTGTGATGAAACTGTAATTGATAATTTTTTCCCCTACACTAATCCTTGTATTTTTACTAGCTATTTATTTATTTTCTCTTTTAGAAGTTCTTATTTTTATTTTTAAAATTTTTAAAATTTTTATTCATTAAAAAAAATTTCTTACATAGATAAATGGTTGCTGGGATGCCTCCCCTCCCCGCCACTCACCCCTGATGGCCCGTCTGTTCACTCAGACTCCTTTCTCGTTTGATGATTTATGTTCAGTCCATAGGTCTCTCTTCCTTTTCTGTGGATGAGTCTGTTTGACAGGTGAGGGACTGTGTTCCTGGTACACAGCATTCTGTGCGTGAAGGATTGTAGTATTAGCTTTGCATTGGGCAGCCTGTCCGTGGTTGTTTGAGGTTTAACAATGTCTTCTCATTGCTGGCTGCCTGTTCCAGTCCATTCTCTATATCTGTTGCCTTTTCATCTCATAGCTCTGCCTTCTGACTTGGGGGGCCTTGATTCCAGTCGTTTTCTGTAATGAGGTTTCTCAGAGAGGGTAGGCATCCATAAATGACCTTTGTGTATCATCTCCACTCTCTCCCTTTGCAGTTTTGTTGTGGAGCCAGTTCCCCAACTCTATGGGCTTCCTCTCCCATGGTATGGGGAGGGGCTCCTTGTTTTCTTGAGTGGCATATCCTGAGATGGGTTCTTGGTTCATCCATTCTTGATGAATTTTTGTAGGTACACTTCTATGTGATAGGTCTTCACCCTGGTTGTCTCTCCAGTCCATTATGGTCTATGAAGATCTTTCTCCTGTGTCCTGCCCCATTGTATTGGCAGGATCCTTATCTGGTCCCTCACGCATTCTATGTCGCTATTTGCAATGTTTGCTTTTCTTATTCCTCCCGAGGACTAAATGGAGTGAGAGTGAAATGGCAAGACCTACCCTACCCCCCATTCCCTGATCCTGAGTGGATTTTATCTTGCCTGCACACTGGTCTGGTCTGGGTCTCCTGGGCCAACCCCCAAGACCCTTTTACCAGCCAGCTTGATGGCAGAGGGTGTTCGGTGGGTGTACAATGGATGCAGTTGCCAGCCAGAGGATGGCTGGCAGCTGCGGGCGTGTGCTGATCAGGGCATGTGCTGCTCCTATCTCTTTTAGAAGTTCTTTCTGTTAATTTAATTTTTAAAAACACTTTAAGGTTTCATGCAGGTCCATGAATGTGTTGGACACTCAAGTTGAGATATGTAATATTGGTTAAAAAAAAAAATTGAGCTTTAGGAGTTAAGGCCTTTGGGACCTTGGGGTAACTTGAGAAGAGAGACCTATTCAGGTAACTTGAAAAAGGAGACCTTTTTAGCTCCAAGAATTTTAGGGGAGTTTATCATTTTCATGCTAAGTGATTTTACCCCAAGGGATTCAGGGTATGTGAGCCTTTCCCTCTAATTCTAAAAATATATGGCAGGATGGCTTTAAGATCACTGTGGGAAAGTGATAGTCAAAATAAAACAGAAAAATTCCCACAAGCTTAAAGTTTAAACTGTCATAGCACATCAATTACTAAAAAATTTTATAAAGAGCTAATAGAAACACTTTTTTTGTGATTTGTTTTACAAATTGATAGCTTCTGGAAGGGTTTATTGAACTGCCAGTCATCCTAATATGTCGTTGGATCATTGTTGAGTTCCCAGGCTGGGAGAGGTGTTTTTGGGTTGAATCCATTTGGCCATAGACTACAAGGGAAGCTTCCCACTATGTCTGTGTCGCCACAGTTTCCCCAGCCAGATGGGAAACAGTGTGCGATTCAGTACCTTCTGGGCCTGTACAGAAGGCAGCCTGTCCTAATTGGATGTTATTCAAAAGCAAGGCAGAAATCACCCAGGCAAGTAAAAAATTCACTCATGGTGATCTAATATAAAAATTGCCAGTCAATTTTGTGTAGTTTATTCAGTCATATCCATGGCTTGTGTGAGTCAGTTGATTTCTTTTTTCTTCTATTTGTCTCAGTGTTTACTGGCATATAGACACAATTTTTTTATATGTAGTGTTGATCAAATTCAAGAATAAAAAAAATGCTTTCCTAGAGAAGAAAAAAGCAACAGCCCAATTGGGCTGGTAAGTAAGTTAATTGAGGAGGCCAAACAACTCCATCCAGTTTCATAGACTGTAGGACAGTGATTTTTGGCCCAGGCTTGGTGTTTGTTTAGTGTTAACTCATTCCACACATTTAGTGATTTTTCTGTTTGGTGCACTTCATTATTTTATTATGTATAGACTCTTCCCTTTCTGGTCTCTCTCTTAAGTCTCTGTCAACTGCTGTCATTTGATATTTTCATTGATGCTTATTCTGTTGAAATGAGTCACAACACAATAGTTTACTTGATGTCCAATGCTCTGCCCAGCTAATATCTACAGGAGGTAAGAAATTCACTTTGTGAACATAGAAATGAATGTCTCAGCAAACCAGACTGGTGAGAGGTGCCTATAGATAAGCTTAGATATTTTGAATTTTTCCCCTGCAAATTTCTTTAGTTGGGATCAGCAGATATTGGTGTCTGATAATATTTTATTCTAATTTAATTATAAAGAGGATTGATGAATGATTACTCTCTCAGAATATCTTTTTCACTGAGCATTTACTATAATCATTATCCTTCGCACTCATGTAAGGCAGACTATGTGCACTTTTATTCCAAAAGTGAAATACTGTGACACAGGATCAATACATGGTGTCCAGGCCTCCTTGCAGACCTATGATACAGCTCACATTTTTAGCTTCCTGGGTTTTGAATTTTTGAGTTCCTTATTCTCTGTTTTTCACTAACTTTCAGACTATCCATTCTCTTCCACAGAGGAAGCCACTGGCTAGCCTCTTTTATTATATACATTTGCAAAGCTCCCAAGAGAATACCCAAATGAAACAACAATAGCAACAGACTCAAACAAACCAAAACCTGATTTAAAAAAATTTATTTATTTGTTTGTTTATATTTGTTTGTTTATATATTTATTTGTTTGTTTATATTTGTTTATTTGTTTGTTTATATAAACATATATATATATTCTACATCTTTGTATTCCCTGGGGATCACCCACCACTCTCCCTCCCTGACCACTCCCTCCCATATCCGCCTCTCCCTCCCCCCCACCAGTTGTGTTCTTTAGTTTGGTTATTAGGACTTTTCCTTCTGGCCTTTTGCTTTTTTTCCCTATTACCCATATATTAGTGAAACCATTTGGTTTCTGTCTTTTTCTTTCTGACTTGTTTCTGCTAATATGATTTCTTCTAGGTACATCCATGTTATCATAAATTTGTCATTTTTAATTGATGAGTAATATTCCATTGTGTATATATGCCACATTTTTTTCATCCATTCATCTGTCTTGGGACTTGTGGGTTATTTCCATGTCCTTGCAATTATAAATAGTGCTGTAGTAATTATCCAGGTACAGGTGTCCCTTTGCATAAGCATTGAGGTCTCCTTTTGGTAGATTCTCACAAGAACGATTACTGGGTCAAATGGTAGTTCCATTTTCTTTAGTTTGAGGGTCCTCCACACTACTTTCCATAGTGGCTGGACCAGTTTACATTCCCACCAGCAGTGTAAGAGTGTTCCTTTCTCCCCGCATCCACGCCAGCACTTGTTGTTACCAATTTTTTGATGCCATTTACTGTTATAAAGTGGTATCTCATTGTAGTTTTTATTTGTATTTTCCTGATTACTAATGATGTTGAGCATTTCATGTGCCTGTTGGCCATTTGTATTTCCTCTTTGGAGATGTGTCTTTTTTAGTTCTCCACATTTTTTGACTGGGCTTTTTGTTTTGCTTTTGCTAAGTTGTGTGAGTTCCTTGTGGATTTTTGTTATTAAACCCTTGTCACTTTTGTGGTGGGTGATTTTTTTTTTAATGCCAGATGAAGCCAGTGTTCCTTTCAAAAACTAAGATTTTTGTATTTAAAGTTAAGCCTACAAAAATACGCTTAATACCTGCATTTACAATTTAGTAGATGATGACTCTGTCTCTGTCCTCCCCAACACATGTATTGTCATCAAGAAACTGCCCCCTCACATATTTGAAAATAATAATTGCATCAAATTTCTAAAATAGAATTTTTCACATGCACGCATGCATGCATGCACATATAATCTTGTCATAGAAGATTTAGAAAACATCAAAAAGTAAAGAAAAAAAAATTATATTCTTGTCATAATAATAACCACATAAATATTTTGATGCATTTTCTTCCACTGTTGTCCTCATTAGTATGAGAGCCACATTCAGTGACAGCAGTAACTGCTTTATTAGGGTGATCCTTGACCTTGGGGTGAGTGGCTAATTTTGGAGGAAGAAGATACAGGATGATCCCATTTTGCAGGTGTTGAGAGATAGGTTGAAGGTGGGAAAAAATGAATTAACTATTGAATTAGGTCAGAGAACTTGTATATACTTATGATTTTAAGGTGTGTCTGAAGTTACATTGCCCTCCTTTCAATCTATCTTTAAACTTTATATATATATATATACACATATATATATATATATATTTATGTGTCTGTACTTGACTGTATCTGTCTGCCTTCTTATATAGTTGAAATGATGCTATTTATCAACACTTTTACCTGTTATTCATAAACACTATGCTGCTAACACATTTCAGTTTTCTTATAAAAATCTTCATGAATACACATAGGAATGCATAGCCTTTTGTATTAGTGTGTTTAAAATGGTGAGACCCAGTTTTTGGTCCCTCTACCCTTCCAGCTCCTGAGCCATTATAAGCAGACAAAGTTACACTGACAAAGTTAGTTACACTGAGCAAATGACCCCCAGAAGGTATACAAAACAGTTTTAGGTATCAGGTTCAAGGATTTTGAACCTTCTGTTTATCTGAAAATGTAAAGGTTATATCAGAAATCAGTGGATAATGTCCAATGCTGTTGATTTATTGTCCTTGATTCTTTAAAGTTGTAGATTAAAAATGTCATAAAGCTGCTATGCTTTTGTTAAGATAAATGAAAACAGTAAAAAGGCTATGTAACAAAAAATGTTTCCATCCTGATTCCTGGCCCTATTTCCCTTTCTTAGAATAGTTACTATTGCAGTTTGTTGTGCTTCCTTTGAGAAATTTTCCATACAATGTACACATATATTTTTCTTTTGTTTTTAAAATAAATGGGAAAATATTTAGAAAGTTCTTGTTATTTTAGGATACCTAAACTTGACCCAAAATGAATCCACTTAAAATTAGAACAAATATTTAATAGTAAATAGGATTCCTGCTTTGTGCCATGAATTTTCTTAAAGAGAAGATATATAATCCAGAATTCTTGTATTTGCCAACTCTGCATTAATTGTGGCTAGTCAAATTGTAATTAGCATAATTACAAAATAGTAGACTTAAGGGGCACAACCTTGTTGTTTACTGGTAGTAAAATATACTTAACATAAACTCACTGTTTTAATAATTTTAAAGTGTACAATTCAGTGGCATTAAGTATATTCATAATGTTGTTCACCCATCATCATCTATTTCTAGAGCTTTCCCATCACCTCAAAAGGAAACCCTATACTTGTTACAGAAAAGTATGTTATACATCTTTGCCCAAGTTCTAGTAACCATAAATCTGCTATCTTTCTGAATTTGTTTATGCCAGCAGTTTCATATTAAGTGGAACCATATAATTTGCACTGGCTTCTTTTACTTAGTATTTGTTTTCAAGGTTAACCTATATATGTCATTCTCTTTTTTATGGCCAAGTAATATTCTATGGCATGGATATACCTCCTTTTTGTTCATTCATTCACGAATTGATGGACCTTTGGATTGTTTTCTACCTTTTGACTTTTGTGAATAGTGTTCTATGAACATTCAAGTGTAAGTTTTTCTTTGGATACCTGTTTTCTGTTCTTTTAGGTATATGTATAGAAATGAAAGTGCTGGATCATATGGACAGTCTTTAACTTTTTTGAGGAAGCATGTATTTCTTTGCACCTTTCTGATGCTACTCTGTTTGCTCTGTCCCACAAACTGGATTTCTACTTATACCATTTGTCCTCCAAATCAGTGAGGATTAACTTTTAATATAGAAAGCTATGTAATATTGATCTTATAAATTGTATCTCTGCTTTTGACAATGTAGTCAATGCACTGGGCCGTTAGAAGTAAAAAAGATCTGATGTTGGAAGAATCTGACCAGACTCATACCAACAAGATTGGACATGAGGAAGGGAAGGAGCAAAGAGAAATAAAGAGAAAGGAGCTCAGTTCAACCACAGAAAAAATGGAGCAAAAAGAAGCTGAATCCCTGGAGAAATCCCTTCTCCCACAAAATTCAGATTTTCCAAGTAAGTCATGTCATGTCAGCTTTGCATAGCAGAGGTCTAAAATTAAAGGACTTGGTTTACATGGTACTTATTCACAATCTTTTCTAACTGCACAGTTGTGCCAGATTTACAGACTGGTTTAGTATCTTAAAGTATACATAGCATTGAAGAAGAAACTAGAAGGTAGATTCCTCAAGACATTCCCTGCCAGGGAAATTTTGGAATACGAGTCTTCTACTTGATTGAAATAACACTAACATTTATTAGGTGTTTACCATGTGCAGGGATGTTCTATATATATATCTAACTTTATATTAGTTACCTTATTTAACATCAGTGTGTGAACGTTAATTTTATTTTTTAAAAATTTTTTTATTAATCATTTTGTTGTTTACATATTGCACATTGATTTTGTATATATTAGTTGGTTTAATTCTCAATATGTTGATGGAATTGGTATCACTATTATTCTCACTTTACAGATTAGAAAACTATAAATGATAATGGTATCATCAAGTTAGCATAAAGTTTATATGAGAAGATCCAAGGCTTGCAAAACTGTTAGCTATCACTATCATTTCTTTTGTCTAAGTAGCCATCTCCTATCTTTCTGTTGTGGAGGTGTACTCTATACACACACTGTAGCTATCTTCAGATTCTCATTTGATTTCCTTTGGAATTTATCCTGAACATTCTTGAACATTTATTTTTCTTTTTAAAATATTTTTTGAGTTAATGTTGGTTTACATAGTCTTTTGGTATTATCTCTCCCCTCCATTTCAGGTGTAGCTACTGTAGTTTACCCACCACTAAAGAGTCCATAGCCCACTCTCCTAGACTCTCTTGCTCCCTCCCTCTTTAAACACTTGTTTTTAAAGAGAAGATAATTAGAGAACTTATGGGGAATTATAGACTTCAGACTTTCTGAAAAACTTTTAGGGTTTGATTCAGGCAGTCTTTTTTGCTGAGTCTATATGTTGATTGCATCAGCTCATAACTGGAAATAGTTATAATATAACGAACTGATCAAAGCAGAAGCCTACATTTCAGAAAAAGTGTTTCAAGCAAACATACACATATGACCTCCTACCCACACATGCGCACACAGACATTTAGCCCTGGAATGTTCCTATCTGTGCTCCCTGAACCTGGGGCCCTCTTGGACTTTTTTTTCAGATTCAGATCTAGTCTGAGTTCACCAGAACTACAGGGTTTGAATACTTCATAGATGTATGCAAGATCCTTGGTCCCCACTCAAATACCTCTCACAAGATTCTATGACTTTTCTGCTTTCTTTTGAGAAAGTAATTTAGTTATCAAATGCCTCACGGTAATTAGAAAGCTTGTCATTCTAAAATTCAAAAAAATCACGTATAGAATATACTTAAGTGTCTACCCCAGTTCTTCCCTATTTCTACTTCTTGTGTAATAAGGGAGGATGCTCAGGTGTGTCTCCTTCCATACTGTTTTCTTTTAATACAGGTGTTTATAAATATATATTCATTATGAGGACTTTACATGTAAAGAACAATGTTACACTGTGTATCTTCCTCCGTGTTACACAGTGTGAAGATCAGACTCTGGCATCAGATCTTAGCTTTTCCACTGATGAGTTATATGCCCTTGGGGAAGTGAGTTAATTCCTCTTTATTTGAGTTTTCTTATTTATAGCCAATGATAAAAAAGTATTCATAACTTTTTTTGAGGAGTAAATACCTTAACATTTGTAAAATATTTAAATTATGTACATTGTAAATACCTTTTCTAGTATTACCTTTCATTATTTTGGAATCCTTTCAAGTAGAATCAACTTATTATTTTTAACAGCTGCTAAATAGTCTGGTATAGATAATTCAGGATGCACTGTTTTGATGTCAGTGCATCTGATGCCAGTTCTGATGTCCTCCCATGGTGAAGCCTATCCTCTTAATGTAGTCAAAGACTGAAGAATGGAGTTGAGGGCTTACAGGAGGATGGCTTGTTGTTTAAAGCAGTTGTTGGAGAATTAAAAATGTGAAATTTTACCAAAGACTGCGTTAACCAGCATTTTCTTAATGAGTAAGAGATCATTGGCTTTTCTGAGTAGTGTTATAAAGTTGGAGTCTGATGTATCAAGGGCTTTTACTTGATTATTTATAAGTTCATTTTACTCAGTGTAAATTTTTATAATGTCAGCATTTAAGGAATATTATTCATGTCGGCGCCACCAAACCTTGAGTGGCTTCTGACATAAATTTCAGCATCTTTGTTAATTTCCTCAAGCAGTGCTTGATATTTACTTTGGAGTTTGCTTTTTTGATGCAGTTTCTGTGATGAACAGCCATCAAGCATCATCATCTTATTCCACCCAGTAAGACATGACGTGTGACTTCTAGAAACTGGTGCACAAAACGATCTCGTTTTCTTTCCATTTAAATATGCGACAAATATGCCTACTGATAAATATAATTCCGGAATAAAATGGTTTTGTGTAACACCCCAGAATAAAAAGAAAAAATCAAATGGAGCAGATGCAGTTGACATTCCCTTCCCAGGCATTGCCAACCTGGCTTCGACCAGAGGGCTTCTCTGGCAGTGGACGCTGCTCTGCAGCAAATGAGTGGGCAGTCAGCACAAGGGAGCAAATGCCCTTTGGGTGTAGCCATCAGGCAGCAATGAATGGGAGTGGACAACTAAGTTCCCAGCCCCTTCACCCCTCAAGTGTGATCATTCTGAGGTATTTTGATATTGTTTCTCAGGGATCCCAGTGGGACCAGACCCCATTGTCCAGGGTAGTAACGTCTCGTTATGTACAGTTATAGATTTTAGTCTCTACTTCTCTTCTAGGACCTCTAAGGATCGCATCCCAAATTGGTCACATGCATTCAAATTCTTGTCTGGGATCTATTTCTAGGGGATTTCAAGCTAGAAAACATCTTTCTAAAACTGTAAAAACAACATGTATTTACTCTAGAAATGTGAGAAAATATGGCTAAGCTAAAGGAAGAAAATTCAACTTAGAATCTTACCATCTAGAGAAATATTGATATTTTGGAATATTTTTATACATGTTAGTATATTTAAAACTAAAACAATCATACTGTACATATTCTGTGTGCATGTTTCAGATGTAAGTTGTCAGAAACAATTTTCCTTTTGCCAAATTCCCAAGTGGAAGCTCTTTAGATTTACTTTCTCTGACAATTGTAATAGAAGTGTAAACTGATCCTATTTTTCTGAGATGACCACTGACACAATTTTATGTCTATTTTTACTGACTAGATAGTTAGATAATATTTTAAAATCTCAGTGAAAGTGTATATTATATCTTATATTATAACTTGTTCTTTCGCAATATTATAACAACAACAACAAAAACCCAAAACAAAGGAGAGCTCTGTCGTAGATACTCTAGGGATAACTTAAAATTTAGGGATAATTACTTGAAAACTGTACACTTTTGAAATATGAATCACAGATACGCAATTAATTTGGGAATGGGGTTATACTGTCTAAACTGCTCCCTAATTACCTGTCACTTAGCAGTATGCTTTGAGCATTTGTCTATGTCCATGTCCAAAATATGAAAAAAAAAATTATTAATGACTATAGCAAAGCCTTTTAAGCAACTTTGGTGAACATTTAGATTGCCTTTTGATATAAAGAAAAATTTAGAAATGAAATTATAAAAGTCCTTATAATAAAACCATTAAGCACATTCATGATTTTTTTCCCTTACTAAATTTCTAGAAGTGGAATTATTGGGTTAAAGGTATACACATTTTAATGAGTTTGATAAATACTGCCAAATTACTTGCCAGGAGATTTTTGTCAATTTACACTTCCTTCAGTAGTCAGAAGGAAAATGACCTTTTCTCTTGTTTTCAACAAAGTTGTTTATTAGAATAAAAAAAATTTACAACTATAGAATAAATTATTGGTGTTCCAGGTATCCAATCCACTGTTATTCACCTTTCACATTTGGCAGTTGTTTGAAAGTTGTTTTCAATTTCTTTGCAAGCAAATTGTCAAAATTCCTACCACTGGGGCATCTATAAATATCTTTTTATTATTAAGCATTTAAGCCTGTGAGTTTCTCTTATTCAAATGAGTTGTATAAAGTATTCATAAGAATTCAAAAGTTAAATCAGTTCATTTCTGTACTGAAGACTCATATTTCACTTGTTGCAGTGAAGTCTTATCACTAAACTGTTTTACTATTACAAGTTTGATTTTTCTTTAATTATCTGCGATTTTAAAGTCCTTTCTTGTCCAAAGGTTTCTCAGATGTGAACTCTGGACATCTTCGTTTCCGCTGGTCTGGGGATGCACCCTCAGAACTCCTGAGGAAATTCAGAAACTATGAAATATGAAATGTCCCTGGGCCACAGAAGAAAGAGAATAAGATAAACCCCGTGCTGCCAACATGCAGTCTTTGTTCAAATCTGTAAAATGTCATGTTTATATGCAAAGTCTATGAGTCGCTGAATACCTATTAATTCTACCTCCCTTGAACCCATCCTCACCATGTGTTTCCTACGTGAAAATAGTTTCAGAAGATGAGCTGCTTTCAACATTGAAAAAAAAATTAAGGCTTTCAGATTCAGAGTAGATGGTATTATTTGTGTTTCCTGTTATAATGTTATTTATAGAAATCTACTAAAAAATCTATCTCTGTATTTAACTATTTTCTTGATATACCATGATCTCTATTGTTCAAGATACAAGGAATGTTTTCTGTTTTGCGGTTTAAAATAAAAAGTAAAATTGCTTGTCTCAACTCCATAGAATAAAATAAATTAATTTTTCAGCATTTGTAATGAATTTATAATTCAACTAGGTTTTTTATTTTAAATAATATATATTTTTATTGAAATTTGCCTTTTGGGTGTTCCTCCCTCCTCCCTCATCCCATCCCCTGGTCTCTCCATCTCTTCTTTCACTGCCATTTTTTGTTTAACTTTTAGTCCCTTGGGTTCTTCTTTCCTGGAGCAATTTCCTTTTGTCTGGTGTGGATGTGGTTTCCTGGGACACGGTGGCCTGTGCTTAGTTTTCCAAGTGTCTTTTTGCTGCTGGCCACCAGTTCACACATGACTGTGTTCTTTCAGTGCCTCCTCCTTCCTTCTGGTTGGCTGCTCCGGCCCATCTTCTGTCATATTTTGCTCCTTCTTTGTTTTGTAGTTCTGCTTGCTGGCGTTGGGAGCATTTCTCCCGGCCAAAGTTTGTGCACCAATTTATTTGATAGAGATAGGCCCTGGCAGATGGTTGGTCTGGTTCGTGGTGGTGCCACAGCCCATCTCTGTGGCTTTCCTCATCCCCTAAAGTGGGAGGGTCCTTTGATCATGCTGAAGGCATCTCTGAACAGGAAATTCCGTTTCCATCGTTGTAGATCTCAGTGGTTGTATTTCTTGAGGTAGTTTGTCTCTGCATTCAGTCTTATTATAGTCCTGTGTCCCATGGATCTGACATGTTCGTTGTTCTGGAATACTTCTTTGTTTTTCACCTCTGTATTCGTTGACTGGATTTGGAGAAGATCAGAGGGAATGACCCTACCGTCCACTACCCTCTGCCAGCTCCCCCCCCACCCCCTGCCAGCTCACGCTTCTGGCAGGGGGGACTCAGTGCCCAACAGCATGGACGAACAGGGTGTGTGGGCCACCTCATGGTACGGTGACCCCGGGGCACCCCCAGCTGCTCTTTGCTGCCCTGGAATGTGGCGGGGCACATTCCACTCCTCACATTCCCCAAACCCTGAAAGGAGCGTGGCAGGCTGGGTGGCTGAGGGCTCGGTGCCTGGCAGCATGGCTGAACCAGGCATTTGGGCGGGCTAATTCAACTAGGTTTTAAGAACAATTTGAAAAGACATTTCTAACTATACTAATGATAAAGTCAAAAGCTTATAATTCACTTGAGGAAAGTTCCTTTGTTATATAACAAGTGATAAATGTATAAATTGCATTCCAATTATGAAAGTGGACATATTAGGTTGCATATTGTTTTTCATAGGTTGAAATTATTTACGATCACATGTAACCTAGGGTATTTTCTTAGTTTGAAAACAAGTGATGAAAAATTAAGACTTATAGAGCAGTAGGTTCCTTAGTCAAGGACAGAGTTTTCGTTTGTCCATAGAAAAATGAGAAAAATGGAAGTATGTTTTTTTTTAAAGCTAAATTATTCAGAAATTAAGTCCTTCCCTTCTTTGTAGTTTAAAATGTGTTCATTTTGGGAAACAGTATCATAGCAGATTATATTAATTTGATAGCTGCCATAACAAAATACCACAGACTGGGTGGCTTCGATCTTTTTCATAGTTCTGGAATCCAGCAGTTCGAGATCAAAGTGTCTTCAAGTCTGGTTTCTTCCGAGGACTCTGGTTTACAGGTGGCCTCTTCCTCACTGTGTCCTCACATGACCTTTCTTTGTGTACATATATCCCTTTTTTTCTCTACCTTCTCTCATAGCCCCACCCTGACAACCTCCTTTAAACCTAGTCACTTCTTCAAATAAAGTAATAATCTCTGACTAACATTACAGTATGGAGTATTAGAGGTTGGGACTTCAGTCAATGAATCTTGAGAGAACACAACTCACCCCATAACCTAGATGGAAATTTTTTAAAAACAAATATAACACTGTAATGCTTCGTTTGACTGTATTTAAATTTTGGCTGTTTAGGCAAATCCAGAGGTAGGGCCAGTCATTTGGAGAATTATTTCTATAATATTTTACACTTCAGTAAAATGTGATTTGACATGTCTGCTAATTTTACTTCAAAAAATAGAAAGTAGCTGGGCATGGTGGCTCGTGCCTGTAAGCTTCAACCTATGAAGCGGCCGGGGCTAGGGATCGCGGTTCAAGTCCTGCCTGGGGCTCATAGCGAGACCTAGTTCCAAAAAAATAGCTGGGTGTGGTGGCACATGCCTGTAATCCCAGCTACCTGGGAAGCTGAGGTTAGGGATTGCTTGAGTCTGTGGCCCCCCCAGGCAACGAGAGCCTGCGGTTCCACAGGCAAAAATAGCGAGACCTAGTCTCCAAAAACAAACAAACAAAAATCCTAAAAAATAGAAAGTAAAGAAAAAACATAGTATACTGATAAAATGAGCTTTGGAACTGTCCTAATGTCTAGGCATTTTGAATTTCCAAGAGCCAGGATTTTAATTTGTTGTTTTTCCCTCTCATACTCTGATTTGCATCCCTAATGGCTTAAATTACTTTGTGAAGGGGGAAATACACTTTTGCTAACTTGGTCCACTCTGCTTTAGTTACAGATCCATTTCCTAATGTTTGACAAGATTGAGCATGAACTCTTACATACTTTTCTCTCTCATGATTGCTGAATACTCTAAATAAGAGCTGAGAAATAGGTCCATTTGAACAGGAATTTTATGATGGCTTAATCTTGTACTAAGTACTTTGTATACTTGTTCCCATATAACTTAGTAGGAGAAATTTTATTTTTTTTATACTCCAATGCTCTCTTGAACTCAAGTTTTAAAAAGGGAGAGTATGTGCTTTGACAATGAAGCTTTCCTCTTTGAAAGAAAAGGGGTAAACTGTACAGTTTTAGTTTTTTTAAAATAGTTTGTTTTAATTACCCAGTGTGTGTCCCAGCACAGTTATAAGCATATATATTTATAGTGGCACATTTTCGAAATCCTTTATTTTCAGATTATGTCTCCATGGCATAGAAAGTGGTTATAAGAATGCAGTTATTATTCTTAGGTTATTGAGGTTATTATGCTCCTAAGTAAGCTCTACATGGTGGGGATAATTAGTTACTCATATTTGATATTAAATGAATGAATAAGGCACATATTTCTTGAGGATATTATTATTGATAAATACCACATTGACTTTTGTGTATGATTTAAAATCATACACAGTCAATAGTTTAGTGAAATAAGACAGGCTTATGAATATCTTTTAGTTTAAAAGTATTGAATTAGTTTAAGTATATAAGATACTTAAAAATATTCCTATATTTATACACATAAATAAATATACACATAGTAAGCACTTTGTGTATTAGTTATTATTCTTACTTAGAATATGAATTATACATTAATTTTTTTAATAGTTTTGCAATATGCATTAAGTTATGATAGTTAACAGAACTGTGGCCACCCTTCCTACCTCAATCACTTTCACCTAATTTTCTACCTCAGAGAAACCATTATTGCATATCTTTTCTTAGATATCCTGTGTAGTTACCCACATATACATATTTCTCCTTATATACATAATTACACACTATATTGCTGAATACCTTCTGTTTATTAAGTTGATATAGCTGGGAGATTTTTTCCATTTTAGTATGTGAGTACTATATTCTTTTTGTCTGCTGCATAGCTTTCCATTGTGTGGATAAATCTTACTTTTATTAGCTTGTTCTCCACTGATGCCTTTTCAAGGTTATTTATAGGCTTTCTGTTTTTTTTGTAGTTAAAATATGTAAGCTTCACAAATAGAACTGCAACGAATACTTTTGCATATAGCATTTCTTTATTTGCAGTATGCCTATAGGATAAATAGCTATCATGGGAATAGATCAAGGAATATATAGTCACACTTAAAATTTCTTACCATATTCTTAAGTAGACAACAGTTGCAATTAGGCAAGTTTCCAGAGCCTTAGAACCATTGCTTTGGAAGACCCCCCCAAAAGTGCTTGTTCATTAAGATTATTGCCTTGAGGTTTTTTTCCTCCCCCTTTACTTTAGTCTTTATTGAGAGGCTCAGTTTGAAGCATTGGGTTTATGAAATTACTTGCCCAGGACCTACCCTAACTCCTGATACTCAGAAGAGCCCAAGGTATAACAAAAATAAAACCAGAGTACACTTTTCTTCTGGTATATTCTACAGATGGAAAGAGGGCTTTTTTTTTTTTTTTTTTTTTAAGAATTCTTGTTTTCTGGATATCCTGAGTTGATTAAATTCAAGTCCGAAACATTTTTGCTTTCTTAAGTAATGGGCAACTCAACAAAGCAACTCTGGAAAATCTAGACAGAGTCCATAATTTATTGTGATTTCAAAGAATTTCTAGTCTCTAGTGGATATAATCCCAACTTGTCAAAATCATGTGTCTTGATGAACAAATTAGAAATGCAAAAAAAAAAAAAAGGCTTAGCAGATATTTCTTGTAAAGAGAGAGAGCAGGATAAAGGGGTAGATAAGGTTGTTTTCCTGCTTATGAATTTTCATATCCTTTCTGAGCCCAGATCTGATGGTGTTCACAAGATCAATTACAGCAGCAAGTGTTGATGACTAACGCAGTTATTGAGAGGGGTCTTTAATTTCCTGGAGGCAAACACCATTACCCGCCACCTCCACATCACAGATGAAGAGATGCCAGGACTGCTGGGGAATCAGTGATGGAAGAAATTGTAAGACTGATGCAAGTACCGAGAAAATGATGAAATGTTTCACGATGAAAGGCTTCAATTCCCTTCAATTTCAGGTTTTGTGATATGCATCAGCGTGACTGCCTTCAGTATTATTACTTCTCAGTGCTCTGCGTCATCTCCCCTTGACTGTGGGAGAATATTCTGTATCAGGCAGCTCATTCTTATCTTTCCTTTTCCTATCTGGGCTCTTTTCATTTCTGCCAATGTTTTGGCTTTGAGGATTTCTTGTATTAATTAGATGCCAAGACTGATGTTTTCACAGTGGAGTCTAGGTTAGGTTCATGGAGAACTAGATTTTTCTCTGGTTTGAATCTGCTGTGGGACTTAAAGCCAATCACCTGAACTTGCTGATCTAATTTCTTTTACTGGCATGAAATAAAAATCTCTCCTTTGTAGAACACAGATGCTCAGGAAGGACCAGTCTCAGAGTTGGCCTGGTTAGGGTCTGCAGTGAAAGCCAGAACAGTGTGAAATATAATGTAGAGAGTGGAATCTAAAAGCAGAAGTGGAAGATTAGAGGGGATAGGGAAGGTGGGAAAGATATCTCCTCCATCACTATTTTTCAGAACTCTCCCTTTCTTACTGCTCTTTTCAACAAAAGCGCAGACAAAAGGGAGAGATTATAATTAAGTAGGATTATCTATATATGCTATCCCCAAACACTTCAATTATCTTTTCACATTCAGCTGAATTTGATGCATTCTTGATAGGTTCCCACCTCTGAAGACAATTTGTCTTCAATTCAGCTGAATGTGAAGACAAAGGTGATTTGTCTTCAGAGCATATTAAGGCATACTATTGTACTTATATTTAGTATATTATATATAGAAAAGAGTATCAAATACTTTCCAGCACTTCAGACCAATAGGGGAGATTTTTAAACAAGGTCTAACAAATAACAATAGTGTTAATAAACAGTTCATTCATTTAACAATTCCCAAATTATTTTCTCACGTAACTTGCTTGTACATGGAAACTTTCATGCCTGCGTCCCACTATGGAGGTTCTGACTTGGTAGGTCTTAGTGGCTGTCCCAAAGGTTTTGGAATTTTACAACTTGGGGGGTAATTTTATTTTATTCATTTATTTTTTTGCCTTTTATTTAAATAGCATTTTATTTATAAGGGAGTTTTCTTTTTTTATTATTATTTATTTTATTCTTTAGACCACAACCTCTGTAAGTGGTTTTTGGGATACCTCCCCCTCCCTCCTCCTGCTGGTGCCCCCTCCAGTCTCTCAAACCCCACTCTTTGCTGTTTACTAGTCTGTGTTAAGTCCATTAGTCTCTTCCTTTGCTGTGGCAGTGTTCTTTCCTTGGGTGAGGGACTGTGTTGTTGGAACCAGGCGAACCTTGCTGATAGGTTTTCAGTTTTAAGTTTGCGTTGGGCAGCCAGTTTGTTTTCATTTGTGATCTGTCCATGTTTTCTTGCCACAGGCCGTCTTCTTCCATCCCATCTCTGCTGTTTTGCTGTTTTACCTTATGGCTCTGGTGTCAGGATTAGGGGGGTCTCACCCCCAGCCAATGTCGGTGAAGAAATTTCTCTGTGGATACAGGCATCTGTGAATGGCCTTTGTAGATCATGTCCTCTGCCTCAGTTTGCAGCTTTGGTGTGGTGCTGATTACCCCATCTTTGGTCTTCCTCTTCTCTCCCATAGTGTGGGGAGCGGGCCTTGCTCTCCTAGAAGGCATCTCTGAAATAAGGTCTTGGGACTTCCTGGCCTGGTGAGCGCATAGGTGTGCTTCATGACATTCTGTTTCTATAGTTGTTTCTCTTATCTCACATGCTCTGGTTCTCTTGGTTGCTCATCTGCTGTGTCCAGCTCAGGCTTGTGGGCTGGATTTTTGCATGATCCCTCACCTGTTCTATGATGGGGTTTGTGTTGTACATATTCTTGTTCCTCTTGAAGTTTGACTGGAGTGAGAGCGAAATGGAAGGGACACCTCTTCCTCCCCCCACCCTCCACCTCCCCACCTGCCCGAATGCAGATACCTCTCTGTATGGGGGTGGGGCCTGGATGGCTAAGCTTAGACCCCTCCATGCTCCCCTTGGGCTAGGAGCAGGGGGCAACATGGCTCGGCCAATCAATCCGGGCTGCAGGTGACAGCCCCATGCAGCAACCATCTGCTGGTGGGCGGGGCCTCCCAAACCCCCACCCTGTCCCCCTCCCAGGCTCATCCAGCTCAGGGGGCTTACCTGGAATCCTTCACTCGGGGGAAATTTTAACTGAGCAGCTCAAGTCAAGGACCATGTGGCTTAAACAACTACAGGTTATAGGTGAAGTGGTTAATGTCTTTATGACCTTACCTACATAAAGGAGTTTGAAGTGCCCCCTTCTGTGCCACCAGTTATTTCTGTGGACCTAAAAACACAAGGGGCACTGCATTTGGGATCCTGGCAGATCTAGGGGCTGCAGCCACCACTCTACCCTCCAGGGCTTGCTGCACTCCTCACCTCCAGTTCCAGAGGCTGCTTGATCGCTCCCCTGCTGCTACTGCCAGATACTGAATTCCTTCTGCAGCTTCCCTTCTCACTAAGCTTCTCCTGAAGTTTTGGAGCTAATGGGATTCTCAGTTTAATTGTTTGCCCACAGATCCCAACTACCTGGCTTGATCCCAAGCACTGACCTAGCCACTCTATGGTCATTTGTCTTCCTCCAAACTCACATTGATGCCACCCTGTCATCTTCACTTTCCCAGCTGGAGGCCTGTGGGGTAAATGACTTGGTGAGACTTTTCCCTCCATTAGTCCTGTAACCAACACCTGAGATGTTTTGTCTTTCCCATGATTGTGCAACCCAGTGAGTGTGCACATGTACAACTGTGCCTAGAAGAGAGGGGATAAAGAAATTCAGAGAACACTTGATAGGAGAGCACACTTGAGAGAGCATGAGAGAATGCCAAGAGAGTCAAGGAAATGAGCGTGAAGATTCCTGGGGTATGGGGGGCTTGCCCATCTCCCAACCTATGCCTTCTCCCAGCTTCCCCAACCCTGCCTGGTGTGTCTGTGTAACTACTAGAACCAATAAAGAACCCACACAGATTGGTGAGCATGATGCTAGTACACTACAATTACCATTACAGACAGGATGCTTGCTCTAACAATTGACTAGGAGGGTGGGATGGTTTGATGTAGAGGAGATATGCTAATTGGCGTACGCAGTTCAACACAGACGATGGCATAACTGGCAGAATTTGACACAGAGGGAAAGAAGATAGTTCTGCAGAGTTAAGTATGATGCTGGAGACGCTGCCAGTGCACAGGAGGTGGACCAGGTATGGGAGTTGTGGGATAAGACCTTGTGTGGTGTAGGAAATGACCTGCAAGGATCAGCTGATACCCACTGAGGCAGTAGACTCTTTAGAGAAGAAAGTAGACTCCAGTGGTGATACAAAGATAGAGCTGATGGGACTTGGACAGGTCCACCATAATTTTGGGAGGTTGGTCTGTGGAAGTGGATGGGATTATTTGCATACCCCAGGAGATAAGAATCACGTGGTGGCTGGTGGGCTTTGGTGACCGAGGCAACTGTGAGAGCTCGCCCGGCCTTGTGCAGCCAATGCCAGAGATGTGTAAAAGCCAACTTAGGTAGAGCAAAAATTTTATACTAAGTTCAGGAAAGTTTGAACAGTTGTTTAGTAGTTGGAGAGGATGCTAGAGAAGATAAGCCTCTTAAAGTCATCTATGGGTAATGCCCTGGTCACTATTTTTTACCCTTTTAAAAACTGATTGCACATATGTATTTTTTAAAAATATCATTGTATACCCTGAGGTTCTCCCACCAGCTTATCACCCGTCAACTGTCATCTTAATCTCTGTGCTCATGCACCGTTCACTTTTGAATTTGGTGAGACGCTGAGGAACCCATTCTTGGGGGATGTGTGGAGAACGTAGCTTGTGGTGGAGACCACAACGAAAGAGGGACCAGAGAGAGGCTGCATGTGGAGCTTGCTCTTCAGATTCCCAACCCAAGTGCATGGCAGAGCGTTGGCCTAGTTCAGGGGTCTGCATGTCACACTGGGGCCATGGAGGTTGAGTGTTGGAGTGACAACAGTGACAGTATCCCTGGGGACTGAGTGAAGTATATGTAGCCAGTCTTGGAGTGTATCCTGGAAGTGGATACTACGTAGTGTGTGGTTTGGGGTTCCTCACTGAGTGCAGCAGTGCCTTCAGTAGCAGATGTGATGGACCACCTGGTAAGTGCCAAACCTTTTTGTCTTTTTGACTCTAGGTTGGTGTGCCCTGCCACATAAGTGAACTGAGCTTACTTGTACAAAAATGCATTCTTTGCTTTAGCTGGTCACGGCTATGGCTTTCCACACTCACCAAGGGAAATGTGTGGAAGAATGTCATGCAGACATCCTGCCTGGTGTGTCTCTGTGACTGCTAAGTTAATAAAGAACCCACACAGATTGGTGGACCTGATACTTGCACAACAATGGGCATCACAAATGGACCATTTGCTGTACAATAGGTGATGAGGATTGGTTACACTACAAAGCCCATGAAGAAGAAGATTCTGGGAGATGTTCATGTGAAAGAGGAGGCTAATGTGTCTCCACCAGCAACAGCTAGCTAAAAATGTTTGCTTTTAGGAAGTTTAGCATGTTTAAAGAGTAGAAATGTTTCACCAAAAAGTTTAGAAATAGGAGACAACTTGAAGGTTGTTAGAGCTGTGGAGCTGGGCAAGGCTTCATTTTTACTTCTCTGAGCCTCTTTCCTCCCCAGCAAAACAAGCTGTGGATCCAGAAAGATTCCAAGTCAGAAGCAGTTTTGAGTCTTCTGGTCAAAATTCAAGGAATCAGAGTGTCTGTGCATAAGGCAAGAACACACACTGGCAAATATCCGTGGTGACGGCCCCTGTGGGGCTTAGGATTGAAGGCAGCTCTAAAACCAGCACTTAATTATCAGTGTGACCTTAGTCAAGTTCATTAACCTCTCAGTACCTTGGTTTCCTAAGCAGTAAAATGAAAAAGTAACTACCTTCATTTAGGACACACATGTTAGTTATTAATAGCAGCACTTGGGAAAGAAAATCAGCGAGGGGCGGAAACAATTTCCCCCCAACACCTTCCCATTCTATAGAAAGGTGCTTTAAGCGTCATCCAGGAACTTGTACAAATGCAAATTACTGGGCCCTACGGCATACCTGCTGAATCAGAATTTATGAGGGGTAAGACCCAGACATCAATTTTGGCATCTTTCTGAATTCTCGAGGAGTTTCTTATGTGTGCTCCTCAAAATGTGGTCCAAAGTCCAATTTTCAGAGTCATTGGAACTTATCAGACTTGTAAATCTTGGACCCCACACTGGGGCTGCTTAGTTGTAATCTGTGTTTTAACAAGACTCCCAGGTATTTCTATGAACATCCAGAAGCCCTAGAATTGCATCTCTAGCACAGTAGCCATTATTTATTCTCCTAATTAAGGTTAAATAATTTAAATGAAATGACATTAGAAATGTAGTTCATTAGTCATACTGAAACAGGGCTCCACAACATGAGCTGCAGGCCTACTGGTTGCAAGCATAGACTCGACTGGCCAGCTGAGAACTCTGAGATGAATAGTGCTAACGGTCCATTCCGCCATAGGATTGAAGATGGTTCTATCAGGCTGTGGGTGGGGACTGGGAAAGAATATTAGGACAGGTAGGAGGCAGCCTGAGAGACTTCTGGGAGCCTCTCTCTGTCCTTGGTCTCAGAAGAGAGAAAAGTTAAAACACTTTGCAGAAGCCAGGGGTTGCTGCCCTCTGGCCCTGCCTCTCACACTGCCTAAAAAGAAGTACCAATGCCCCTCAAAGAGCCATGTCAGTGTAGGCTAATCGCTCACAAAGATCTGTTAATGCTGGTGTATCTTGTACACTTCCTCGTGTCAGGCGGTGATGCACCACTACTGGTCATTGCTGGCAGGTGACGGGCACTCTCCAGGTCAAGTTGCCCACACCTTTCTGACCGTCCCACTTGCCTTGCAGCCTTGTTGACTCTGGCTGTCTGGCCCATGTCTGCTGCTGGCTACACCGACTTTCAGACTGTGGCTGAGGCTGCTGTGGTGCCATCTCAGTGGCCTCACCTGTGAGCACCTCCAGCTGTAGTTACTTGAATCCTGGCTGCCTGTTTGCCCTGTAGCAGGAGCTCCAGGCCCTCCTTTAAAAAAAAAAAATAATATATATTTGTATTGCATATATCTTCCTCTTCTTTCCTGGAGCAATGTCCTTTTTTCCAGTGTGGATGTGGTTTCCTGGGACACAGTGGCCTGTGCTTAGTTTTCCAAGTGTCTTTTTGCTGCTGACCACCAGTTCACATGATTGTGTTCTTTCAGTGCCTCCTCCTTCCTTCTGGTCGGCTGCTCCTGCCCATCTTCTGTCATATTTTGCTCCTTCTTTGTTTTGTAGTTCTGCTTGCTGGCGTTGGGAGCGTTTCTCCCGGCCAAAGTTTGTGCACCAATTTTTTTGATTGAGATAGGTCCTGACAAATGCGTGGTCCCGTTCGTCGTGGGGCCACTGCCCATCTCTGTGGTTTTCTTCACCCCCTAAAGTGGGAGGGTCCTTTGATCATGCTGAAGGCATCTCTGAACAGGAAATTCCGTTTCCATCGTTGTAGATCTCAGTGGTTGTATTTCTTGAGGTAGTTTGTCTCTGCATTCAGTCTTATTATAGTCCTGTGTCCCATGGATCTGACATGTTCGTTGTTCTGGAATACTTCTTTGTTTTTCACCTCTGTATTCATGTGCAACTGCTGAATCACTGATTTAGTTGCTTCTGGTGAGGGTTGACTGGATTTGGAGAAGACCAGAGGGAATGACCCCTACCACCCACTACTCTCCGCCAGCCACCCCTCCCCACTCCCCACCAGCCCACGCATGACTGGTTGGGTTGGGGACTCAGTGCCTGGCAGCATGGCTGAATCGGTTTTGTGGGCGGAGCTACCCCTGCCTTCCCTAGCCACCTTGTGGTATGGTGACCAGGGGGTGCCCCCAGCCACTCCCCGCTGCCTTGTGCTCCCTGAACCCTAAAAGGAGTGTGGCAGGCTGGATGTCCAGGCCCTCCTTGATGAGACAGTGCCATCTTAGATGGACAGCATTTTGTTTGGGGCTTCTGAACACAGTAGATAATATCTGAGGTGAGAGAGCCAGTCACTTGTGGCCTTAGAAACTCTTTGTTTCCCCTGTGTGTTAATTAAAACCTAAAGTTGTTCCCTGAAATTGTGTGGTCTTAGAATTGTGTGTGGTCAAAAACCCACAGTGACCTGCCCTCTATTGGGAACTGTTCTCTGACCCACTATAGCCCCTACTATAGTTCTGTTTCAAAATTAGCCACATTTCAAGTGTTCAAGGTTATATAATATTTCCATCATATTGGAAAGTTCTTTTTTTAATATTTTTTAAATTTCTTACAGCAGCCATCATTTATTGGATTGCCTCTTTCTCCCCCTGACACCCCCTCTGTTCACTCTAACTCCTTTCTCTTTGATGTTTGTTGATCTATGTGAAGTCCATTGCGCTTTCTCTCTCTCTCTCTCTCTCTCTCTCTCTCTCTCTCTCTCTCTCTCTCTCTTTCCTCTTTTTCCTGTGGCAATGTCCTTTTGCTGGGTGAGGGACTGTGTTCCTGGTTTTCATTCTTAACATTGCATTTGAGGTCACTATTATTCCACTCTCTGTGTTGTTTTGCTGTTTCTTCAATTTGTAGCTCAGTCCTCTGGCTTAGGGGGCTCATCCCCAGCCACTGTCAATATGGAAGTTATTTGTCGTGAAGAGGCATCTGTTGAAGTCCTTTGTAGGTCATTTTCTCTCCCTTGATTTGTGACTTTGCTGTGAAGCTGATGCCTCAGCTCTGTGGCCTTCGTGGATCCTTAATGGTCCCCCAGCCCCCAGACCAAAGGCAGGAACCACTGGTGTCCATGGTGTGTTGCTACCAGCCACCATGGCTAGCTGCTCAAGAGCCCTGAGAGCCCCCACCCACTGTGCACCTAGTCCGGGCACTCACCTGCCTCAGCCTCTCATCTTGCAAAGTTCTATTGGACAGTACAACTCTAGAATAATTGTCATTTTTCAAAGTAGCTACAGGGCATCTAGATGAACAGATACCCTGGAACAAGGGTGACAGGCTCTAATATTTAAAGAGCCAGACAGATGAAGTAAATGAATGAAGCAGGTCTTCCTTATAAAGTAGGTGTTTATAAGAAAAGATCACAAGTACAAATAGAAGGAAGTCAAATACAAAAGAATTGGCAGTGCAAGCAAGTAATTGGCCTCTGATAATCAGCTTCCAATAGGGAAGGTCCCTATTGGAAGCTTCCGTTAGGGATTGGTAGGGAGTGGTGGAGACTGGTGATCTGGAGAAATGTGTTCAGATCCAGGCAGTGGTTTACCATGGAGAAAGCTTGGCCTTGGCTAAGCTTTTGGTTTATTTTTGGACATTGGATTAAAAAATTAGAAATCTGGATTTATGTGATTCTTAAATTTTGATCACTAAATCAAAAATGTTTTAAATGCTGTGCTAAGGAAACAATTTTGAAGATCTGATTTGATCTCAGTGTTATGATCACAAATTCAAAGTTCTTGGTTTCGCCTTGCTAAAGGCAGTTGTGTCTTTTTCCCACCTCTGTTTCTTATTATTTTTCTTATAATTTAAAAGCATTAAGGTAACATTGGTTTACAACATGGTATATGATTCAGAAATATTAGATCCCATATCTTCAGATGTTTTTACACTACACCCACTGCCAACACTGGGTACCTCCTGCTTTTCTCTCCATTCACCCCTCTCTCACCAGTAGCCTCAGTTTTATCATCAGATTTGTAGGGTTTGTATTTGGTTTGCTTTTGTCCTACTCCTTGTTTTGTTTCATCCTAGGTTTGTCTATCTCCTGGCTAATTTGCTTAGCACAATCTCCTCCTTTTAACCATGTTGCAGAAAAAAGTTCATTTTTTTTCAAAAATTAACTAGTGTTATACTCTGTGTGTGTGTGTGTGTGTGTGTATACCTACCTCTTCTTCTCTGTCCTTGGTTATATAGGCTGTTTCCGAAATTATGGCTAATGTAACTAGTGCTGCAGTGAACACAGATATGGTTATATCCCTTTACATTCTTCAGGCAGATATTTAGGAGTAGAAGTGCTGCATCCTATAGTTGATGTATTTTTAATATTTTGAGAACCCACCACACTGTTTCCCATAGGGGCTGGACCAGTCTACAATACTTTACTGTTGGTGGCAACAGTGTACCAGGGTTCCTTTTTCTCCACATCCTCATCACCAACCCTTGTTTCTGGACTTTTTTTTTTTTTTTGAGACTAGGTCTCGCTATGTTGCCCAGGCTGTCTTGAACCTGTGGACTTAAGTGATCCCTAGTGTCAATCTCTCAGGTAACTGGAATTATAGGCATGTGCCACCACGCCTGGTTTGGACTTTTTAAATGGGTCATTCTCACAAGTGTGAGTCCTGCCTCTAGTTCTTCTCTTTCTCTTATCTTTGCTTTCTTTTAATGTTTGGTTCTCCTCAGATATTTTTTCATTTCATAAACATTAATTGAATTCTGTGTGCCAGGCACTATGCTAGGGATACAAAGATGAGTGAGTATAGTATTTGATATGATAGTATTTGATATTTGATTTGATATAACATATTTGGATGTGTTGTAAAATAAGTCTAGTTACCACATATAGTTACAAACTTTATCTTGTATTGAGAACTCTATGTTCTATTATTTTAGCAAATTTCAAATATATCATACTCTTTTAAATATAGCCATGCTATACACTATAAGATGTTTGTGATTTAGTTCATAACTAGAATTGTATATATTTTGATGCCCTTTTCTCCATTTGACTCACTTCCTCCTCCCCCAATCTGATAAACACTAACCTGGAGAAAAATCATGACAATAGGGAAAGAAAAGATACCAGCATGAGGGAAGAGATGATCTAAGAAAAAGTTGTAGATCCAGGGCCACAAGGTTGTGGTGAGAGGAGCCTGAGGGCAAGAGGAACCAACTCAAAGTGAGTGGAGTAGGGCCAGCTGACAGACTTTAAAAACAAGGAATATTATTTAGTCATAAAAAGAATGAAATCTTTTGATTTTCAATATACTAATTAAATGAGACAGAGAAAGGCAAATATTGTACAATTTTACATATAGATAGAATTCAAAAAGCCAAACACAGAAGCAGAGTGGAGTGGTAGTTACCTGGGGCTGTGGATGGGAGAAATGGGGAATTTTGGGTCAAAGAGTACAAACTTCTGCTCTAAGATGAATGAGTTCTAGAATCTAATGTTCAACATGGTGATTGTAGTTGGTAATACTGTGTTAAAACTTGAAAGTTGCTAAGAGTAGATTTTAAATGTTCTCACCACAAGAAGGAAATGGCAATTATGTGAGGTGATGAACGTGTTAGCTAACAGGATGTTGGTAATCATTTTGTAATATATAAGCATATGAAATCAACATGCTGTTCTCCTTTAATTTGTACAATGTCATATATCCTATCTCAATAAAAATGAAGAAAAGTACCCGGGAGAATTGGGCAGGAACACACATGGGGCATGCTCTGAAACTGCTGAAGGCAGAGCTGGAAGACAACTGCAGTCATGCCCAGGATTGAGGGTCCTTCCTAGAAGATAGATTTCAGAGCCAAGGAGTGGGTATCCTCATGAGCTTTCGCAAGGAGTATGATTCTGCTGACAGCCTGATTTCTAGTCTCTGGAACTGGAACAATACATTTTTATTTGCTCAAGTCTCTGGTTTTTTGTTTGTTTTGTGTTGTGTCAGACCTAGGGGACAAATGTGATCCATAATAAAAAGTTATAAAAGATAAATACTTGCCAACCTTAAGCTTCTTTACTTTTCACCTCTGTTTCATCTTCTGCCACATCATAATCTAAACACCTTCACTATCTGTCCCCTTGGGTATAATACTCTTAATTTGAATGAGGAAAATGATTTACCAAAATCTAAGAGTAAGTTGGAGCTAGAGGTGGAGATAAGGAAGTAGAGAATTGCAGAAAGCTAAACACATGTATTAACCACCCCCCCAAATGTATACATCTTCAGCAGTTCCTGGTGAGCCCCACGTAAGTCATGTTTTTCTGGGAACATGAGTCAAGAGACCTATTTTTTGTTTGTTTTTTCAATTTGCTTGTTTGGGTTTGTTTTTGGTCTCAGCTTTGCATTTTCTAACTCAGAGATGTTGGGCAAGCTGTTAAACACAAAGGGCTTATTTTCTCTTCAATAAAGTGAGGGTGTTGGGTTCCACCAGGAAACTGTCCTTGCTCTGTTGCCACAGACAGTTGCTCCTTCACCCCTAACTGCCTGCACCTACTGCAGCCAGTGCCATAAGGTCCAGTTATTGGTGTCCATTTACCAATACCTACCTAAGATTTTGAGCTCCTTGATCCAAGGACCTTCTTGTTTGTCACTGGATCCTTTGACCTCACCCCAATCTCTCAAAGTAGAGCTATGCTCAACACTGCACTGTATTTATTATAAATCTGTACAATGTAAGGTAAAAATTTTCTTTCAAAAGCTAAAGAAGAAGCAAGCTGTTGGCATGTAAATGTTTTAGCACTTCACACTGCCAAGTGTGATTCTTCCGCACCCTATTTGGGGTTGTTATGAGAACCCCCTCCCTTCTGTCTCATGGTGTTCTGAACTGGTGATGGATGGATTTGCCCAAAACTGTGCCAAGAGCAACTACAGTGTTTGCCCGGGACAGATTTTTTTTTTGCATGTCAAAAGTTTCGTGGTTTTAGTGACAACTTATTTCAGAAAGGGAGCAACAAAGTGATGTCATGCTATGGATGTTTAACAAGGGCAGGGAAGAAGGGTTTTTCTTTTGCTCAAGGGAAGACATCAGAACTGAAGAAGTGTATGTACAGACAAAGCCCTGAAGAAAAATGAGATAGGAAGAGCACTTCAAACATATACAGGTTGGTTTCTGAGTGTGGAGTGAAGTCTTTCCTTAGGAATGATCACATTTTAGGAAAAAGAACTTCATGATGCAAAGTTAGCATGTGAAAAATGTGTAGCTTGATATTTAAGTGACTTTAGCAGAGTGATACATCAAAGCTGCATCCTTTAGCTGACAAAATCTGGCTATTCTTTTTATTCTTTATCAGGTTATTTCTAAGATCTTTTTTATTCTAAACTACTTCTCTGAGTAGACATTTCTCTATTATGCTTTAAAAGCTACAGAAAGTAGATTTTACTTACACTAAAATTTGATGGAGGATATCTTAGGGAATGTAATTTTTTTTTCTTTCAGCAATATATTACACGGTCCCTTAGAACTTCTTGGAATTTATAAACCCGAGTCACTACTCCTCAGATGGCCACAAGATGGAAGCATTGGGCCAATAGCTGGAGAATTTGGTAGTTGCTAGTTGCTATCCTGGTGTCTGTAGCTACACCACCGGTTTGGTCTGCTCTCTCCTTATCTAAAACAGACAGGTCCTGAATAAAGCTTAGAGGATCCAAAGGAATCTTAAATATTCCAGCAATTCTGCAAGTTGCTCAGGCCCTTGCTGATGTCCACACTATGTGGTGGAGAAATACTTTCACCCACTAGGGTGTATGTTTGTGCTGAGGACCATCTGTTATCTGAAACTGGGATCAGAGGTGGGATTGATGTGAAAGCTTCAAGGTACACCTTAGGATTTTAGGAAACAGGGTGTAGGGAGGTGTTACAACACCGAACATGTCATTAGATGTCAGTAGATGATGTTATGGTGAATTGTCACTAAATGGTCACCCTCCACAGGGGAGGGTACATCTGGTTGGCTACTGTATCCCTTGCATTTAAAAAGGTGGTCACATACTGATTGCCTTTTCCATCCAATTCTGCAAATAACACTATTTGCACACTTTTGGAGAATGGGCAGGAAGGAACCATTACTGAATTATAAGCTTTCTTCCTAGCTCCCACTTTATTTCTGCCCCATACCTTGAATATTTTCAGTGTAGGCATATTTTTTATCCAAAGGAACGATAGCGACATTTCACAAAGTGACAAAAAAAGATTACCAGCTACCCTTGCACCTCAACCGTTTATTCATCTCATATCCATCCAATCAGAATCTTTACTAGTGAGAGCTAGAGATCCTGTTTTTATTAAGTTCTCTTAGGTGTTTCTTCTAATGCTTGAGAAACTCTGATATAAAAAGAACGCCCCACTTTTTGGAAGCTGCCAGGTGAAGATGGTTACGTCCTCAATACCTTGTGAGGAACAAGGAGGGGAGGGAGAATATGTATATATCACAACAGACACACATGTATCTCAGAATCAATCACCTGCAATCTCTTGAAATCCCACACAGAACCACCAAGTTGCCAACAAGGAAGAGAAAATAACATGAATTAATTACTGCTATTATTCATGCTGTATTTAGTTTTACACTAGGTATTTTAAATGCTGGATGGGGGGAAGAAAGGTAAATAGGAGTGGCATGGGTAATCAAATAGCAGTATAAATGTTCCTCAAAAAGTAGATATTAAAACCATAACTAACTCGCAGCTTGAAATTCATTAACCTCTTCCCTTTGAAATTACTCTCTCACTGCCAGGACATACCATTGTTTTCAGGAAGGATTCCCCCATCAGTCAATTTCAGCATCAGCTTTGGGACCAGTAGCTAATTCATTAAAACAGTCAGAAATTGAATAGCAAATGTAACTAGTAAATAAACATGTGGTATAACCTAGAAATTCTAGTAATCAAAGAAAGCAAATTAAACAAAAATGAGGAGCAGATAAATGCTTATCTATTAAATTAGCAAAAAGAAAAATGTAAGTGGTTATCCTTAATGTAGATGAGAGTACTATGACCCTTACTTGCTTATGTATTACTGGAGACACCATATATTCATGCAAATCTTCAGCAGCGCAGCTTAGAAATACATATTTAAAGTCACAGAAATGTTCAGGAACTTTAGTATTCTTATTCTTAGAGATATGAATGCTAAAGAAATAGCATAAAATATGGGAAAAAAACCTCTTATTTCAAAGTATACATCATAGCATTATTTGCCAAAAAGGGGAACTCAGCAAAGTGTGCAACAACTATCTCATTAATTTTGATGCAGTTACCTTATATTTTGTAACAGAACCACTTAAAATATGAAGACAAAGGAGCAGCAAAATGTTTGAGTGGTTGGACTGAAATAATAAAATACACTACATGCTGTATATTTTTGGGCATCGCAGTATGTTTGAAACAGTCAATGATTTAATTTTAATGTGACTAGATTAAATGATACAGTACAGGAAGGAAATGTAGTTCACTGATAAAGTTGTTGTGTTAAGATGCTGGTTTGTTGGTAATTGTTTTATATTCTCTGTTGCCCAAGCAGCACCCTGACATTTCTTCCTGCCCTTTCAGATACACTCTTAGTCCTGTCCTCATCTATAGAAGATGAGCAATTGAGGCAGGTGGTATGGACTCTTCTTCAGGAAGCAAAGGGAGGAGGGCAAGCCCTCCCTGCAGGATGACCTTGTACTCGTTATGTTGGGGCTGGTGGTGGAGGGGCAGGGGTGGAAGAAAAGGGTGCCAGACCTAATATAGGGATCTGCACACATACACACCTAGTGTATGTTGCGGGCACACACCATGTGACTTATGATCTGTTTCATTGAAACTAAAACTCTTGTTTTGGACTGAGATTCCTGCCCTGATGAGACCAGATGACTGCCAAATGTTGGTACCATCCGAAATTAGCCAAGCAGGCCAGGATGTACTAAGGCTAAAATAATTGGGAAGCTGTAAACAAACACTGGGGTCTGAATGTCATGAAAAGCCAGGAACATCAAGTATGGCAGACTGTGCTGATAAACTGATTCACTTATGACTAAGTGTTTTTGTTTGACCCAATATGCAACAAGCCAGCTAGAGATGTGATGTCAGAACGACTTCTTCAGGGTGATATGCCCACTGTTCTCAGATCACTGGCCCAGCTCTCTAAATAAACATGCTTCTTAAAGATTCAATTCCTATCTCTACTATTGGCATCTAGTGACAGGCCAGGACTGCATCACCCATGACAGTTATGCCTCAGGAGCAGAGATTACTGCTCCTTAGCATTTTCTCCTGATTTCCAGTAGCTACTCCTGCCCCTCTGAGAGGTGGTGACAGCTTTGCTGTTCCCTGTGGTTTCTTTACACCATCTCCATATCTTTGCAAATACTCTCCATTAAACCTATACAGAATTGTCCTGAGTGGAGTATGCCTTCTGTTTCCTTGTGAGATACTGTCTCACACAGCATTAATGATGTCTTTTCATTTTTGGGGTTTCTTCTGACTTCTAACATGGAGAGACTGCCCTCGCAGGGCTATCCAGTTACTAGAGATAGTAAACTACTCTCCAACAGGCATGTCTTTCAAGTGAATCAGTCAAGAGCCCACATCTCCACCATTTCCTTCAAGGGGCTCTTGTTTTCAGGGCCACTCTCCCCCTGTCCTAGTTGCCACATGCAGACAGTGAGGGGTGAGCCTTCCGCCCCAGGACCTGCTGACATCATTCCAGCTGGCTACCCCTGGCCCTGCATAACCTGCCTTACCTCCTCCTTTCTGTAGAAACCAAAATAAAAGCTCTAGCCCACACTGGCCCTCTGTTCCCTCAGCCTTCAGACTTACCCTGTGCTTCCCTGAAATGAGCCCCACCACCTCCTCTTGCAAACTGTGAGTATGAAATTGTCTTTTCAATGGGAAACTTCTGACTTGTTGGCCTCATCATATCAAATAGTAATAAAACCTTCACTGAAAAGTAGAAGTAGTTTGACACTCTTGTCATTTTTAAAAATGGGTAGCACACAGAATAACCCATGGTCTGGCAAGATTCATACCTGGAAATGGTGCAGCCTTGGTGGATTTCAGCTGGAAAGTTGGATATCTCTTACTTCCTCATAGCCAACCATTGCCCCCAAAGAGAAACTCTCAAATGCTGTGATACTAATAACAGATGATGAAAAAGAGCAACTCAAAAATTGAAATAGGAAGATCCATCTAGTTAGTATCAGGTTGTGTATTTTATAGAGAAAATCTTGAGGAAAAAATTTTTAAATAAGGCTTAAAAATTAGTCAGGAAAAAATGAAGCATGATTTAGAGACACATAACTTGAGGTTGATGTATTAATCTGTGGTAGAATGAGTGGTCTAGGAAGCATCCATCTGCCTGAGATTTGCTCGTTCTTGAAGCCTGGATGAATACAAACCAAAATCAAATTGCCACAAGTAGATCTGAATGATAAATTGGCTAATTTTCTTGGTGAAAGCAGAGACAGGAATAGCAAAAGATAACAGCACCTCTGAACCTCTTTGCCTATATTTCAGGAATAAATTAGCTTCTAAAATGAATCCACTCTTAAATCAGCCTTGCAAAGCAGTTGGGACTGTGCAGTGATATACTTGTACGTGCTGAAAAAAACTCATGGTCATGTTTCTCAGCCTTGAAGGATTCTGCTGGAGAGTAGTGTCTGAACCTGGTCTCATGGACCTGCCATCATGTTCTTGGCTTGTAAACAACCTTTGTGATTTTGCAGGGAAGTTTCCAGACCTACACTCCACGTGGGTCCAGTTTTTGCGGTCCAGAAGCTGTGAGCACTGTAATAGAGCTTGTGAGTTAGCACAGGGACTGTGGTCACGGAAACTGGAGCATCTTGAGTTGTTACTAA